>CM053030.1:446083951-446490652 GCA_028564925.1 Lithobates sylvaticus
GGAAAACTCAACTATCAAAGATAACATTGAAATTCAGTTCAGGACATCTGAATTCAGTATATTTGGTCCAAATCTTCCAACTTTTCCCCATTTTGAGATCAAGGTATTTTGAGATCAAGGATTGCTCTGAATAACACTCATTAGACATCATTCAGGGAGGCACTATGCTGTCTGAACAGAGTACGTGGGAGGGGGCAGGTATATTGTTGTTTCTACAGGGTTCCACCTCCGATGTGTACTCTGAGCTATGTGGCATCAGAAGTGGAAGGATTCATGCCATTCCATTATTACCACTTTAGCTCATATGGACTATTACTTAGATCAGAACCATGATTATGTGCCTAATATATCAAGAATGCTGACTGCAGAGCAATAACGTAAAGGGCAAAGCTCATTAATCTGGAGTAAAAATTGCTACAAATGAACAGAAAATGTGTCTTGACTTCTACTTTAATGTCTTAAATATATGTGAAAGAATATGCTTTGTGACATAGTTTATTAGAAACGCTGATAATTGAATTCCTCTGTGACTCATGAAGGGTTACAGTTTGGTTTGATTTATGGCATTGGGTGGAACTTAGATTTTGGCTTTATAAAGTACTACATAGGATTTGGCTGTAACCCAAGCTGTTGCAAAGATGCTTAGAACGCTATCTCCTGTGACTTCTAGATTTTCCCTTACCTTGCTAAAAATCTCCAGCTTTGCCAATTTATCCACATGCTAATTTGTCATTACACAGGAAGTGTTACACAAAAGCAATGCCCAAAGGGGACTCAGAAAGGTTATACTAGGTTTATGTTAAACTCACCATCTGGACCCAGCAACACTGCCAAAAAATACTGTGGCTGTTAAGAATTAATCTCATGCGTCTTGTGCAATATGTCTGAAACTCAAAAGATATGGTGGAAAGGTATACATATCTTCAGATCAATGTGCATAGTATGTATAGTAGGGTTCTAGGAAGTGATAGTAAAACTATTACAAAATATTGAATGTCCTGACTTAAGGGCATATTCACATTTTTTTTTTTGTATTTCTGCAGTAAACTGCATGACAATAAATATTACCTAAAAATAAATATTAACTATCCATCATCCATCCCTTGTATAGTGAATAGTAGGTCCAACATTTTCCTGTGATGTAAAAAGTTGCATTATTATTATTATTATACAGGATTTATATAGCACCAGCAGTTTGTGCAGCACTATACAACATTAGGGCAAACAGTACAGTTACTATACAATTCAATACAGGAGGAATCAGAGGGCCCTGCTCGTTAGAGCTTACAATCTAAAAGGGAGGGTCAAGTGATACAGAAGGTAATAATGTTACCTACTCTGCCCTGTCTTCCACCTGCAGCCCCTAGATCAGTGATGGCGAACCTTGGCACCCCAGAAGTTTTGGAACTACATTTCCCATGATGCTCCACTAAACATACTAAACAAAACATGTGGGGTGCCAAGGTTCGCCATCACTGCCCTAGATCCTAGGCAACACAGAACCAACAAAATCTCATGAGAATATGTTCTTGCAAAGGATGGGGATGTCTTCTCGTGAGATTTTACTTGTTCTGCATTCTCCAGGAACCTTCTCTGAAGGTAAGTGCCATCACGCCCAGCTATGCAGAAGATGAGGCAAGGCAAGTATATATATAACTTCTTCTAAAAAATTTTTTTGTAGAAAGCCATATAAAGATGCCTCATCCAAACAAAGATTTTTGAAAAAAATAAGCAATTTTACGGACTTTAACCTCCCTGGCGGTATGATTATGTCTGGAATTTTGTACCAAAAGCGGTACAATAATTTTGCATGGAAATTTGGCGTTTTATATTGTAGGCATGCAATTCTTATGAATAACTCACTTAAATCTGTCCAAACCAGAGTCTAGTAGACATCCCGGGTATGATAAAGTTTGAAACACAAAATCATAAATTATAGTATAATAAAAATATATATAAAAATTATTCAATAATGTAATCAAATCAAAAACACTGAAATTTGCTCAGTTGCGGAATAGTCGCTGTCATTAAATTTAGTGTTTGATGATGAATTGTGATTCTAATTTATTATCGCTGTTTTCTAGCTGGTCTAAAACCACTTTTGGCATAAAGGGACACTTTTTGGTTGCTATGGACAATCTCCAGTTTCCAGGCAGAATTTTTTTAATTTATTATATAAAATGACATGCAGGGCACTGGGCAGACCACTAGGGGCAAAAGGGATGTGTATTTTTTGTATACAGTACTGTAATCTGTAAGATTAAAGTACTGTATGTGTATTGCGTTTTTTAACTTTTTTGAATTTGGCGCCGATCTCCGCTCCTGTGCGTCGTAATGTCGCAGGGAATGAGATCAGCGACACTCGGCACTGTGTGAATCGAGCGAGCAGACGGCTCGCACACACAGCGGGGAGACATCGCAGGATCCAGGGGACAAGGTAAGTAACTTCCTCCTGTATCCTGCAATGCAAGCCCGAGTCTGGCTCGGGCTTACCGCTTTTGGTACTGAAGTTCCCGCTCCGAGCCAGACTCGGGAATACCGCCAGGGAGGCTAACAGTCAGTCAGTCAATCAGAAAGAGACGCAGCAACCGAAATTATATCAAAAAATTTGTATTACAAAATTTGTTAAAATTATATAAATAAAACCATTAACAGCAAAAGCTTTTTCTATATAGGTACATTGTTGACCTACTATTTTCTATGTATTTATACAGGAGGGGACCTAGACAGTATAAGTTGGCCCTGTATTTTAATTTACATAGAAACTCTATATTTTTCTATGTGTCTGGCTCACATCTATGAGCTGAAGCATAATGTATTTTTAAAGGGAACCCACTGACACCTACACATATATTTTACCGTGTGTGCTGCAATAAGTGGGCATTGGGTAAATAGTCTGCCAAAATATTTTTATGTAGTTTTGTTTAGAATAGAAAAGGGTTATACCCCCATCAATTTATTTTTTACTGTCCAGGATTGCTTTCCCATTTTTAAAGAGAGAAATATAAATTTTTTCAATAAAATCTAAAATGTCAGACTCGATCCATTTTCCTTGTCACCGTAAGTAGCCTCTATATGATACCGGTCCTATCGGTCTCAGGTTCTCTTTTTCTTTCTAATGTCACTTCAAGCCTTGTTTTGTTTTCGCTGGATCTACACACCAAAACAATGGAACTGAGAGACGAAGGTCTGCTAGTCAGCTTTGGTTCCATACCACTATAGGGTATATAAATGCAGTTTGAGACTAATCTTGCTCTTCATTTATGGCATACCTGGAGAAATTAGATCAACAAACATGATTTTCCATAACGGACAGAGAAAATGAAGCGTGTAAATAAGTGAAACTGTGTAGCTGGGAAATAGTACACCGAAATAAAGTGAACACTTTGACCTTCAGATAAAAGAAGGCATTTTCCTCTGAGCCTGTGAATGAATCATTAATTCACAAAGTACCACTTAATCTCTCCCGATAGTCTTAAAGTTAGGCATAAAACAACAATATAGGAGCTTTCACTGTGTGCAAGGAAGACAAGTAGATTGTATCAAACAGACGGAACGTATTGTGCAGTGCATCAGGATCAGGAGACAAGGCTTCATGCATCCTGTCACTGCCTGCAGAAACTAGATTGCCGCTCCAATAAAAACTTATTACATTAAGCACTACAGTAACCTCGCTCTTCTATGAGATGGAGGCAACCAAAATGACTTTGATTTCTTTTTGGAAGAATCTCCTGACATCAAATGACTTTAGCAGTGAATTCCAAATGCAGAAATGCTGGGACAGTTTCTATTAGTGTCATTTGCACAGGTCCTCTGGATATTGTCAGCCTAGAATATGAAAGCTGCTATTACTATGCAATGTACACAGGGCTATGTAAACACAACACTGATATTATCCCATAGGAGCTCATTATGAGCAATGTCATCAACAACTTGAGTCTGGTTCTTTGGGTTTATACAAGATTGATTAACATAAAAAAGTTTTAATTTTAATCAGCAGGTATTTGTTTTAGTTCTGAAATAATGTAACATTTCTATCCACATTTATAACAATGAACCCTATTCACAGGGGTGTAAACATTATTAGTCCTCCTGACAGAAGCTAGCCTGACTTTCTAGCATGATAGAAAAGTAGAGATTTTGTTGCTGCAGGCAATAGGAACACTGCTTCAAATACTTTAATGAGTATTCACTACAGCCATTCTTAAACCCTCAGGGTTCCTCAGAGGTTGCTACTAGTTCCTTGAGCAATGGAAGATTAATCTGTGTGATAGCATAGTTCCAACACCAATATCTCTTGGTAAATCCAGTGATGTAAGACCAGTGGAATGTATCCTCTCATCTCTCAGCTCTGTAGCCACTGACACCAATGGTCTATTTCGTTGTCTGTTAGGGGGCATTCTTTCCATTGACCTCCAATGTAGGGGGGGGGACTATACCGACACCAGTGTTAAGGGCATTCTTTTCAGGAACCAGCAGTGTAATGGGGCACTCCTCCCACTGATCTCCAATGTAAGGTGGTCCTCCTACCGATGATCTCCTATGTAAAGGGCACCTCTCCTACTGACCATCACTGTAAGCTTGTACAATACATACAACTAATTTAATGAATCCTTCTCCAACTGACCTCCAATGTAAGGGGACCTGATCACAAATATACGTGGACAATACTGCTGACCAGCAATGTTCGGGGGCACCGCACTGTCCACCAATGTAAGGAGGACCTTTTCCCGTTGACCACCAATGACCACTTACCACTAATGTGAAGAGTAATTTCTTCACTGAAAACAAATATATAAGGTAATAGCACTAATGTAAGGAAGGGGCACTTCTCCAACTGACCACCAATGTAAAAATGGTCCTTCTCCAACTAACCACCATTGTAAGTAGGCTCCTCTCCTACTGACCACCAATATAAGGGGGTCATTCTCCCACTGATCACCAATACAAGGAAGCATTTCTCCTGTTGACCACCAATAAAAGATGGCACCACACTTGCAGGGAAGAAATTGCCAAACAATTTCAAGACTGATAATGGCAATGTCGCTTTCTCTTTGTCCATGCCAAGCTTGCTGCATTGCACTGCTGTGCCACTAAATCTTGCAGTTGTTTACTATCCAAAATAAACTAGGTCCCATTGCAAGCAGCAGAAAACACTCTGTAAGATTCTATGACATTTATGAGACTACTAGTAAAATTAGTATTCCAGACTCATAAAGTGAACAAACAGTCCAGACTCATAAAGTGAGTAATGTATGTCAGGTCTGTGTTGATTAATTGTTGTAGATAGCACATATTATTAGCAAAAGAGAAATTGAATACAGTAACAGAATATAAGCTTAATTCAAATACTGCATGAAAATGTTTTTTCGATCATATATAAAAGTGTCTGAAGGGAGAACTGTCTGTGGTTTTCCAAGCAACTAATCAGATCTTTCTGTTGTATACTGAGTTCAGATTACAAATTGTGGAAGACGTGTGTGTAGGTAATACACACAGTTTTCCTTTTAGAGGTTCTACACCTCAGGGCTCTTTCAGATAGGGTCATACACTTCTAGATAATCTCTACTCTTTATAGGTCAACTTGCGGTTTCAAGATCCTCTTCAAGCAAAATAGCTCTATATACACATTCCTTCACCTCCTTCTCTTAATGGTTCAAAGTAAAACATAAAAGCTAGTGCTTTCTGTCTTAAAAAAAAATCTTATTTTGTTAAAAGTGAAATCTGGTGAACAACAGAATAACCACATTTATTGTTAGGAAAAAAGGGTGGGTATATAATTCCCCGTTAATATACCTAAAAAATAACGTTTTTTTTGAACCTGGGAGGAGTAAACTATGGGGAGCTGGATAAAAAAAGGGGATGCACGATTAAGAGATATCACGAAATTAGGAAAAATATGCACGTATCACGAGTTAAAAAAAGAAGAAGATTTAATGTCAATAGACGCATGGAGGTACGCCCAGTTGAAGCACTTCGTAGAAACATTGCCGCAACCAATCCAATGTGGAAATGAGTACACCACAATGGAAAAAATTTGTTTGCGACCTACAACTAAAAATAACATTTCACGAATATATAAAATGTTGATACAGGAGGGCCTTGAGGGCGTACCTCCATGCGTCGAAAGATGGGGGGAGGAGTTGGGGTCTCTTGCTCCATAGATAGAAGTAACAAGATATTCAAGTTAATACATGGGGTAGAGTTTGATACCAAAACAACGGAAGTAAATTATAAATGCCTCTCAGGCTGGTACATAACTCCAATTAAAATGAGCAAAATTCAAAGGGACAAATCTCCAAAGTGCTGGAGAGGATGTGGGACTATTGGCACAATGATACATATGTGGTGGGGCTGTCCCATCATTAAAAGATACTGGGAACAAATTCTGGACTTAGTAAAAATAGTTACAGGAAGAGAGGTCCCGAACGACCCATGGTCTGTGCTGTTCCATGGGACTGATATCCCTCTGAAACAGTATAGGGGCACATTGGTTCCTATCCTTTTGAACAAAGCTAAAAATCTAATTCCAAAAAATTGGATGGAAGCAGAGTGCCCGAAGATAGGGGAATGGATTGCCCGAATTAATATGCAACAAAACCTGGAAGGAGTAGATTTCAGGGAGACTGAAGGGGTAAATACAGAGGAAAGAGAGGGAAGATGGCAAAGTTGGGAGGAGTTCAAAAAAACATGGAGGTACTTTGAAGAGATAACTAGATAATGGGAGGAGACCAGACTTTACTACACATAAGGACATAGGGTACAGTGACCCACAATTCTAAGTCGACCAGAACTAACGGGATATTTGGAGTGAATGTAGGACCATCTTGCAAGGTAGGGACAAGAGGGGGGGGGGGGATAGGGTGTGGTAAAATGTAAATTGTTTTGAAGGAAATGAATTTGTTATGGAAAAATATGAAATAAATAAAGATTTAAAAAAAAAAAAAACACATTTCTTGTTGTCCCTGAATAAATAGGCATTCAGCAATTTCACTATCATGGTTCCTTGCCTGATCACCTGGTACTGATGTCACCAGCTCTGTCCGTGAGAGGAGGCAGGCATTTGTTTAGAGCTGGGAGGGGGGAGTAGTCAGGAGTTTATTTTTAATTATTGCAGAGAGTACATTATGAAATCTGAACAAACGACATAGTGTTTACTTGTCTCTCTCCAAAACTCTAAGTGTCATTTCTCTCTGGTGCGTTGTTCCTCTGTTATCAGCATGTGTCTCTTCTGACAGGTTTTCCTGACACCAGAGATAAAATGGTGATGGGGGAGGAGAGCTCAGCACACAGCTTGTCTATTCACAACACAGCTCTGCATCGTTCCTTTGTTCCTGTGCCGTGTTTAAAGTGGGGTGCGTCCCTTTCATCCAATCAGCTCTCATACACTGTACAAGAGCTCTAACTGCAGCTTCCTGCCCCCTCCTCTGTGCTACTGACAGATGCAGAAGGTTTATATCCAAATTTAGCACTTTGAAGAAATGTAGAAAAGCGAATACACCAGATAAACAAGTTAAACTTATGTAGGAGGTTTTTGTTTCATTTTTGTGTATCATCTGAGGCTATTCACTTCACTGGGTATATGAAAAAGATTACAAGCACTTTAAGGTAAAAAAAAAAAAATTTTGTTTTTAGACCTGCTTTAAATATACATTGCTTGTCATCATTCATTTGACCGCCTTCTTTTCCCTTGTAAATTGCAATATACCATATATCAAATAAAGTAATTCCAGTGTTTTTTGTATTATGCACTCTAGTATAGTTAACTGTATTCCTGTCCATTTCTGCCCACGCTATTGATCTTGTTAGTCTTCCATATATAATAAGACAACAACCTTAGCTCTTAGTGTAAAATGGCAAGAGACACTGCTGTAGATAATAATTAGTGCCGGAAAGACAGAAGATGTCTAACATCTCAGTATTATAACGTTTTAACAAAATATAATACATTTCCACCACTCAAGAGTCTATGTTCCACACTGATCCTCATTAACTACTTTGAACTTCCTTTTATTGATTTTCATATGTTTTCACACACTTTTTCAAAATTAATACTTTAATTATTTACCATTTTTTGAACTGTTAAGCTTCTCTTCCTATAAATGGTGATGTATAAGTCTTTAAGGTCACTTAAAGGTCCAAATTTCTCCACTTTATATTACAGTTAAAATCACAGAAAAATCTAATATTTTAAAAGCTTTACTTATTATATTACTTGCAATAACTTGATAGAAAACAAAGTTCCATGGTACAGCCCTCTCCCTCCTTGTACAACATAGCCCTCTCCTCTTTTAAGAGTTTCTAATCACTGTATGTGCTGGTTCAAGCATCTCCACCACTGCACTTCTAAATGTTCCCTATAACATAGCTAATCTTCACTTTTTGATTTCATGTACACTTTGAGTATCTCCATGGTAAGAGATATTCAGCTACAAAAAGACTCCTGGTGCTGGGCTATCCCAGTTATCACAACCTTTTAGTAGCTATGACCCAAAATCCATGTAGAGCTACTGCCGTAGGAGCCACTGGATTTAGTTGATTCTTTCCTAAACAGTGCACAGGCTACCAATCAAACAGGCAACAGTCAATTTACACTGGCTCCATTGAACAGTCTAGGGGATGTCTTTTTAAGTGTCTTTGCTTGTAGAACTTGCAATAGGAGAGGAATTGGGGTGGTGTGGTATACTCCAAAAATGCTGACTTGTAACAAGAGGGCACATTTTACTAGGGGAAGGCCAGAACTGAGACCTTGTAAGAGCTGTCTCAAAAACAAGGAAAAGTAAAGGTGCAAACATACTAACTAAACATGTTTCACCCTTTCAAAGGGCCTTCGCCAGGAGTAGTGATCAAATCAAAGCTAACTGTGCACCAAACAAACAAAACCCCTCTAATGCTTAGTTAGCTCCAAAAGTAATAAGGAATAGGTCCCCAGTTCTAAAGCTATAGCTGGAACCTTGATGGACAACAGCAGACTACAGCAGAACTACCTCGAAGATGCAGCAACCCCTGAGGCAGGGAACTTCTCGAGCAGGACAAGTACAGGGCTGCTCCAGACCCCAGACTATTTATGTTCCACCCCAGCCACCTACTGGGCACACCTCACCACAGATTGTCTACAGTACCATAAATATTCAAGCTGTCCATTTGACACTCTCAGCCATCTATGTTCTGAAAGCCTTCAGAATGCAGGGGGAAGCAATCAAATCTGCAGCCTGTGAAAATTAGAATAGTCCAAATACAGTCAATCAATAGCTGCTTCAATGACTACAGAGAAGCTAAAAAAAAGAAATTTACTTAACATTCTATACTGGCAGGGTGCTACATCCATGTGAATATTAAAATACAGTTAGCTCTCTGAGCATGGAACATGATTAAGGCCCTTGTCCATCCATTGTCATAACAGTGGTAAACGTTTACACATGGTCTTTGTTCTCTTTTGAGAGATCCCCCCTAACTTCCTGTCTCAGTGACACCAGTACATTACATAATCAGGTGCAGAAGTCAGAGAGCAATAAAAAAACCTGATCTTTTTTCTAATCCTTACCTAATGAATAAATGGGCTTTTGTTGCTAATAAAAGAAATGTTCCACCACTTTGTGGTCTTGTGCTACCCTGTTACCAAGACAGAAAGTGAAAGTGAATCTATCCAACAGAGACACAGATGGGACAAAAAGTTCTTAAGGGTTCTAACCCTTCCTAATTCTACCCAAAATTAAAAAATAAAAAACAGTTTGGACTGGAATTAGGTTGTAGAGTGTCTAGGCTTTGCTTTCCAGGCATATGATTTGAAATTTAAAATAAGCTGAGATAAGTAGAGTATTGTGTGACTTGGTTTTTCTTCTGGGTCACTTTGCACAGAAATTGATGAAGAATTTATTTCTTAGCTAAATTGAGAGGACTAATCAAGTGCTAAAAGAATGCAAGGGAGAAGTTGTTGGGGAAATACAATCAAGTCCAGACTGGGAATAAAAACCAGCCTTGGAAAAAATTTCATATCAGCCCCATAGCATTATTATACCAGCCCAACCTCATAATGTCATTATTTTCAATCATCAAGGGGGACCCCAGGAACTCTGGGAACATGGGGGGGGGGGGCTCTGGTGACCAGGACTTCCAGGACATTGGCAGTGCTTGTTGATGAACACATAATGGATTTCCTAAACACAGTGTGTCTACACATTTTAGATTGGCACATAATAAAGATCCAGCTGCATTATCTTTTTATGCCATTGATACCATCAACAAACACTGGAGGGGAGCTAATATGATCAAACAAATATCACAAAATGAAACGTAATGGTTATTTGAACTCCAAACTTCCTCTCTGTGCCCTTCATTGTAGCCTAACTTTGCCCATCATTGCAGCCTCACTGCGCACATCATTGTAACCTCACTGTGCTCATCATCACAGCCTCACTGTGCCCATCATTGCAGCCTGACTTTACCCATCATCCCCGCCTCACTGTGACCATCAAATGCTGCTTTACGGTGCCCATAAATGCAGCCTCACGGTGCCCATCATTTCAGCCTCACTGCCCATGAATGCAGCCTCACCATTGCCTGCTCTGAAGCGCTGTGTGTCACTGAGTTGGGTCTGTGTGTGTTGTCGGCGGTGCTGTAACAAGGTCCATTCCCCTAGACTGTCTTGTGTGATAGTAGATTAAATCAGTGTTCCACCTGACAAACAAGAGGAGGATGTGGGAGGGGAGTGCTGCAGCCAGCCACAGATCAAAACGGCCTACTGGAATACCGGAAAATTTCCCGGTATCCCTGTAGGCCAGTCCGGCCCTGAATACAATTGACCAAGTCATGAAAGTGATCAAAGCTAATGAAAGTGGAAAGTAATCAAACTCCCTTATTTGGGTCAGAAATTAGTTATTGTTGAGTAATTGGAATGCTGTGCGTAAAAAGGGTGCAACATTCTAGCCCACAAAGCTGGATCGTGGCAGGAGTGCCACACAAGCTGCTAGGGCTGTAATGTGGTATGTTTATACTCTGTTTATGCCTACAGATCTTTGTGGTCCCATAATTCTGTCATCTCATCTATAAATATGTACACTCTACAAGCCATAAAATGGTTTAACTTTAACAGAAGACTTTCATAAGTCATGAACCTGAACTATCAAAAGCTTTACACATTTCACAATGGCTTGTGTAGCCAAATTAAGGCCTTGCTACAAGACATTGAATTAGGCCTTGTATTCTTGTACTTTCAAAGTCTTCTTATACCTCGACTGGTGCAGAAACCTTCATGCAAAGTCCCCATAGTCTTAGGAAGTCATAGTCATAGTCTTAAGTAAAGAATCATTGGTGTGCTGAGAACCTGGCACTGGTAGTTATTAGCGTACCCTCACACCAGGCGTATTAATTAATCTCCTCCTAATACAGTGAGGGTGTGAACATAGTCTCACTAGTAATGCCACCATCACATCTATAGATTGGCAATATATCAATTTTTTCTAGGTTTAAGATATACTCCTAATTTCTAAAGGTAATGCAAAATGAACCCCTTTTAATACAGTATGTAATTTCATTGGTTTGGGAAAACATATTTGGACATTCTGTGCTGGGATTGGTGCCAAAATCGCTGTGGGGGTGCAGTAAAACAAAAAAGCATTAAAATGGAAATCATTGATTTCAGGATACTGACTTAATTGTGTATTTGAGCCTGATGAAGCAAAGACTTTGCCCTGTTCTCGGTTGGTGCTTAAGTTTGTTTGGATAATACCAGTGTAGATATACCTCATAGTGAGACTAATTTATCAACATGTAAAGCCTAAGAATTGAAATCACAGCTGGAGGAGGAAAGTTTGAGTTTGCTTAGTTGCTATAACAAGATGTTATTTTGAAAGACACTTTTATAAATGAGATCCATTGTGATTGGTCAATGTGGAAATAAATACCATAGATTGTTGTAGCGGTGTAGTTGCCACTAGTAACAAACATCCACCATATCACCCCACTGCCCAACCTCCATATATCACATTTGAGACAATGAACAGTCATTTGCTTTGTTTTGTTTTATATTTATTGAGGGGTATAACCTGGTTGGGGAAAGGGGTATATGGGAGGCCAATAGATCAAATACTTTGCCATCGTATTTATAGGTTTTATAGATTAGAACTTAGTTTGAGCCTGAAGGAATTATGCGCATGCATAACAGCTACAGTCTCCTCCTTGCATCACCATGCAGACTATTGCTCCTCATCTGCGTAACTCCTGCAGACTATTGCTTCCAGAAACTCCTCATCAACGACCGTGTAATGATGAGGACTTCACCCATGACCGTGTAAGGGTGAAGTTCCCAGAAATGCTCTCCTCCTGCAAAAACTTATACAGTAGCAAATTTATTTATTGTCACATCTTCTTCTGTATGCAAAAAAACACACTCTGAATAGTCTCTAATGCTGACTCTGATTGCTTGCTGCTACTAGGCCAGAGGCCTGCAGTACCTATCCCAGAGGCCTAGTAGGTTAAAAGCATGTGCTGAATGGTGGACTAGTGTTCCCAGCTAGCCCAGCTTGCAAATCCTGTGCCCTCGGGCCACATTGATTTGACACTATTCCCCACAGTCTCTTCTCTGATCCTGGACTCCTCATCAATGACCGTGTAATGATGAGGACTTCACCAATGAACGTGTAAAGGTGAAGTTCCCTCACAGACTTCCTGGCATGTCTCCACTTCCAGCCTTCCACTGTGGTACACTCACCGACCTTTCTCTGCCCCGAGTCCATAATGGAGAACTTAACTGGACCGTACGTTCTGACAGCTTCACTTGCCCCTCTGTTCCAGTAGTTCCTCATCAATGATCGTGTAATGATGAAGACTTCACCAGTGACCGTGTAAGGGTAAAGTTACCTCACAGTTCTCCCCGGGCCTCATTCTGCGATCAGTACACCCCCCCAGATGGGGGTGCCCTCCTGCTGCTGTCTAGTACTCCATTCTCCACTTCTCCCGGCCGACAACCCCTCCCAGTGGCCTGTTACCTCAGCTTTTATAGAAGGCCGCCCCCTGCCAATTCCAATTGGGGATTGGTCAGGGCTCCCACATGAGCTGCCTGCCACTCCAGTTCTAGGCCCTGCCCCTCTTCCAGAACATTCTCCCTGGAAGCAGGGGAGGCGCGTCAACACTGAAGCACAGGTGGTCACACCCACTGCTACACTAACCGCTCCCTGCCCCCAGATCAAATCAGACAGGCCTAGCTCAAAGCATAGGCCTGCCTAAATTTACCTGTGCAGTTTCCCTAGCAAAAAATCCTATGCTAGCACCTGCCTATGGTACAGGGTGCTACATTGTTTATGTACATTTGGCTAGGTGGTGAACAGTGTAGACAGTTTTGGATAATTGCAGATTTTCAAGCACCTGCAGGTCAATAAATTGGTGAATGAGTCTAGTGCTAGGCAGAAATGTATGGGCACGTTGTGTTGGGGAGTTGGAAAAGTTGGATTCAGTGCAAGGGTTTTATGGTCCTAACACATGATCAGAAAATCATACTAAAAATACCAGTTTCAAAGCGATCGTACGATAATCTGAATGTTAGTACACAGCTTTCGAGAGCAAATCATGACAATTCATGCAAAATAATCCGATTGGACAAGCACGAAAAATGTTCCCGTACGATACCAGATTGTACGATTTTCGTTTAATCAGTACAGTTGTTGTCTAAAAATACAATACCTTACATCACGTTCAAATTTTTATTCTGACCTATGAGAATTTTCGTTAGTAGCCTCTTTTATTTTTGATATAAGACTAGCAACTCTAGGACCTGGGTTGTCCTCAAAATACTGTAAAGATAAATGAAAGAAAGAAGGCGCACTTCCCTAGTGCATTATCCCACAAATTTTTATTAGGAGTAAATAAAATAAATAGGTACTACGCACAAACATAGGTAGTATGAGCGCTCATCGGGCCACTCAACGTGGTCACACTCTCCCAAACTCTCTGATAACTTGAGCATAGGGGGACCTCACCAGCACGTTTCAAAAGGTTCCCCTCCTATGTTTGAATTATCGGAGAGTTTGGGAGGGTGTGACCACGTTGAGTGGCCCGATGAGCGTTTATACTACCTATGTTTGTGAGTAGTAACAATTTGCTTATTTACTCCTAATTTACTAATAAATACTCCGCATTTGAGGGATATGCACAAGGCCAGTGCACCCTCTTTCTTTCATTTATCTTATAAGTTTGCCAGCTCTATGTGTGCCATGTTAATGTTAGTCAATTTATTCATTTTCTTTACACACATACACAAAATACATTTTCACATATAAAATACACCGAATCCAGATACAGCTATTCCAACAAAATAACCATCCCCCCCCCAAAAAAAAAAGGAACAAAATTATATTTTCTCTCTCCGTCCACCCCCCCCTCAGATTAACAACAGGGATCAATATAAACATCTCCTCCTCTCCCCCCCCTAGTCTCCTGGGAAAACCGGTTTGTTAGTTGGTAGCTTCAGGTTGAAGTAAGGTTTATAGTGGTCAAGTACTAAGTACAGTTTAACTGTTAAGGTTAAAGTGGTTGTATACCCCTCAGGCAACTGGGTGGGTTGGCAATGGCAAAATGTTAGTCTAGAACAGTCACTGTATTGTCAGCCACAAAAAACTAGGAACTGACTGCATTTCTGGTAGATTAACAGGTATTTCTCTGTACTTGCAGAGAGAACTTAAAGTATCAGACATTTAGGGAGGATCATTTTTACCTTTGCTCTATTTAAATTTTATTTCCGGAATAATCATGAAAATAAAAAATATAATAATAACAAGCAAAAAAGAAATGCAGGCAAATGAAACTGCCTCTTACATTTGTGGTAAGTGGAAAAATGCTTGCTTACATTAGTGGTCATATGTGGTTTATAAATACCTTCCTTGTGGCCAATTTAAATAAAAACTCCCTACATCGGTGGTCAGTTCATAAATACTTTCTTACATTGGTGGTCAGTAGGAATGAGCTTTGGATTCAGGAATGAGTAACAAGGGGTACTAATTTACCCCACACTCTTTGCCCTGATATAGGGGATAGATATCTGAGAGCTCCAATGAACTTCACTTTGGATTGGCACTGTGTTCAGGATTTGTGGACCCTTTGGGTTTATCAAACATCCATCAGGCAGAACTTTGCCCAGTTCTCTCATCCCATTGAAAAAGTGTCCCCTTATATTAGTGGACAGTGTTGTATCCCTTTATATTGGTAAACAGTGTATTAGTGACCCCTGACATTGATGGTCAGTAGAAAGACGCAATCTTTCATTGGTGGTCAATGTGCAGAACAATCCGCCACTGCTTACACCTCGAAGAACCCATTGCATCCTCTGGAGGAAATCTGGTTGAGAAATGGTGGCATAGAGGGTGTCTGTGTCTCCTTTTGCTGTTATAATAAAATCTTTACTGTATGACCACCTAACTATTTTAGGAAATAAGTTGCAGCGGATTTGGCACTATGCCTTCTAAGACTAAAGAAGACCTTTGTTGTCAATATGACTGCTAAAAATATATCACCTGTCATTTTCCGGCTATATATTAGCTTCTCTGTTTCATGTCTACATGCAGCATGCTGCCTGGTAATTCTTTCAGACATCACAGATGTGTCTTCCTAGAGGGGCTGCGTACCTTCTTGTCATCCACAAATTGCAATAAGCCTCTCTGCAAGATAACCCTGTCAGTCTGGTTTGACATACTGGATAAAATGGGAGATCTGCTACAGAAACAAAGACTCTGTTTACAAATATACTAGATTACTTTTAGCATCTTGTGACCCCCACACCCATGCGACAATAAAGAAAGGAGAAAAACAAGGTGATGCCTGGCCTGTTGTCGTGTGTCATATTAACCATGAAAAAGTAAACACATGATCTAGGAGGAATTTTCTATATCATTATGATCTGTTCGTTTATATTTATTTATAAATAAACATAAATAATAAATAAGTATAAGTATGTATTTATACAATATTTATTTATAAATATATTTATGTATTATTTTATTTATTTAAAGTATAATATAATAGATTATTATTTTCGCTGTGTTGCGCTATATGCATTTGCCTATTGTGATTATGATTATTATTATTATTATTATACAGGATTTATATAGCGCCAACAGTTTGCGCAGCACTTTACAACATCGGGGAAGACAGTACAATTACAATACAATTCAATACAGGAGGGATCAGAGGGCCCTGCTAGTTAGAGCTTACAATCTAGAAGAGATTAGAGGCAAACTATAGTATATTTTTTAGTAATCACTCATTTTTTTTTTTCTTTGTCCACCTCAGCGAGCATTAAAGAGATTTTTATTCAACTTAACGTTCATTTCCGTCTCTTTCTTTAAGTCACATCATTTGTGGTATTTATCGTTATTGTTTTTTTTTTTCACTTTTGATCATATCGTTTACCAATAGTTGTTAATGTTACTTTTATTATGTTTACTGTTCTTTATTTTTATTTGTATTTCATATACAGATTTGTAAAATACTCCCTCTAGTGGTCATCTGTATAGTGAAAAAAGGGATATGCATCCTTGCTTAGGGCCTGCTGAGAATAGCACAGAAGCTTTGCAAGCTCATTAGGTCCATGCCAAGGACTTGCAATGAGAGTAGTTGTGAAGAACAATCACTATTACAGTGGAACCTTGGTTTACGAGTAACGCGGTTAACGAGTGTTTTGAAAGACGAGCAACTTTTTTTTTTTAAATTCTGACTCGGTTTGCAAGTGTTGTCTCGCAGAATTCAAGCTAATGGAGGTGCAGTACCACATTTGGCCAGAGGTGCGGGGGTGCCGGGGACACTCGGAACGGTTCAGAGCCGTTCAGAAATACTCAAAATGACTCGAAGTGATTAGAAAATAGTTTCTATTTAATGTTTAAAACGGCAGAAACTTTGCTAAAAAAATTATTAAATCTTCTCCCTGCAAGGTAAAGTCATAATATGCTAGTACGCATTCTTCTCTGTCAAAATGACTCGGAAATACTCGGAAACACTCAGAAATACTCCATTCCCGAGTGTTTCCGAGGTTTTCCAAGGCTTTCCGAGTTCAACCAAGCTGTCCCCGAGTATTTCTGAGGCTCTCCGGCACCCCCCACTTCTGGCCACATGCAGTATTGCATGTAATAGAAGTCAATGCGGAACAAACTATCTTTGTTTCCATTGACTTCTATGGGGAAACTCTCTTTGAAATGCGAGTGCTTTGGATTACAAGCATTCTCCTGGAATGGATCATGCTCGAAATCCCAGGTTCCACTGTATATAGGATGCAGAGCTTGCCTATGTATAATGTGCAAATATGATTGCCTCCTTGAACATTAAGCTGATCACATTAATTTAAAGATTTTATAAACTACAAAAAGAAAATAGTTTCTATTTAATGTTTAAAACGGCAGAAACTTTGCTAAAAAAATTATTAAATCTTCTCCCTGCAAGGTAAAGTCATAATATGCTAGTACGCATTGCATACTCGCACATTATGAAAGACTTACCTTGAAACAAAGTCCTCTAGCAACGTACTGTCACCACTGACAGGGCTTCCATCTTCACCAGCTTTTCCTTCTGGGTTTGCGGGCTCTGGCTGCTTGAATGGCCGAGCGGAGATGACGCCACTTGCACACAGGCACACAGGAGTCTCCGCCATGGCACAGAGCTCTGAAGGAATGGCATACTTGTGCCATACCTGTGCCTTTGCTCTGTGTAAGTCGCTGGTCTCTTCCGGGTACAGGGCACGTGGGCACGCCCCCCGCCCACCGGCTCTTGCTGTGGTTGTACACAGCGAGTGTTTGTTAACAGGCTCCGACCAATGATTCATGGCCGGGACCTGCTGATCGAAGAAGTTTTAACGAAGATCTGTAAAAAAGAGTGGCCCAAAATCCCTCCTGAGATGTGTGTAAACCTGGTCACTAACTACAAGAAATGCCTTATCTATGTGCTTGCCAACAAGGGTTTCTCCACTAAGTACTAAGTCATGTTGTGCTTGGGGATCAAATACCTATTTTACTCACTGAACTGCAACTCAATTTATAACATTTGTATCATTGTGTTTTTTTCTGGAGTTTTGGTTGATATTATGTCTCTGTCATTTAAAATACACCTACGATAAAAATTATAGACCCTTCCTTTCTTTGTAAGTGGGCAAACTTACAAAATCTGTAGGGGATCAAATAATTATTTTCCCCACTGTACCATAGTTTGTAGACCCTATAACTTTCATGCAAACCAATCAATATACACTTATTGGGATTTAGTTTTTTTTACCAAAGACATACATTTTGGCCAAAATTTATGAAGAAATTCGATTTTTCTTTGTTTGATATGATTTATAGTATGAACTAAAAATATTTATATATATTTAAATATTCTTTTTTAATTTATATATATATATTAATATATAATATATATATTTAATATATAATATATATTTATAACATTTAAATGTAATCTTAAAATATTGTAGTTTATGCTAATTATTTACAATTAGAATGCCTTCAAGGGAGATATCTATAGGCCTATTTCAATCATAATTTATTATATTTATATAACAGAAATAAGAAGATTATGAGTTATATATTCATGGAAAAACTAACCTTTTGTAGTCCCAAACATTTATCTATATATCTTGTATTATATTACTTTGCATGGACATGCTTGTAATTGCTTTATATATGTTTAATTTCCATTTTCAGTAACAGGGATTAATTGTACTGTTTCAAATTACACAGTGCTCTTAGATTCTGTAAATGTTTATAGTAGCATAACAAAGAATTTGGATTGCCCTTTTAAATTGTTATGGATAAATGCATGGAGTGTATCCTCAAAGCCTGATTGAACGTTCAGTTTAAATTACCTAAATGCATTCCAGGTACATCCAACCAAAGTGCAAAGCCTTATGCCGCGTACACGCGATCGGAAATTCGGCCAGCAAAAGACCAATGCGAGCTTTTGGTCGGAAATGCCAATCGTGTATGCTCCATCGGACTTTTGCTGGCCGAATTCCAGCCAACAAAAGATTGAGAGCATGTTCTCAATTTTTCGGTCGGAAAAAGTTCTGATCGGAAATTCTGATCGTTTGTAGCAATTCCGGCGCACAAAATTCCTACACATGCTCGGAAACAATTTGACGCATGCTCGGAAGCATTGAACTTAATTTTCTCGGCTCGTCGTAGTGTTGTACGTCACTGCGTTCTTGACGGTCGAAAGTTCAGCAAACTTTTATGTGACTGTGTATGCAAGCCAAGCTTGAGCAGAATTCAGTCGGAAAAAACTTCCAAGATTTTTCTAAATGAAAATCTGCCTGTGTGTACACGGCATTACAGTTTGTTTTCTTGAAAGATCAGCCACAGAGTAGAGAAGTCAGTCCTCTGCCAGCATGCTTAGGACCTTTGCTGTCTATGAGGAGTCAGAGCTTTTCAATCTGTGGGGAGCATGAACTTTGCTGATTGCAGAGCTAATGGGCTAACTGAGTAGAGGGCATGTCTGACCTCTGCAGTGAGACCACTGCTTGCCCACAGATAGCAAGGGTTACACTCGGTATCTGCAGGTGGGGGAAAGGCTTTTTTTGCTCAGGCTGTGGCTGCTGTAGAAAAAAAACCCCAAAAGACTGTAATGTCACGTACACACAAGCAGATTTTCCGTCGGAAAAATCTTGGATGTTTTTTCCAACGGAATTCCGCTCAAGCTTGGCTTGCATACACACGGTCACACAAAAGTTTGCTGAACTTTCGACCATCAAGAACACGGTGAGGTACAACACTACGACGAGCAGAGAAAATTAGGTTCAATGCTTCAGAGCATGCGTCGAATTGTTTCCGAGCGTGCGTAGGAATTTTGCGCGTCGGAATTGGTACAGACGATCGGAATTTCCGAACGAAAGTTATTCCGACCGAAAAATTGAGAACATGCTTTCAATCTTTTGCTGGCGGGAATTCGGCCAGCAAAAGTCCAATGGAGCATACACACGGTCGCATTTTCCTACCAAAAGCCCTCATAGGAGTTTTGCTGCGGAATTTCCGATCGTGTGTACGCGGAATAGGACATTTAATACCTTTTGTTTTGATGCACTTAGAATGTATTTAGCTGATTTAAACTGAAGTTTCTATAGCTTCAAAGCTAGATGAGGTTAATTGTTGTTGTGGCAGAGGGCATCGCTGGGATGGTTGCATGGAATGTAGCCACATGCTTGTTGAAAGCAACAAAATGTTTACGTAAGCTGATAGGTGACTTGTACTGACCTGCACCCCACCACATATCTGATTACATGGTTTTGTGTTGACCATGTAAGAAATAGAGAGGACAATAGAAGGTATTCTTTTGAGATAAGAATACAAACGTTAATCGATTTGTTTTCTCTTTAAAGGGGTAATAAATCCAAAGCAAACATTTATTATATTGCAGAATACTGATTCTTAGATGTGATAGCTGCATTTGTTTTCTTTTTTAGGCAATCTTCTTTTATTTTCACCTGCTGATCTTGCCAGCAAGTCTGTTGTTTTTCAACAAAACCAGCTGTGCTGCAGATGTAGCAGTTACAAGGTTGAGACAAATCATTTACCACTGACAGGGATGCTCACAATTGTCAGACTTTATATATTTATGTAAAACCTCCCAAAAGGAAAAAAGGCTGTTGCTGTAACTACTTAAAAAATGTGAGCTGGAGTTTGGCTTTAATTTGTTAGCACATCTAAATATGCTAGTCCACCTAACCCCTCATATTAGCAATGCTGCTGTCTCTGTTGCTCCTTTATCCAGTGTGTAGGCGTCCTAAGGCAGAGTGGGGTTGTTTTACTAAAGGCAAAGAGACTGTGCACTTCAAGTGCAGTTGCTCCAGAGCTTAGTAAATGAGGCAAACCTTCACTTTACAAAGCGTACCCAATAATGTGCAAGGAAGATAAAAAAATGCATTTTTGTTATGTGATTGGATGATGGAAGAAACTGCACTTGCAGAGTGCATAGTATTTGCCTTTGGTAAATCCACTCCAAAGTGTGTTATTGGCCAGATCACCAGGTGAAAACAGCCTAAAAAACAAAAAAAAACGAATGCAGCCACCATATCTAATGATTGGTAAGCTGAAATATGTAGAATTTTTAGTTTTGGGTTTAATGTCGCTTTAGTGTTACTTTATTCTAGATTTAATGGTATAGACCAGTGGTCTCCAAACTGTAGCCCGGGGGCCAGATGTGGCCCTTTGCTTGCCTTTATCTGGCCCTTGGGGCACTTTTTCTTCCACTGACATTAACAATGGGGCACTATTCCTGCTACTGACATCAACAATCAGGCACTATTCCTTCAAATTACACCAATGATGGGGCACTATTCCTTCAAATGACACCAATGATGGGGCACTATTCCTCCCACTGATACCAAAGAAAGAACACTATTCCTCCCACTGACACCAATGATGGGGCACTATTTTTCCCAATTATACCAATGATGGAGCACTATTTTCCCCACTGACACCAATGATGGAGCACTATTCCTCCAACTGACACCAATGATGTGGCACAATTTTTCCCACTGACACCAATGATGTGGCACTATTCCTCCACCTAATACTAAAAATGTATTGTTTACTCCCACTGACGCCAGGAAAATTTCTACTTCCATTAGCCACAATCCGTCTCCCTAAAGTCTGAAGCACAGTAAACTGGCCCTTTGTTTAGAAAGTTTGTAGACCCCTGGTATAGACATTTATAGCACTGATCCAGCAGAAACTGACATTTCATTTTTTTGGTAGATACTGGGGTGATATAATTTGGTGAACATGCAATCATTTCTTAGAGGCAAAAACTATTTTCATATTTTAAGCTGTGACATTGGAATTACTTGTAATAATAAAGTGAAAAATGCAAAGTTACAGAGTTGCTGATTTTTATTCTGTATTGCCGTAAAACATAAATTTTACCAACGTGTCCGACTGATAATGAACATTACTCTGCAGAAAGGTTTATAATGACTACAGCCATCAACTTTAATACAAATTGACAAGAAGCTGCATTCCCAGTCTTCCAAACAAAAACCGAATGTTATGGGAAAAGAAAACACAGATTACGTAGACTTAACATGGATGGGAGCAGAGTGCTAGCATAGATTTAGTATGATTCAAAGCATAGTGCTAGAACAGATTTAATTCAATCTGTTTATATTTTGTCTACCCTAGTTCCTACCACTCCCACCCCCTGTCATCAACATGACAATGATTTTATTAAATAAAACCTTTCTATTTTTATTACATATAACAAGGATCTGTACTTAGCTCCCTGAAAGCATCACAACACCCTTCTTTAGTACTCCTCTAAAGATGCAAGCAGTGGCCTGTGCAATGATGCAATGCAATGCAGTGGCATTCCTGCCCATTCATTGATCAAATCTCGGCCGGTTCAGCAGGGAATTCGAACCACCTATTGCCATATTTATTAGAGTTCTAAGGAGAGTGCTAGAATAGATTTATTATAATTCTAAGTAGAGTGCTAGGATATATTTATTATAATTCTAAGGAGAGTGCTAGGATATATTTAGTGTAGTTCTAAGGAAAGTGCTAGGATATATTGAGTATGGTGCTAAGCCAAGTGCTAGGATCGATTTAGTATGGTTCTAAGCAGGGTGCTGGGATAGATTTAGTATAGTTCTAAGGAAAGTGATAGGATGGATTTAGTATGGTTCTAAGGAAAGGGTTTGGATAGATTTAGTATAGTTCAAAGGAGAGTGCTAGGATATATTTAGTATAGTTCTAATGAAAGTGCTAGGATATATTGAGTATAGTTCTAAGGAAAGTGCTAGGATAGATTTAGTACAGCTCTAAGGAGAGTGCTAGGATAGATTTAGTAAGGTTCTAAGGGAAGTGCTAGGATAGATTTATAATAATTCTAGGGAGAGTGCAAGGATATATTTAGTATGGTTCTAAGCAGGGTGCTAGGATAGATTAAGTATGGAGCTAAGCCAAGTGCTAGCATAGATTTAGTATAGTTCTAAGGAGAGTGCTAGGATAGATTTAGTACAGCTTTAAGGAAAGGGCTAGGATAGATTTAGTATGGTTCTAAGGAAAGGGCTAGGATAGATTTAGTACAGCTCTAAGGAGAGTGCTAGGATAGATTTAGTATGGTTCTAAGGAAAGTACAAGGATAGATTTAGCATAGTTCAAAGGAAAGTGCTAGGATAGATTTATTATAGTTCTAAGGAAAGTGCTAGGATAGATTTATTATAGTTCTAAGGAAAGTGCTAGGATAGATTTAGTATAGTTCTAAGGAATATGCTAGGATGGATTTAGTGTAGTTCAAAGGAAAGTGCTAGGATAGATTTATTATAGTTCTAAGGAAAGTGCTAAGATAGATTTATTATAGTTCTAAGGAAAGTGCTAGGATAGATTTAGTATAGTTCTAAGGAATATGCTAGGATGGATTTAGTATGGTTCTAAGGAAAGGGCTAGGATAGATTAATTATAGTTCTAAGGAAAGTGATAGGATAGATTTAGTATAGTTCTAAGGAATATGCTAGGATGGATTTAGTGTAGTTCAAAGGAAAGTGCTAGGATAGATTTAGTATAGTTCTAAGGAAAGTGCTAGGATAGATTAGGAATAGTTCTAAGGAGAGTGCTAGGATAGATTTAGTATTGTTCTAAGGAAAGGGCTAGGATGGATTTATTATAGTTGTAAGGAGAGTGCTAGGATAGATTCAGTATGGTTCTAAGGAAAGTGCTAGGATATATTTAGTATAGTTCTAAGGAGAGTGCTAGGATATATTTAGTATAGTTTACATAGTCAGGTTGAAAAAAGACACAAGTCCATCTAGTCCAACCAATAAAAGGGAAAAACAATTATACAATCCTATATACACAAATATATAAAAGAGTGCCCCGTCTGTGTTGCCAACCTACCAGATTGAAATTTACTGACATGACAGCCAACATTTACTGGCATTTCCAAAAGTTAAAAAATTACAGTTTTAGGTACAAATTTCAGTATTTAGGCTACAAATAAGTACAATATGCAATTCGAAATGTGATTTAAGGTAGAAATTAAGGCAAAAAACACATTTCTTATTTTATTTTCAATATAGTAAGTAGCTCAGGGACAGGACTAATGAGGGCAAGAAATTAGAATGGGCGGCACACAAACATGAAATTGACTCTTACACTGACACTTAAAGCAGTGTGCAGCAGCACAGATCACTGACACGATGCGTCCCTTCCTGAGTTACAGTGACAGTCTCTCTCCACACCAGGTGGTCCTTCCACTCCAAACAGCTTTGACAGTCCTGCTCCCCACTTGCCTTGCTCCCGTCCCACAGACCTGCACACGAGGCTCCGATTGCTCCACTTGGCTCCCCTGCACCATTACATCACACAACACTCTCAGACACCACCTCCACGAGTCCCACCCCCTGCCGGCACCGACAAAACACACTGTAGCTGGCACTCGGATGGTTAGCTATGAGTAAGCACTGAAATACAGTGCGAAACGCGTCAGCTCTGTACCCCCCTTTTTGCCGTGTTTGGATTGTGGTGCCTTTTTGCTTTTAAATAAACCCTTTGGATTTTATTTTCCCGGTGTGCGGCTGTCCGGAGTTCTTCCTTTTGATTCCTAATCGTGGCACTCGGATGGTATCGGCCACCACTGGACAGTAACTGCGCATAAGTCACAGCCATATTTTTTACTGGCAATCTTTTCCTCTTACTGGCATTTACTGGCAGGAGAAAAGTGCCCATTTTTTACTGGCTGTCAGTAAAAATACTGACATTTGACAACACAGGCCCCCGTGCTACCACTGAATGTAGGTGCACAACTAACAGCCGTAGACACCTGTAAGCTAAATCCGTAGCAATGGGGAATAAAATATCAGTGTACGGTGCTGCGCTATTAGAGAAAAATGAATGTGAAAAGATTAAAGTGCAAAATAATTAAATACAATAGGAAGGAAAGTGCTAGGATAGATTTAGTATAGTTCTAAGGAGAGTCCCAGGATAGATTTATTATACTTCAAAGGAGAGTACTAGGATAGATTTAGTATGGTACTAAGAAGGGTGCTAGAATAGATTTAGTATAGTTCTAAGGAAAGTGCTAGGATGTATTTAGTATAGTTCTAAGAAGAGTGCTAGGATAGATTTAGTATGGTTCTCAGGAGAGTGCTAGGATGTATTTAATATAGTTCTAAGGAGAGTGCTAGGATGTATTTAGTATAGTATTAAGGAGACTGCTAGGATGTATTTAGCATAGTTCTAAGGGGTGTGCTAGGATGTATTTAGTATGGTTCTCAGGAAAGTGCTAGGATGTATTTAGTATGGTTCTAAGGAGAGTGCTAGGATGTATTTAGTATAGTATTGAGGAGAGTGCTAGGATGTATTTAGTATGGTCCTCAGGAAAGTGCTAGGATGTATTCAGTATGGTTCTAAGGAGAGTGCTAGGATGTATTTAGTATAGTATTGAGGAGAGTGCTAGGATGTATTTCGTATGGTTCCCAGGAAAGTGCTAGGATGTATTTAGTATGGTTCTAAGGAGAGTGCTAGGATGTATTTAGTATGGTTCTCAGGAAAGTTCTAGGATTGATTCCACCCCTCTCTGCCAATCCCTCCACTGGCTTCCACTCACCCAACGAATAAAATTCAAAGTACTAACAATAGTTTACAAAGCCATCCATAACTCTGCCCCCAGCTACATCACTAACCTAGTACCAAAATACCAACCAAGCCGCTCTCTTCGGTCCTCCCAAGACCTCCTGCTCTCTAGCTCCCTTGTCACCTCCTCCCATGCTCGCCTCCAGGATTTCTCCAGAGTTTCTCCCATCCTTTGGAACGCTCTACCCCAATCTGTCCGACTGTCCCCTAATCTATCCATCTTTAGACGATCCCTGAAAACCTTTCTCTTTAAAGAAGCCTATCCTGCTTCTAACTAACACTGTTTTACTTTTTCCATCAACTCATCCCCCACAGCTATTACCTCTTGTATCAATTGACCCTTTCTTTTTAGATTGTAAGCTCTAGCGAGCAGGGCCCTCTGATTCCTCTTGTACCAAATTGTTATGTAATTGTAATGTCTGCCTTTATTTTGTTAAGCGCTGCGCAAACTGTTGGCGCTATATAAATCCTGTATAATAATAATAATAATAATTGATTCAGTCCAGTGCTGATCAGATTGTTAAAATATGCCTAGCATGACTGTAACCCCAACACTAGAACAGTAACTAGGCTTAGCTGTATATTCAGTCATTGAGCCCCACGCACCTTGTCATTTGACATACACAAGACACCCAAACAAATAGCTTCATATTTCACCATATGCTCAAAAAATATGGTGTTTCATAACAAAGTAAGTGCATGCACCAACATTATCCTAATTTATTGTCTTTATATGATCTGTTTAAAAACATTTTATTTTGGCAGCATCCAAAATCTAAATTGAATCTTGATTCTTGATGCAGTTTCCTGCTGTATATAACGTAGGACAGCATTAAGATAGCAAAATATCCAACACTAATACATACAGTCCACACCAAAGTCTTCATCCAAAATGCCAAAAACGCAAGCGGCTGTCTGTATTTGACGAACGTGGGCAGAGACGTGTGTGATCCCATGCTGCTTTTCATTTATTTTTGCCATTTGCAATTTCATTGAATTTAATTTAGTCTTTTACAAATATCAGTCTTTTTCTGTACAAATGTCATTCCTGAGACTCAAACCTCTCTGATTTTGAGCTTATCAGCCTTGACATTTCTGCAAATGTGCTACAGGTAGTACATTTGTTATGTTAGATCTATGATGTGATATTGATTTTAGGACAGATGACAAGCAGCTATACTGAAAACAAATAGTGGAGGGTGATAACAGCATGTGTGCACACCGCGGGGTGGAGGAGGGGCATATGGTTTAGTGACACAGTAACATTAGTTGAGGTAGAAACTGCTTTTGGGGCACCTGGCCCTTGGGTAGAGCTCTTCTTTGGCCCAAATAAAGCTTTATTTATTGACGAGAAAAAACAATCCTCCCCTGATTTATTATATAGGCTATGGTTTTAGCAAGTTCCATTACAGTGGTCAAGTCACCGCTGTTTCTACTTGAACTTGCATGCTTTAACAAAAGAGAAGTAACCCTTGAAGGGTTCCACCAAAGTGCATTGTATGGTATTATATGCTATTAATAATAAATAAGTCATGAGGTCTTGGTCCACATTTTTCACTGGGCCAAGAGGAGATAGTTTAGCAGTTAAAAGTTTCCCAGTTATCCCTAAGCAGCCCCGCACAGTGTATCTGACAAGCGTGGCAGATCCCACAATACGTTGAGCCTCTAGAACGCCGGCTCGTTCCCTCAAATACGGCGTCAGGTCGGCTCGTTCCCGCAATTCGCCGTACTGATACATTGGCTCCTTTAAGAGCCATAGCAGGTGCGTGTGCCCGCTGCATGATGGGGAACCCAATGTGCATGGCGGGTAGCCGCAATGTCCGCTGTCTATCCGCGATCACGGGCACAAGAGCCAGAATGGGGATCTGTGTATGTAAACACACAAATCCCTGTTCTGACAAGGGCGGGGAGACAGATCTGCTGTTCCCAGTAATTAGGAACAGCGATCTGTCTCCTCCTCCAGTCAGTCCCATCCCCCACAGTTAGAAACACACATGAGGAAACACATTTAACCCCTTGATCGCCCCCTAGTGTTAACCCCTTCCCTGCCAGTGACATTTACACAGTAATCAGCACTGATCGCTGTATAAATGTCAATGGTCCTAGAAAAGTGTCAAAAGTGTCCGATCTGTTTGCCGCAATGTTGCAGTCCTGCTAAAAATCGCAGATCGCAGCCATTACTAGTAAAAACAAAAACAAAACAAAAAATTGCATAAATATATCCCCTATTTTGTAGATGCTATACCTGTGCAAACCAATAAATATACGCTTATTGCAAGTTTTGTTACCAAAAATATGTAGAAGAATCTATATTGGCCTAAACTGATGAAGAAATTAGTCTTTTAAAACTTTTTTTGGGATAGTTATTATAGAAAAAAGTAAAAAATATTGTTTTTTTTTCAAAATTCTAAATTGTCGCTCTATTTTTGTTTATAGCGCAAAAAATAAAAACCGCAGAGGTGATGAAATACCACCAAAAAAAACTCTATTTGTGGGGAAAAGAGGACGTCAATTTTGTTTGGGTACAGCGTCACACATCTGCGCAATTGTCAGTTAAAGCGACGCAGTGCCGTATCGCAAAGAATGGCCTGGTTATTAAGGGGGAAAATCTTCTGAGGCTGAAGTGGTTAAAGGGGTTATAAACCCTTGTGTTTTTTTTACCTCAATGCATTCTATGCATTGAGGTGAAAAACCTCTTGTAGTCCACCAGCCCCCCCAGAGCCCCCTTTTACTTACCTGAGTCTGATCGTTCCTGCGCCGGGGATGAGCACACCCGCTCTATCCAGTGTCTTGGGACCTGATTGGATAGATTGATAGCAGTGCCGCCGTTGCTGTCAATCAAATCCAATCACACTGGTGCCAGTGGCTGAGCCGAGTCCTGCTGTCTGTGTCAATGGACACAGCAGCAGGACCAGGAGCGAGCCCACACGGGTGCCCCGAGGGAAAGCGCTTCTCTGACGGGGCACTCGAGAAGAGGAGGAGCCAGGAGTGCCGCTGATGGACCGCAGAAGAGAAGGATCGGGGCCACTCTGTTGAAAACAAACTGTACAGAGGAGGTAAGTATGACATGTTTTTTTTTTTTTTTTAAACTGAACCTTTAGTTATCCTTTAATATAGTTACAATATTGTTACAATGGAACAAAGACACTGGGCGAATATAGTATAATATAGAATATTGTTCTACCTGAACTTCAACACATTTGACCAAGCACAGGTAAAATTCCCCACATCCAATTCACAATGCAGGGGATTGTGACCAGCGCTCTATGGAGCCGGTTCACACATCTCCAGAACGGCTCCAGTACAAATTGCATAGGAGTCCTGTGCGTCTTTTGGTCCATTTCAGGTCTGA
Source organism: Lithobates sylvaticus (assembly GCA_028564925.1). Classification (NCBI taxonomy): domain Eukaryota; kingdom Metazoa; phylum Chordata; class Amphibia; order Anura; family Ranidae; genus Lithobates; species Lithobates sylvaticus. The sequence continues at coordinate 446,112,899 of CM053030.1, forward strand.
AATCAGACCTGAACCTGTGAATGGAGACGCTCCGGACCCCTGCTGTGAGCTGCTATGTGCTCTAGTGTGAACCCAGTCTAAAGGCAAACTATAATAGGACTCCTTTATTGCACCTTACCAAAGTAATCACATGAATAAACTTCAAGATAACGTCACAGAGATCTGCGCTGCGCTAGCGATATAGATTTTGTTCTATGATGTTACTGGTTTCCAGCTGGTAGTTGCTGCAGCACTCACTTACTTTTACCCATTTCTAGGAATATGTGCAATGGGACTATTAACTATAACTCTTTCATAAGACACAGAATTTTAATCCAGCACAATTATATTTGAGCTAATTGCAGTGTTTTTCCAGTCTTTAGAATTGTAAGAAGACAATGGGGTTGATTTACTAAAGGCAAATAGACTGCACTTTGAAAGTGCAGTTGCACTCTGCAAGGGCATTTTCTCCAGAGCTAAGTAAATCAGAGTAAGCGCTGTTGAATTTCAAGCATGTGCAAGCAAATGTAGGAATGAACTACAGTGCCTTGCAAAAGTATTCACCCCCTTGAAATTTTCCGTGTTTTGTTGCCCTACAACCTGGAGTTAACATGGATTGTTTGAGGATTTGCATCATTTAATTTACAGAACATGCCCACAACTTTGAAGATTTTTTTTTTATTATTGTGAAGCAAATAACAAATAGGACAAAATAACAGAAAATGTCAATGTGCATAACTATTCACCCCTCTAAAGTCAATACTTTGTAGAGCCACCTTTTGCGGCTATCACAGCTCTGGAGGAAAGTGCTCTGGAATGATGAGACTAAAATTGAACTTTTTGGACATTAAAGAAAATGCTATGTCTGGCGTAAACCCAACACATCACATCACCCAAAGAACACCATCCAAGCAGTCGGGACAGGTAAACTGGTCAGAGTTGAGGGAAAGATGGATGGTGCTTAAAACAGGGATATTCTTGAGCAAAACCTGTACCATTCTGTGTGATTTGAGGCTAGGATGGAGGTTCACCTTCCAGCAGGACAATGACCCCAAACACACTGCTAAAGCAACACTTGAGTGATTTAAGGGGAAACATGTAAATGTGTTGGAATGGCCTAGTCAAAGCCCAGACCTCAATCCAATAGAAAATCTGTGGTCAGACTTAAAGATTGCTGTTTACAAGCACAAACATCCAACTTAAAGGAGCTGGAGCAGTTTGTAAGGAGGAATGGGCAAAAATCCCAGTGGTAAGATGTGGCAAGCTCATAGAGACTCAAAGCGACTTGGAGCTGTGATAGCCACAAAAGGTGGCTCTACAAAGTATTGAGTTTAGGGGGTTGAATAGTTATGCACATTGACTTTTTCTGTTATCTTGTCCTATTTGTTGTTTGCTTCAAAATGAAAAAAAAAAAAAACATCTTCAAAGTTGTGAGCATGTTCTGTAAATTAAGTGATGCAAATCCTCAAACAGACCATGTTAATTCCAGGTTGTGAGGCAACAAAACACAAAAAATGCCAAGGGGTGAAAAATTTGCACTGTATATATATATTTTTTTTGTTATTTTTTTTTAATTCTTTTTTAAAGGTCTTCAACGCCCACTCTGGCTAGGTGTCTTAACTTAACCACTATAATAAAAGGCACTTTCACTCCCTTCCTCCCCAGGCCAACTTTCAGCTTTCAGTGCTGATGCATTTTGATTGATAATTGCACGGCCATGCAACACTGAAGCCATATTCAATTGTTATAATTTTTTCACACAAATAGAGCTTTCTTTTGGTGGTATTTAATCCCCACTGGGCTTATTTTTATTTATTTTTTGCTAAATAAACAAAAAAAGACCAAACATTTTGAAACAAAAGTTTCCAAATAAATAATCTTTATTCATAAATTAAGGCCAAACTTTATTCTGCTACATCTCTTTGATGACAATAGCCCAAATCAGTGTTTATTATTTAGTCTGTAGGGAAGTTATAGAGTCCGCAAACTATGGTATATACAATATATCTGAAAAGCGATCAGTCCTGATGTACTGACGGACAAACATATGTAGCACTGACCCCCGAAGGAGCTGCTGATTTGATTTGGGCCTGCACTCTGCTAATAAACCCCACTAACTTTGCTCAGTCCCCTTGACACAGCTGTGGTGCAATTCAATACAGTGCAATATAATATAACACAATATACCTGTATTGTCACTTCAGGGTCCACTGGCTCCACCCGCTGGGAGAAAACAATACTCCACACAACCAAAGTATATTTTACTATAAGTATTGGCAAACAGGTGATTACAATAATTGTGCTGTCATCCCAACATAGACAGTACAATGAATTCTTGATAAAACAATTATAAACAATATAGATACACGGGAGCTCCCCCTACTTTTATAGCTATGCATGAGATCTCACTTAAAGTACTCAGTATTTAGTCGTCTGGTCTTTGCTAGCTAGGATAATTCCTTGTGATTTGGAATCCAAGGGTTAAAGTAATTCAAGTTGAGTTAAAGATGATCCTGGTATAACAGTAACTATGATACAAGGCTTGAGATGCAATAACAGATAGGCCTTATGCCTGCCTAGTGTCAGTTGCTATACTCCTCCTCCGTAAGACTATAAATCCCAGCGAGGCCTGTATATAAGTCTGACTGGGTGCAAAAGTCAATAAACTGTGGGCCTCAACCCGCTCACCAACTGGATCGGAGCTCTGTATGGTAACTTTGGTCCGGTGTTTGCAGCTTGCTTTTAGGTTTCCGGCTCTGTCACTCCGTTCCTCTCCGGTAGAAGGACCCGGTCTTCCGATGCTCAAACGAGTGTCTCTGGATCTTCCCAATCTGGTCACTGTATCTCTGGCACCGTCAGGTCACTCACACATCAAGAAGGGTTGCGCTCCGCAGTGGTTGCAGGCTGTTTCCTCCAGGAGGCCTCCTCACAAGTCCTCACAGGCAGGCCATGGGTTCCCAAGAGACCTAAGATGACCGCTAAGGCTCCTTTTATATCCTACCCAGCATGCACTCTCAGAGAGGGTGTCCATGGGTAGGTCACCTGACATCCTTGGTAAAAAGGTCAACTCTCAAAGTAAATAACAGTCACTTCCTGTAATCAGCTTAGTGCTTTGTGAAAGCAAAAATCACTTACGTTCACTATCTGTGTTTGGCCGCTAGATGGCGCCAAATACTAAGCCATAGAAATGTCCATAGACTTTTGTTATAAATGTTAATACAATTCAGTAGGTAAGGATACCCGCGCTACACATATTTCTTTCAGGCCCAAAAATGCCAGGAAAGTTAGAAAAAATGTGAATTTGTTTTTTGTTTTTACAATAAGCTGTGTGGGAAGTGGTTAAGTATATGAAACATTCACTTGTTGGCTCGAGATGAGACCTATCTTTAAACATGATCATTTGCAAGATCAAAAGAAATAAAGCAACAATAATGTATGCAATCACTTTTATAGTCTCTTTAACATGTATATTTGCCAACCAAGCCAGCATTATGCTTTGCAGGGAATAATGATGAGGATCAGATCATGGATCTTTCATCACAACATATTAAGTAAGCAGGAGAATATTAAGTGAGCATGACACTCATATTACACGCCATAACAATCATCAGAAAATGTTTTTGAAAACAATAATAAAGTGTATTTAAAGCAAAACTGTGTTAAAGGAAAGTACGTCATCCCAATGGCACGCAGATGGCAAAAAAAAAGCTGAAAGGGGTTTTAGATGAATAAATGTGAACAACATCAGGGCATATCCTAGATATATTTCTTACCACACTGCTCCAAGAATCATTTACATACAGTAATGCAATATATAAAAACATAAAATAAACCCTCATGTCTGATCATCTGTGAGTTTAATTAAGCAGTTAACCCTTCTGGAGTGTGGTCAAATGTATTGTAGTAAGTGCTGCTTATATTTTTATTGTTTGATATCACTTTATTCATAGTACTTGACTTGCTCATTACCTTAAGAGATATATTATTTGCAGTATACTATTTAATTCTGAATAACTGGATTTTTTAGAGCATATACTGCTTTTTAATCCCAGTTATAGCTTCTATCATCGACTAGTTCTTTGAATGTTTTTTTTCTTTTGGCTCTTCCTCTTTAATTTTGAAGATGATGAACAAGATGGGCAATGCCAATACCTTTGGAAAAATCATTTTAGATGTATCAGGAACAAACACCAAGGGAATTACCTTAAGAGATATATTATTTACAGTATATTATTTAATTCTAAATAACTGGATTTTTTTAGATCATATACTGCTTTTTTATTCCCAGTTATAGCTTCTATGATTGACTAGTTCTGTGAATGTCTTTTATTTGGCTCCTCTTCTTTAATTTTGAAGATGATGAACAAGATGGGGAATACCTTTGGAAAAATAATTGTAGATGTATCAGGAACAAACACAAAGCGAACAATGAATTAGGTGGGGTTATGGCAACTAAAAGGTTATACTTAATCTTATTTGTGTGTCTTTTGTGTGAAAAAAAAATAGGATCAGGCCACTCATGTTCCTCTATTTATTTGGGGAGAATTCCATTGGAAAATGTCTATTACTTTGCTATTTCAGAATTCTGTTTGTGTAGATTTAAAGTGTTACTAAACCCACAACAGTAAAATCAGTCTGTATATGCAGCAAAGCATGCTTGTTATACTCACTGTGGAACCCAAGTGAATAATCCTCTGCATTGTGTATAAAGGCTGTTTGATCCTGTCTCTCTGTCCCTCACCTTCTTCCACTGTCCCCAATCCATCTCTGGATAGAACAGAGCATAGGGCACAAGTTACACATGCTCAGTTTGGTGTGTATTGCTAGAGAGTATTTTTTTTTTGGGAGAGTGCATGTGATCAGCACAGGGCCAATCAGCACTGTCCAGACAGAGGTTCAGGGATGCTGCAGCCTCATAGGACAATCAGAGTACAATGAAAATTCCTCCAACAACCAGACACTGATAGAAGTCACAAGACTGTTATATGATGCTAATGAAAAAAGGCATTTAGCAGTTTATAGCGGTAATTACTAAAATAATTGCACTTGTTCTGTGTGCTGTGCAAGACCAGATATAGTAAATGCTGGGTCCTGGGTTTAGTAACACTTTAAATCTGAACACCAGGCAGACAGTTAAAGGGGTTGGTGTCTACGAGCTTTGGGCTTGTGTTGTTGGGAAAAAGCAGGTTGTGTTTAGGTGCAAGCTGCTTTCATTTGAGAAAGTCTCCACTCTAATTCATCCCAAAGGTGTTATATCGGGTTGAGGTCAGGACTGTCTTTTTTAATTATTTTAACAAAAAATAAAAACAGAGGTGATAAAGAACCACCAAAAGAAAGCTCTATTTGTGGGGGAAAAAATGATAAAAAAAATTCATTTGAGTACAGTGTTGTATGACCGCGCAATTGTCATTCAAAGAGTGACAGCGCTAAAAGCTGAAAATTAGATTTTTTGTGCAAAACCAAAACATAATACCCAATTGTTTGGTAAAATAATCATGTCCCATGATGTAGATCCAACCACAATTACATTGTCCAGCGTTGTAGATCTAGTCTCGATCACAAGGACCTTGACCCGCAATGTCGATCGATCCTCTCCTGTCACACCTTTTAACTATGTGAGGCGAGCAGGCGGATGGACAGGAAGGCATTCATATTGCGATGGTAGTAACACCTCCCCTAAATAAATGACTTCTGGGCAAAGCATCTGAAGGTTTGGGCGGAGGAACTAGCCATATCTGGCTGACTAGTTTGCCTGTTTGGCGAACCTTGAAAAGCTAGAGTTCATGCACCAGCTATAATTCACAAATCTAGGCTTGCCAGCCTCTGTGATTTCTGCAGTCGTACTTCCAGTAATTGTACACACATACTGTATAACACTCACTCTGTATTTTTTGCATCTCTGGAAATGTTTCAGCACATTACTAATGATTTAACAATGTATTAATAGCTAATACTAAGTGTGTAAATGTTAATAAGCTCAGCTTTGATTGTAAAGTTTTTTCGTTGATGTATATTCATTTTTTAGCAAAATCATAACACTGAATAAATCAAATAGACTAATGAGTGTTTGCCATGTCTGGGGGCTTTGTTTTAAATATAAATCAAAACTAATTGGCTCTGTATAAAAGAAGGCTAATGGCAGAGGCGTGCTCGCTTGTCAGCATCCATGCAGATGTTTCCAAAAGATTCTGCCACTGATTGAGATCCCCCAGGCATCGCTGGCTCAATCCTATGGCCATTGGCTTCACATCCTCAGCTGTATTTCCCTGATATACTCACCATGGGCCCAGTTTAGACTTCTTCTGGATAAGCACAGAAATAGAGCTGGCATAAAAATATTAGTATGGTGCCAACGTAATTTCTAACTTTACAATGCAAATTAGGTGTAGGCCCCACAGAGCAGCAAGCATCTGGTCTTAAAAATATTCTAGGGACTGATTTGATGTTTGTGACTGTTCATGCACTGGTTTTACATCTGTCACAGACATGTTTTGCAGATTTTAAAGGGACTTTATAAAAAATATATCCAGCATAGTACTTGTTAAGCTAAACAATTGTCTTTTAATGTGAACAAGATGTCAGGGACTAAAACTGTTAAATATTATGGCTAAGGACCATTTTTAGATATTTCCAAAGAATTGAAAATACCTGCTCTGTTATAGTTTCTGTGTAGTTATGTGCCCCCTGCCTCCACCATCAATTGCCAGTTGGGTGTACATGGAAGAAGCATCAAATGAAAACACATAATATAGTTCTTTATGATTAGATAAAAGGAGGTTTAAAAAAATATCACTGTTACATACAGCTTTGATACTGTAAGAGCTGTGAAAACCATAGTCTTCCTCTGGAACTGGTTCTAGGATAATCAACAGATTGTTTCAAAAATGGACTAGATGTACCAAATATAAATGGCTGCTATCATATCATAAAGAATGGCATCATTGATCCAAGGAGTTATCCAATTTTCTTTGGGGATTTAAAAAACAAAACATTTTTTCCTGTTACACTGACTGCATTATTTAAGCATTTTCTGCCTCCCACTGTATAAACTGTACTTATAGGACCTATGGGACAACCAGACACCTGGTGGTGAGGTGGACTAAAAGGAACTAAAAAGCCCCACACTAATTAAGTATGGGGTCTTTTAGTTCCTTTTATCTCAACTCATGATAACATTTACGGGTGTCCGCTTGTGTCGGTCCATAAGTCCTACTCCATAGAAGCCATGGCTTTCATGTATTGCATTGGTGATGGACAACTTTCCTGAAACTGCTCTATGCAGTTTGGAATTTAGCTATGGAATGTAACGGGAGATAGTAGCACTTATATGATTGTTGGAAGTTTGAAATAAATGACTCTATAATATTAGACCATATCTGTAAATAAATCATTGGTTCTGGATGTGCAGTTGGGCACAGGGGTGGAAAGGAATCAGTGTATGTCACTGACTTGTGTGTATCATGGAAAACTATTAGAAATGTAGATTTCAGATAACTATTTTTACAGAATCTATAATGTTTTATTTTGTATTTCAATGAAAACATTTTAGAAATAAAAAGTGTGCTTTTCTATAATTCCAAGTTATATAACAGACCGCAAAAGCAGCAACAAACCTATTACACCTATATATGGGACATTAAAGTAAATTTAAAGTTGAACTCCAGCCTTAGGTCGGCCATACATGGTTCATATCTCGGCCGGTTCAGCAGGAATATGTATATGTAGAAATAGGGTAGGTTACTTCCTTCTCTTTCCTTTGCGGTTTCTTTTTGGAGTATAGTGCCAGGGTAGACTCCCTATTTTCCACCAATAATCAATAGAAAAACGATGGGACGCGTTCTCCAATGCAACATTTTCTTTTTATCTTTGAATAATCTTCATATCAAGACAATAAAGTGTAATGCGCTACTGTACAGTTACGAGCATACCATGCTCTTCATCAGGCTTGTGCCAGACATATATAGTATGCCGGTGCTGCCAATCTGTGCCCATCTGTGCTGCTAATTAGTGCCCATCAGTGCCTCCTCATCAGTGGCACCTATCAGTGCCACCTATCAGTGCCACCTACCAGTGCCTAGCAGTACCGCCTACCAGTGCCTAGCAGTCCCGCCTACCAGTGCCCTTCAGTGCAATCTATCAGTGCCCATTAGTGTTGCCTATCAGTGCCCATCAGTGTACATCAGTGCAGCCTATTAGTGCCCATTAGTGCAGCCGTATCAGCACACATCAGTGAAGGAGAAAAATTATCTGTTTGCAAAACTTTATAACATACTATGAAAATGTTTTTTTTTTTTCTTACATGTTTGACCTTTTTTAATTTATTTAGCAAACAATAAAAACCCCAGTGGTGATTAAATACCACCAAAAAAAAGCTCTATTTGTGTGAAAAAAAATTATAAAGATTTCATGTGGGAACAGTGTTGCATTGCTGTGCAATTTTCATTGAAAGTGTGACAGTGCTGAAAGCTGAAAATTGGCCTGGGCAGGAAGGGGGTAAAAGTGCCCAGTAGCCAAGTGGTTAAACATTGCATAAGCAGGGTGGAAAGTTATCAGCCAAAGAGTGACTGCATCTTATCAGGTGCATTCACTATGAGGGTATTCAGGCACTCATATGTGCCCCAGCTGTCTGTATACATTAGCTGGTGTAGTACCCTTTTAGTTAGGCTGCCAGGTCAATTTGACTGTAATCAGGGGAGCAGTAATTGTTTGGTCTGGTCTTTCCAAGGCTTCACAGGCTGGGAGTTTTATTGCTCTCCCCTGCCTCCAGAAGAATGTTTCTGGAGCTTACAGTGGGAGAATTCAAATGGTCAAACTGAATCGTAAACAGGGTCTAGCCAATCCCTGGGAAGGTATGCCAAGATGGTGGCTGGGAGGCTTTTAAATAGACTAGAGCCCTGGAGAAATATTTTTTTCCTCCTGGGGGATTGGATCTGTAAGCTTCAGGGGGCTGTCACCCCTGGAGTGCTTCTAGGTTGGATGTTGGACTGCTCTTCAAGAGACAGAACTTATGGACTGGTCTTGTTCCAGTATTTGTGAGTAGAGCCCTTTTTTGTGCTGCAACATACTTCATGGCCCCCAGCCGTGAATCTATAGACTGTTCCAGTCTACCTTCACCTTTACTACAAATTGCCTTGTGGTCCCATGCCATAAGGACACACACTGTTTTCAGTCTGCCATTATCAGAGCTAAATGCTACCTCATGGTCCCCAGCTGTAAGTGAAAGACTGTGCTGCTGTTACTAAGCTAGAAATGTCCTCTACTAATTGTGCTCAAACGTCTTGGAGTATCCCATATCTCTGCCCCCTCTCTCACTGTTCAAGTTATTAGCAATAAATCACCAAAAATACATCCCCTAGATTGTTCAATGAGCCTGTGTGAGCAGACTGTTGCCATGTGCCTGGCTGCTTCTGCACAAATTTGGGAAAGAACCAGTTAAATCCGGCGTCTCCTTCACCCTGTTAGAGTGAATGGAGGAATCGAAGGTTGAACAAGATTAGATCCTGACATGTATAGCTACTACTAGTGTACATGTACTGATAAGATAACATAGAGGAGGGTTCAGGAGCAGTTGAAAAAAATGCCCAACTGTTCCTAAACATCCGTTTACCAGCAGCAGTGTACATGAGGCCTTAGTCTGCTTGTAAAGTGACGCATCTGTACCGTGTATAGAACCTGCCGCAGCAAAACTGACATATATAGACAAAATAAAAATAACATTTAAATAGATTTTTCCTACAAGCTTTCTTTAGTAAACAACACCTCAGGCCACAATTTAGTGCACTCAGAACAAGATTAGAGATTTATTTGGAAAAATTCTGGTGTCTCTTTGGCAGACTTTGGATGTAAATACCAAAGTTTTGCACCACAGTGAGCAAGTCTTATGTGAAGAAGCCAAATTATAGTATACTCAGGCCAAGATTAACAATTTATTTTTTTGGATAAAGTCTGGTGTCTCTTTCGCAGACTTTGGTTAGCAGTAACAGGTGTGAAAAAATTGGGCTTTGGGTGTTGGTGGTGCCTTCACACCATAACCCTATAGAGGTACTCTTGATGAAAGCAAGAATTGGCCTCGGTGTAAAAAAATGAAATTTTATGCCCTTGTCACACAACTGTGAAAGAATTGTTTTTTGGATGTTGGTGATGCCTATACCTTGTAATCTTCTAGAGGCAGAATAAGCCACTCTGGCAGCTGCGGTGGACTGCGCACTAGTGTCAGCTTGGGTCATAGAGGATGAGGAGGATGAGGATGGTTTAGTAAGCCAGTCCACAACCTCCTCTGCATGCTGTGGCTGGATATAGCATGACCAACATCACTAAACAGAGACAAAAGTGCACTGCCTGAGAATGGACCATGTCCACCTTTGCTTGTGGACACATACGCTGCTGCCCCCCTCATAGTGGAGTGGGAATGTTTGCCTCTCCTTGTTGGCCTCCCAGACATGATGGGGGGGGGGGGGGGTTAGAGTGCTGATGCTGACAGAAATGTAAAAACGATAAATAAAAATAAAAAAAAAACAGTGTTGCAGTCAGAAAAACTATAGCTTACAATTAAAAAAAAGGGGGGCATGCAGGAGTAAAAAAAAAAAAAAAAAAACATGCAGCAACCAAAAAAAAGGGTATACAGCACTGTATACAACACTAAATGATATGTAATGCTGTGTTAAACACTGTACTACACTAACACTACACTATACTGACACACTTTACTCACACGATACTAATACTACACTAACACTCTACACTCAGAGACACAATAAGTGAACACACTAACCTGCTAGTAGCAAACTGAACCCTGCTCTATATATCTCCACTCCAACAACACACTGTAAAAGCTTCCTGTGTGGGAAGGAACTTTTATAGTCTGGGGTGGGATTATGAGCACTGAGCCATAATTGGACAAAGTCATCATCACTTTGTCCAATCAGGGCTCTGACAGTGTTCTGTGCCCTAATTGGCAAAACATTGCACCAGCAGTTAGGTGGAAGGCTTAATCCTATTAGGGCCCTGCAGTGGGCAGGGCATTGTGGGGCGCTCAGCGGCAAACATTTCGCGGAGCGTCCTGCAAATGTGGGTGTTCGCTGAAAGGGCGAACAGGCGATGTTCGGGCCAAACCTTTCCACGCCCCGAACCATTTACCCAACACTAATTATACCTATAGTGGAAGAAAGTTACATTATTTTGACCCTCTCATATATTCTAGGCCTTGGGTCCAAAATAAAAGATTTGAAAGATATGAGAGAACCTGCACACATAAAAATGGAAAACTAATACTAAAAAAAATGTTGCAATCTTTAGACTGCATGGCAGGCTTCTAGGTACCAATTAACAGGATTTCTGTCTTAATGTGATATGGACTTGTAAACCTGTATGAGAAGTCTGTCATATAATAGAATGATCTCTATTGCTCCCCTGCCTATGGCTTTTTAATTGCCCATTGCAATGACGGCTACTACATGTAGAGATGTCTACATGAAAAAGGTATTTTCTTAATACCTACCAATTATCTACAGATTTCCTATGGCCAGATGATCTAACTATAAATAGTGTGCAAGCGTTACATAAAGTGCAGTGTGCCAATTGTAATGTATGAGGATAATGAGAAATCCATAATAACAAATGATATCCTCTTGCTCGATCCAGGGAGCTTTCCTTATACAGAGCCCAAGTCTATCATTTAAAAGGTAATAATTGCACTTACAAGTCATAAATTGTTACATTGAACAGCCTGTGGTTTTCCTTTATTCCTCTACTTCATCTCCAGCGGCAGCAAACCAGCAGATTTTTCAGTGTTCGTAGGCAAATCATTTATCAAGTCCATAGGCTTTCCCCTCGTCATTATTATGGTGTGGAAATTGCAAAGTGTAGTTTGAAAATTTCCCAGAGGAAGGTAAAGTTGTGCTATATGTCAGTTTGGGTTTAAATATGCTCTCAGTCGCAGATTTCCAAGTGAATGGGTGAGTAAACAATAACGCTTCTTTTCCAGCCAAGAAAGATGTGCTGAGTCAGCAGACATTCACTAGGCAATGTTATTAGTTAACCCCTGCTTTGCTGCCAATATCCCACATACAGGTAGATATCATTACAGGTATGCAGTTTAATTGAAAAAAAAAATGTGCTTGTAAGATCGTTGGATGCAACGTCTTACTTTTGTCTATATTCTGTGCAATAACAAGCAGCTAAGATGCAGTCTACTATTTTCCTTACCCAAATATTAGAGCCTACCTCTTCTCTTACATTGTGTTCACTGATATCACAGTTAAATAAGAGAGTAGCAGAGTCTTACACTGCATCACGGGAGTTTATTATTTTTTTTATGATCCAGACCTTCCCAGTTTTTATATCCTTTTAGTAGTACATGGGTTCTTGACACCAAGAATGCCTTGTAGTTCAGACCTTAATTTGATCCTTATATTGACTCTAACAATTAACCTCCCTCTCCAAGCCCTAAAACTTAACTTAACACTTAAGATATAACCCTTCACCCAACCATGAAAATTGCTGTAATACTTACCCTGACCCTAACACCTAAAGTGACTATGTCATGAGGAAAGTACTGGGGTCATCACTGCTGGCCTTCTGAAGAAAATGTTGGTTGCCTAGCTTTGTCTGACATAAAGCAGAACTGTAGGCAGAACTTTTCTTTTTCATTTTGGATAGCATAGGGGAGAATTATAACCTTTGTTTGATTAAGTTTGCCATCTGTGTCCCATTGGGGAGATTGACCTTTACTTCCTGTCCCATAGCCAAAACATAGCAAATTAAGGGAACCCCCTTCCCCTGGTCACTAGAATTAGTCTCCATTTCCCATATGTTACTTTTCTGTAGACAACCCGATGACAGACGCCTCGTAGACTTTGGACCATTGGAGAAGAGGTAAGCTTAGTCACATACATAGTGAGTGCCAGAAAAATGTCAAAATTGCTTATATTTATATGTGCTCCGGGTTAGTGACAGAAATAAAAAATCATCATGACAGCCAGCAAAGTAGCATTCTCAATAGGAGGGTTCTGCTATGGCAGCCTCAATGATTCTCACAGAACAGAGTCCCTTTAACCCTTAAGCACCCCTTAAAATTAACACTTTACCCGACCCTAAACATTAATCTTAACCCTTAAAGTGGTTATAAAGGCTGAATATTTTTTACCTTTATGCAGTCTATGCTTGAAGCTAAAAAACCTTCTGTGTGCTGCTGAACCTACAGCCCCACTAATATTTACCTGAGCCCGAACTTAAACCAGTGCTGTGCATGGGAGCAGTGCTCTTTTGGATCTCTCTCTCCTCATTGGCTGAGCCAGTGAGGAGGGATCGGGGAGGGGGGAGTGAGACTGAGCCACACTCTGTATGTCTTAAGGGCACACAGAGCGGTGCTTGGGAGCGAGCACGAATGAGTGCCCTCATAGCAAGCAGCTTTCTGTTGGGACACTCGGCAGGTGCGGCGGAGCCAGGAGCAACGGCAGGGGTCCCTAGAAGAGGGGGATTGGGGCTGCTCTATGCAAAATCATTGCACAAAGCAGCTAAGTATGACATGTTTGTTATTTTTTAAAAAGCTGCGCCGTTAATGTTACGTTAAACATAGCCTAACACTCAATCCTCTAATTCCTAAGCCTTACCTTAAAGGATAAAAATACAAAACTTTAAACACTGACACTAAATCAATCCATTTTAATCTTTACTTAACTTATTTATGCTGAAAGTATCAATCACCTGTGGCTTGATTGGGCTAAAAGCACCTTCTACCTGAGCCATAAACATTTTTTATAAAAGTTTTCTGAACAACCACTTGCATTTTCAAGAACTTTCTTTTTCCGTTTTGGATCGAGAAGGTAATTTTTTCGTCATCCGTGTCCCTTTTCTCAAATGTAGACAGAACTAGACATGTGCATTAGTTTTCGTCCAAATTTAGGGTATTTTCGTTATCGTTTTAACAAAAGATAACGAACGTGCAGAATCTGGAAACTGAAAGATCCGAAATAAAAAAATGCTTTATTTTCGTTTTCGTTGGTTACAACAGTTTGATATAGATAGGAGATTCGACATGACGCTGACAATAGTGATCTGTGTCCATCGAACCTGTGGTCGAATGTGCCTAACCTTAGCTCTATTAGTCCAAGATTATTCTACATAGAGAGAAAAGATTTGACATAGAGAGAAAAGATTCAACGTTATAGAGACAATAGCAAAAAAGGTTGAATGTGCCTAACCTAACTCTATTAGTCCAAGATTATTCGACATAGAGAGAAAAGATTTGACATAAAGATTCGTCAAAGCAGTTGGCGTGATCAGACATTTATGGTCAAATGCTCTGCCCATAGGCTATAGAAGAATTCTAATGTTGGTTGACTAGTAATAATAATTAATTAATATAATTATTGCTAGTGTCATACAACATTAGAATTCTACTATAGCTTGTAGGCAGAACATTCGACCAGAAATGTACGATTGCGGCGTCGTACAGTTTAGCTGCTCTGTCGAATCTTCTTAGAACATTCGACAGACACCATAAGCCTTCAATGACAGATTCAACCTTAATTATTTTGGATTTTCGGACAAATGCATTTTTTAATGAAACAAAATAAATAAAAACGAATTTCGGGAGTAATGAAATAAATGTATTTTTCAGACGAAAACGAAATTCCAAAATGAAATATTTCAGTGTGCACATGTTTAGACAGAACAGGAAGTGGAGAGGAAAGACTATAACATGAAGAAAAGCCCCTGTCAGGCAATTCTCACTGGATCATTATTAGAAGATTCCTTTTCCATTCCTCTTCTGGTGAAATATCAACATTTAGAATTTTCCTATTTATTTAACTTCTAGTGACATTGATCACCAGGACAAATAGGAAGGGTAATTATCTATAACAATGACACAGACAGCAATAAAAAACCCAAAAAGTTTCTAATCCTTCCTTACTCTATCCAAACGTAAAAAAAAGAAGGTATTGGGTTTAGACACAATTTAAAGGGTGTTCTCACATTTAACCATCAAGTAAAAGTACTTCTATTTTTACGCCTGTGGGTCACGCCATAACTGGGGATTTTAAGGTTGTCTGGGCTGTAGTTAAATTTTGGCTTTCACAAGAAAGAGAGTACGGTTGGAATGACAAGTTTTGAACTATGTTTCATTTAATCCTTGAAGATTTGTTCCTATCTTTCATATTCATTAGTTATCATTAGTGTAGAATTTTTTTTAAAGGCATTTCAGTAGGTTTGAACTTCCATCACCTAATGTCTGACCAGGAACTTTAACATGTTTCAATAGCTTGCATCTTTAAAAACTTGAGTTAGCCAGTAAAGATGACATTTAAATTTCCTCCCTTTGCTTTGATTAATGGCCAGCACAGCACAGCCTTCTGCTACAACAGGTGAGGATCAAATACAAGTAACATGAAGAGGAGAAAATGGTTTGAGCAGAACCTAGGGCCAATCGTAGTTTTAATTAGCCACCTACCAGTAGACGTGGCCCTGTTAGGACCTCTGCTTAACAGCTTATCTTTGTATTTGAAAAGGCAGCTTGAAAGCTGTAGAAGCTCTTAGGACAGTTTGGATTTTTCAGCGTAAGCAAAGTTCCATCTCGGAAACCCATTGCTTTCAGCGTTTGGCTAGGGTCCAGACAACAGAGAGTTCGGAGTTATGTTCCTCATTCGGTTGGAATGCTGGAAGTTTTTCTCAGTGGTCTATTTAGCAAGTCTTCTACTTTTTTTTATACGTTAACAGTATTTACTTCATTAAGTTTTTACTACATAACCTTTACTCTGCTATTTTGACCAATTGCACTGTGATGGGAAGACACTAAAAAAAAATGAACTGCACTTTGATGAAGCGCTTCAATTTCTTGTTCCAAAACAGAGCTTTGTCACTGTGCAAGGAAATGCCTGGTGAGTGCAATTCCTGTAAACTAGGACATGAGAAAACTGCTTGAGTCTCTGGCAAAATGTTTGTCTCTATAATAGCTTGCTGATCCATGGGGAACGTGACAAATTGTTTTCTTCTAGATAGCAATGCCCTCAATGGCTGCTGCAGAATTTGTCAAAAGGGCCATTGAAACATTCCGGTGACTCTGCCCATGGGGACAGGCCTAAGTACAAGCTAGCATTTATTAGAGTAAAGTATAGCCTAAAAAAACAGGCCTTTGTGTCCAATAAAGATGTCAAACTTTTCAGGCTAATGTAACATGGTGGATGGCATTGGGTGGGCTCTACTTTATTACTTGTCATTAGATATTACAGTACATATATATTATTTTCCTCTTGGTCTCTTGTCATTCACGTATTCCATGCTTCAATAGATACCTAAGATGTAAAATATTTACTTATCTTACAGCCAATCCAGGATTTAAGGTTTGGATGCACATTATATATAATATCAATGAATACATTTATAGTTTGTGAATTTAAAAAAAAAAAAAATATATATATATATATATATATAAAATATATATTCAAAAAGGCCATTCATATAGCAAGATAATATCAAAGTTTAAAGTATAACTAAAGGCAAAACTTTTTTTTTTCAGTTTTGGATAGAGTGGAGAAGGATTAGAATGCTTCTGGGTTTTAATTGCTGTCTGTGCCTCCGTTAGGGAGATTCAGCCTCTCTATTTGTCCTGTTTACCATAATCATTTAAAGTGAAAGTAAAAGAAAATCACAAATTCTGGTGTGTCCCCAGAAAAGTAATACAGGGAAAATCTTCCAACAGGGACACTAGTTCTGGTGAGCTGGGAGTCCTCAAGGAATTTCCTTAATTTGCAGGGATTTCCTCTCACTTCCTGTTTGGCTATGGGACAGGAAGTGAAGGGAAATCTCCGCAATGGGACAGAGATGGCAAAAAATAATCTGACAAGGGTTATAACCCTCCCTTACTCTATCCAAAAAAAAAAAAAAAAAAAAAAGTCTTGCCTATAGTTCTACTTTAATGAAAATCTAAACACAGAAAGCACTGAATGTAGACAGCATGCATTCAAGGACCCATGCAGTTATCAAATTGGGATGAGCAGCTGTGTCCTAAAAAACATTATCTGGCTGCCAGCACGCAGCACTTGCGGGCCGATACTGCATAAACAAGGCATTCATTAATGGGCTACGGGTCTCAGTATCCATCTGGATGAAGCCTAAGAGGGAATTCCTTCTCGCTTTTGGAGAAATGTCCTCTTGCTTCCTGTTTTACCTCTGTGAAAGGAAATAAACGTCAATCTCCCAAGGGGACACAAAATTATTATTTTTTTAAGTTTTTGGCATATAAAAAAATAAAATACTCCATATTGTCCTTTCAGCAAATATAACACCATGAAAGCGCTTTCATTATATGCACTTAGTAAAAATGCTTCCCCCCCCCACCCAATGCATGGGATCAATGCTCATTTAGGTCTAGGGGACTGGAAAAGGCAATTTTACTTACCCAATCCTCTGCTCCCACAGTATCCAATGCTCTCCTCTTCTCCCCTATGCTCCAGCCAGTGGACTGTTCCTCAGGGTTCTCACATCCAAACTAGGGCTATGGATCCTGCATTCTTACATAGTTACATAGTTACATAGTTACATAGTTATATAGTTATCTAGGCTGAAAAAAGACTCAAGTCCATCCAGTTCAACCATAAAAAAAAGAAATGATAAAAATAAAAAATATCGTAAAATCCAATATACCCAATTCTATACCCACAGTTGATCCAGAGGAAGGAAAAAAAAACCCAGCAGAGCATGCTCCAATCTGCTACAGCAGGGGAAAAAAAATCCCTTCCTGATCCCCCGAGAGGCAATCAGATTTTCCCCGGATTAACTTTACCTATAAATGTTGGTACCCAGTTATATTATGTACATTTAGGAAAGTATCCAGGCCTTTCTTAAAGCAATCTACTGAGTTAGCCAGAACCACCTCTGGAGGGATTCTACTTGATGACATCAGAGGGCATCTGATCACTGTAGTGTAGGGGAGAGGAGACTGATCTGACTGGTCTAGCAGCATGGAGTAGCCTGTGGGAGTTGAGGTTCAGGTAAGTAAAAGTGTTTTTCCCAATCCCCTAGCCCTAAACAAGCATGTAACTCTTGCAGGTTAGGGACAGCCCCGCTGCAAGGGAGGATTTCTACTTTCCCCAGAGATCAACTTTTAAGCAAATCTATCAACAACCCAATACATTTTATTTAATAAAACAAATGCTTAAATAAAAATAATTACTTAAAGCAACCAGCTGAGTCAGAATTGTAAGCAGTGGAAGTTATATGCAAAGCTCAACTTGTTCTGAAATAATCTACTTCTGCCTGGCCCCTCTTCCTCCTAAACCCCCATACTGTTTAATCACATTCAGTAACCAAAAGAAAGGCTTGGGAAATGGAAGGGATGGGGCCCAGTGCCAGTATGCTTTGAATTGTGATAGCAAAGTTGGCAGAGCAGCAACTGTAAGACCTCAGATGACCTCTCATGCCTGACTCTCAGAGCCAAGAGTCAGACAGAGCCGTTAAAGCAATATAAGGGGCACATATAAATCTTTCAGAGGTAAGCTTGCATCATTCTAGAAATTTTGGAATAAATATTCAGATTCTTAACAATGTTGAGTTGTGAGAGGTTCTCTTTATTAGCGGCGCTGTATTTCTTCCCTGGGATAGCAGAATGAAATGAGTGCAGGTGTCAGCCGTCATTCAGAATGACGTAGTAGCCAGGGGCATATATTGTCAAACTCCCTAAGCTTTCTTCAATAAAAGAAGAGAGGTTAATTAGCATTTTGCAAACTGTTAAACCGGCAGCTACAGGGATAAAACTGCAAATGTAAGCCTAATTAAGTATTTTAGCTAAATGATGTTTGCAGTGGGGCTCCAAGCAAAAGGTTTTATTTTGTCAACATCTTGTTTTGTAGATTTTTAAAGCAAATTTATTTCAAGAAGGTCATGCAGCTGTGGGAGGTTAGACAATGTAATTTCCTGCCAAACGCAAATAAACTTGGTTCCCCGGGTTAAATTAATATGAACATTAATGGAGGTTTCATAGGTCCAGATTAAAGTCTATTTTTACCATTTCATTAATGATCTTTTCTGGACCAGTATGTGAGCAGTAGGGCAAAAGTCCGGCTGACCTCCTTTGGAGATGTATGCAGCGATTGCCTTCAGTTCTTGTGTTCCAAAGGCTGCGCACTGCACCCACAGACCATAGACATAAAAATATTAGTTGTCGCGCAGCAAGCTCTCCGTCATTTAACTCATCATCATCTACTGAACTACCAGGTTTTTCTGGTTCAGGTATTACATTAAAGTTTAGCCAAGCAGCTATCTACACAGTTGGAATATGTATTCATAAACTATTTTACCTACTTAAATAATTATCATTTATTGCAATCGCTTTTGAGATGTACATGCCACTGCCATGTTGTATAGCCAGAATGATGATGATACTTTCTCTGTAACAGTTAGGAAACAGTGGCATAATTTCCTTGCCAATGCATTGCTGATTGGGCAATGACATGAAGATAACAGATAGCTTGCTGATTATATAGTATAGGTGCAGCAACAGGTACTTGTCACTAGGGATGAGCCGAACACCCCCCCGTTCGGCTCGCACCAGAACCCGCGAACGGACCTAAAGTCCGTGCGAGCTTTAGAACCCTATTAGTTATAATGGATGCGAACGTTCGAAATTAAAAGTGCTCATTTTAAAGGCTAATATGCATGTTAATGTCATAAAAAGTGTTTGGGGACCTGGGTCCTGCCCCAGGGGACATGTATCAATGCAAAAATTTTTTTTAAAAACGGCCGTTTTTTCAGGAGCAGTGATTTTAATAATGCTTAAATTGAAACAATAAAAGTGTAATATTCCTTTAAATTTCGTACCTGGGGGGTGTCTATAGTATGCCTGTAAAGGGGCGCATGTTTCCCGTGTTTAGAACTGTCTCTGCGCAAAGTGTCATTTTTGAAAGTAAAAAAGCTATTTAAAATCACTCGCGGCTAATGTTAATTCACGGCTCCCGTAACACAGAGAACAGTGATTCATTGAAACTCATTCATAAAAAAAAGTCATTGATAAAAAAAAAAAAAAAAAAAATGAAAAAAAAAAAAGCGTAGGGGTCCCCCCAAATTCAATAACCAGGCCCTTCAGGTCTGGGATGGATATTAAGGGGGATCCCAGCCAAAAAAAAAAAAAAAAAAAATGGCGTAGGGTCCCCCTCAAAATCCATACCAGACCCTTGAGGTCTGGTATGGATTTTAAGGGGAACCCTAGCCAAAAAAAATGGCGTGGGGTCCCCCTCAAAATCCATACCAGACCCTTATCCGAGCACGCAACCTGGCAGGCCGCAGGAAAAGAGGGGGGGACGAGAGCGGCCCCCCCTCTCGCCTGAACCGTACCAGGCCACATGCCCTCAACATTGGGAGGATGCTTTGGGGGTCTAAGACCCCTAAAGCACCTTGTCCCCATGTTGATTAGGACAAGGGCCTCTTCCCCACAACCCTGGCCGGTGGTTGTGGGGGTCTGCGGGCGGGGGGCTTATCGGAATCTGGAAGCCCCCTTTAACAAGGGGACCCCCAGATCCCGGCCCCCCCCCTGTGTGAAATGGTAAGGGGGTACAAAAGTACCCCTACCATTTCACCAAAAAAGTGGCAAAAATGGTAAAAATGACAGGAGACAGTCTTTGACAATTCCTTTATTAAAATCTTCTTTCTTCTTTCTTCATCCTTCGGATTCTTCATCTTCTCCTTCCTTCATCTTCTTCCATCTTCTTCTTCCATTTTCTTCTTCCTCCGATCCGCTTCTTCTTGCGCTGGTCTTCTCGTCCTTCTCGTCCGGCATCTTCTTCCGTCGGCGTCGGCGTCGGTGTCGGTGTCTTCTTGGGCCGCTCCGCGCAATGGGAGGCTCCCGCTGTGTGAGGCTCCGCTCCATCTGACAGGTCTTTTAAAACGGAGGGCACCTGGTGACCCCGCCCCCCTCTGACGTCATGGGGAAAGCCATCATGGAATTCCCCATGACGTCCCTGTGCGTCAGAGGGGGCGGGGTCACCAGGTGCCCTCCATTATAAAAGACCTGTCAGACGGAGCGGAGCCTCACACAGCGGGAGCCTCCCATTGCGCGGAGCGGCCCAAGAAGAGACAGAGACACCGACGCCGACGCCGACGGAAGAAGATGCCGGACGAGAAGGACGAGAAGACCAGCGCAAGAAGAAGCGGATCGGAGGAAGAAGAAAATGGAAGAAGAAGATGGAAGAAGATGAAGGAAGGAGAAGATGAAGAATCCGAAGGATGAAGAAAGAAGAAAGAAGATTTTAATAAAGGAATTGTCAAAGACTGTCTCCTGTCATTTTTACCATTTTTGCCACTTTTTTGGTGAAATGGTAGGGGTACTTTTGTACCCCCTTACCATTTCACACAGGGGGGGGCGGGATCTGGGGGTCCCCTTGTTAAAGGGGGCTTCCAGATTCCGATAAGCCCCCCGCCCGCAGACCCCCACAACCACCGGCCAGGGTTGTGGGGAAGAGGCCCTTGTCCTAATCAACATGGGGACAAGGTGCTTTAGGGGTCTTAGACCCCCAAAGCATCCTCCCAATGTTGAGGGCATGTGGCCTGGTACGGTTCAGGCGAGAGGGGGGGCCGCTCTCGTCCCCCCCTCTTTTCCTGCGGCCTGCCAGGTTGCGTGCTCGGATAAGGGTCTGGTATGGATTTTGAGGGGGACCCCACGCCATTTTTTTTGGCTAGGGTTCCCCTTAAAATCCATACCAGACCTCAAGGGTCTGGTATGGATTTTGAGGGGGACCCTACGCCATTTTTTTTTTTTTTTTTTTGGCTGGGATCCCCCTTAATATCCATCCCAGACCTGAAGGGCCTGGTTATTGAATTTGGGGGGACCCCTACGCTTTTTTTTTTGTTTTTTATTAATGAATGACAGCTCTCTGTGTTACAGGAGCCATCAATTCATTAGCCGCGAGTGATTTAAATAGCTTTCTTCCTGCAAAAATGACACTTTTTTGCAGGGAAAGTTCTAAGCACAGGAAACCTGCCCTCCTTCACAGGCTACCTATAGACACCCCCCAGATGTGATACTGCAATGCTGTTCTAACAGCATGCACACACATATCCCCAGAAATAAAGCACATATTGTTGTCAGCAGTCAGCAGCACACTGACACGCTGACACTGTGAGTGAAACATAATATGCGAGGCCGCCGCCGCGGCGGCCTCTTATACCGTGGGGCGTGTATTAAAGCCCCTGAGCTATAATTGGCTACAGGCATCCTGCCTGTAGCCAATTATGGCTCTCCTCGCTGCCGGCGCTGTGATTGGCCAAGCATGCGGGGTCACAGTGCATGCTTGGCCAATCATCAGCCAGCATTGCACTGCGCGGGCCGCAATGCATTGCGGGGCCGCTCGCATCACACGAATTTGATGCGAGCGGCCCCAATAGTTCTGGGCTCGCCGAGCGAGCGAACACCCGGTGCTCGATTCGAACATGGGTTCGAATCGAACACCGGGCTCATCCTTACTTGTCACTATGTATGTGCATATTATTAGACTGACAGCAATATGCAGGGTATTAATATTGACACTATATTACCAAAAGTATTGGGATGCCTGTCTTTACACGCACATGAACTTTAATGGCATCCCAGTCTTAGTCCCTAGGGTTCAATGTTGAGTTGGCCCACCCTTTGCAGCTATAACAGCTTCAACTTATCTGGGAAGGCTGTCCACAAGGTTTAGGAGTGTGTCTATGGGATGGTTTGACCATTCTTCCAGAAGTGCATTTATGAGGTCAGGCACTCATGTTGGACGAGAAGGCCTGGCTCACAGTCTCCACTCTAATTCATTCCAAAGGTGTTCTATCAGATTGAGGTGCAGGCCAGTCAAGTTCATCCACCCAAAACTCACTCAACCATGTCTTTATCGCCATTGCTTTGATCACTGGTTCAAATCGTTTGGTGTAGGGGGGATAACGGTGTAGGGTTGTTTTTTAGGGGTTCGGCTTGGCCCCATAGTTCCAGTGAAGGGAACTCTTAAGGCGTCAGCATACCAAGACATTTTGGACAATTTTATGCTCCCAACTTTGTGGAAACAGTTTGGGGAAGGCCCCTTCCTGTTCCAACATGACTGTACACCAGTGCACAAAGGAAGGTCCATGAAGACATGGCTGAGCGAGTTTTGGGTGGAGGAACTTGACTGGCCTGCACAGAGTCCTGACCTCAACCCAATAGAACAACTTTGGGATGAATTAGAGCAGAGACTGCAAGCCAGGCCTTCTTGTCCACATCAGTGCCTGACCTCACAAATCTGCTTCTGGAAGAATGGTCAAACATTCCGATAGACACACTCCTAAACTTTGTGGACAGCCTTCCCAGAAGAGTTGAAGCTGTCATAGCTGCAAAGGGTGGGCCAACTCAATATTGAACCTTACAGACTAAGACTGGGATGCCATTAAAGTTCTTGTGCATGTTAAGGCAGGTGTCCCAATGCTTTTGGTAATATAGTGTATATTGGATGCTTAACTTGCAGGCAGCATAGCCTCCGCTAAAATCAATGTGATGTCACCCTGCTCTTAACCAGGTAGGGGTGCTATTTTGTTATCCTGAAATGGAGAACTTACACAGGGCTGAGAACAATGCTTGGGATTTCAATGTCTGCCTCCCACCGGAAGTTAAGATATGACTGGATTTCTAGCAGGATCAATGGAACATTTCTGTACTTGTAGCATTTTTAAAGAGCCAAAACATGGGGAAATGTGCATATATTATATGTATGAAATGTGCATATACTGCATGTACAGTATGTATATGTTACTCTTTTTTTTGGCCCCAGACATTTTTGGGCCCAGACATATATTAAATTATAGGGCGAGGGTTAACAGTTAGTGCTAGGTTTCCTTTTTTTCGCTTTGGATAGAGCGTGGAAAAGTCTCTGTTTAAATAGTTTTAAATCCTGTCTAAGCATTCCCTTATAGAGAATTCCTATAAGTTTCTGTTCATCTAATGCCCCGTACACATGAGCAGATTTTCCGTCGGAAAAAACTTGGATGGTTTTTCCAACGAAATTCCGCTTAAGCTTGGCTTGCATACACGCGGTCACACAAAAGTTCTCTGAACATTCGACCGTCAAGAATGTGGTGATGTACAACACTACGACGAGCCGAGAAAATGAAGTTCAATGCTTCTGAGCATGTGTCGAATTGTTTCCAAGCATGCGTAGGAATTTTGTGCGTAGGAATTTGTACAGACGATTCGGAATTTCCGATCTTAACTTTTTCCGAACGAAAAAGAGAGAACCTGCTCTCAATCTTTTGCTGGCTGGAATTCTGCCAGCAAAAGTCTGATGGAGCATACACACGGTCAGAATTTCTGACCAAAAGCTTTCATCCAAATTTTGCTGGCAGAATTTCTGATCGTGTGTTTACACTGACACCAGGATAGGTGTAAGTCTCTGGAGTAAGTAGGGCAAGTCTCAAAAGGGAGAGACAACAAATAAAACTTGACAGAAGAACAGACCCTTCCACACTCCACTAAAATGTTTCTATTGGAATGTCCATCCCCGATGAGGAGATTTGCTTTTACTTGATTTATTTTGTTTGCTAGACAAGAAGTGAGGGCAATTCTGTGAAGACGTGAGGCAGCAATAAATAGTAGATGACACTTCCCCATTCTACTCAAAACATAGAAAAAAGGAGAAAAGAGAAATGATGTTTTGGCTTTGGATGGGCTTTAATAGGTCTAGCCAGGTGAAGGTAAGGTTAAAGCGGGATTCCACCCTAAAGTGGAACTTCCGGTTTTCGAAACGAAAACGAAATTCCGCTTAAGCTTGGCTTGCATACACGCGGTCACACAAAAGTTCTCTGAACATTCGACCGTCAAGAATGTGGTGATGTACAACACTACGACGAGCCGAGAAAATGAAGTTCAATGCTTCTGAGCATGTGTCGAATTGTTTCCAAGCATGCGTAGGAATTTTGTGCGTAGGAATTTGTACAGACGATTCGGAATTTCCGATCTTAACTTTTTCCGAACGAAAAAGAGAGAACCTGCTCTCAATCTTTTGCTGGCTGGAATTCTGCCAGCAAAAGTCTGATGGAGCATACACACGGTCAGAATTTCTGACCAAAAGCTTTCATCCAAATTTTGCTGGCAGAATTTCTGATCGTGTGTTTACACTGACACCAGGATAGGTGTAAGTCTCTGGAGTAAGTAGGGCAAGTCTCAAAAGGGAGAGACAACAAATAAAACTTGACAGAAGAACAGACCCTTC
Organism: Lithobates sylvaticus; assembly: GCA_028564925.1. NCBI lineage: Eukaryota > Metazoa > Chordata > Amphibia > Anura > Ranidae > Lithobates > Lithobates sylvaticus. The sequence goes on from CM053030.1 coordinate 446,138,077, forward strand.
CACACTCCACTAAAATGTTTCTATTGGAATGTCCATCCCCGATGAGGAGATTTGCTTTTACTTGATTTATTTTGTTTGCTAGACAAGAAGTGAGGGCAATTCTGTGAAGACGTGAGGCAGCAATAAATAGTAGATGACACTTCCCCATTCTACTCAAAACATAGAAAAAAGGAGAAAAGAGAAATGATGTTTTGGCTTTGGATGGGCTTTAATAGGTCTAGCCAGGTGAAGGTAAGGTTAAAGCGGGATTCCACCCTAAAGTGGAACTTCCGGTTTTCGAAACGAAAACGAAATTCCGCTTAAGCTTGGCTTGCATACACGCGGTCACACAAAAGTTCTCTGAACATTCGACCGTCAAGAATGTGGTGATGTACAACACTACGACGAGCCGAGAAAATGAAGTTCAATGCTTCTGAGCATGTGTCGAATTGTTTCCAAGCATGCGTAGGAATTTTGTGCGTAGGAATTTGTACAGACGATTCGGAATTTCCGATCTTAACTTTTTCCGAACGAAAAAGAGAGAACCTGCTCTCAATCTTTTGCTGGCTGGAATTCTGCCAGCAAAAGTCTGATGGAGCATACACACGGTCAGAATTTCTGACCAAAAGCTTTCATCCAAATTTTGCTGGCAGAATTTCTGATCGTGTGTTTACACTGACACCAGGATAGGTGTAAGTCTCTGGAGTAAGTAGGGCAAGTCTCAAAAGGGAGAGACAACAAATAAAACTTGACAGAAGAACAGACCCTTCCACACTCCACTAAAATGTTTCTATTGGAATGTCCATCCCCGATGAGGAGATTTGCTTTTACTTGATTTATTTTGTTTGCTGGACAAGAAGTGAGGGCAATTCTGTGAAGACGTGAGGCAGCAATAAATAGTAGATGACACTTCCCCATTCTACTCAAAACATAGAAAAAAGGAGAAAAGAGAAATTATGTTTTGGCTTTGGATGGGCTTTAATAGGTCTGGCCAGGTGAAGGTAAGGTTAAAGCGGGATTCCACCCTAAAGTGGAACTTCCAGTTTTCGAAACCCTCCCCCCCTCCGGTGTCATATTTGGCACCTTTCAGGGGGGAGGGGGGTGCAGATACCTGTCTAAGACAGGTATTTACACCCACTTCCGGGCATAAACTCCCACGGGAGTTTACGCCACTTCCTGTCCCGGCGCGCTGTCTGCCGGGACACACACGTGTCCCGGCAGACAGTGCTGACGATTCTCATTGCACTGCGCGACTCGCGCATGCACAGTAAGGAACCAGGAAGTGAAGCCGCAAAGGTGACACTTCCTGATTCCCTTACCGAGAATGGCGCCAGCAGCAGCAGAGTGCTGAGCGATTGATTGGCCTCTGCTGCCGACATCGCTGGAACCTGTGACAGGTAAGTGTCCATTTATTAAAAGTCAGAAGCTGCAGTATTTGTAGCTGCTGGCTTTTAAAAAAAAAAATTCAGGTACAGTCCCGCTTTAAATGTCAAGTTTGGGGGAAAAAAGCTTTATTTTTTCACTATTTGATACTAAGAATTACTAATCCTGGCTCCCCTACACAGAAAACCAACATACAATGAACAGACAGCCTAAAATATTTTATTATTTCTCAAAATCATACATACAGTACCAGGGTTTGAACATCGCCATGGAAGACACTTGAAAGATACTACTGAGTTAATGCTGATTTAATTTAAAGCGGTTCTGCACACATTTTATTTAGTAAATCTCTTTGCCTTCCAAATCAGGCAAAGAGTACTAAATGAAATGTGTTTTTTTTTTTCACTTACCTTGTAATCGATGACTTCCGGTCCTCTGTCTCTGCGGGGGTGGGCGGGGTCTGTGCGGGGATCCTCGTCACAACGCACTGTCTCCTGGGATCTGGTGTCATTGATCCCAGGAGTCTGTGCGGGCATCTTCCGAAATCTCGCGAGATTTCGGGCACATCTTCCGAAATCTCGCGAGATTTCGGCCACATCTTCCTAAATCTCGCGAGATTTCGGGCACATCTTCCGAAATCTCGCGAGATTTCGGACACATCTTCCGAAATCTCATGAGGTGTCGGCAGATGTGCCGACATCTCGCAAGATTTCGGAGAACGTGAGCTGCACTTTGCCGTTACTGCGCACGCGCGAGCTCGGCGCAGTAACGGCGGTGCATGCTGGGCCATCTAAAGTGCCTGTGGGGTTTCACATGCCCACAGGCAAGATGACCCCCCAGCAGACAAGCAGAATAAAAAGAACTTCATCGGACGAAAACCGGCAGCGATCACGAATGAAGATGGAACAGGTGAGTCCCCCAATTTTCCTATTACCCCTTAGCATATTCCACAAAAAAAAAAAAACCCCAGTGCAGAACCGCTTTAAGGGCTAATAGACATATCTCATCCTTTCTACATTCGTTGGTTTTTGCTAAAAAGAACATTGAAAATCAACAACGGTTCAAAACCATTACCTTGGGATTTGCTGTATCTTTGCTGCTTCTAAACTCTGATCTGAAAGGGCACACACAAATCCAAAGTGCTGATTGGCACCTAACCTGGGACAGTTTTCTGCCCGGTTGCTACACCTGAAGAAAATTTGAGCAAGACATAACTTGTAATTGGATAATTTCCTCTCTTAACTTTAATTCCTTATTTACATCTACTCCTTCTGTCAGGAAACATAATGGAGAGACAGGAAAATGAGGTGGGGAGGAGGCAAAAGCAGCTTAGCTTGACAAATCAATTCTAAATATATAATGTTCCATCAAAAGTTACAAATGAAATGACACATCAAACTTTGTCTACAATTTTTTTCTCAATAACTAATTGTAATTCAGCCAGTGAAGTTGAGGATGAAAAATAACCTATATGTTTTTGGCTTCTCTTTCCAGTGGAAGATAATAGCCTGTCACTCAAGAAGAAGGTATCGCTGCAAGATTTGGTCAGTGGAGAGTTTGCAATCCATGATACTGAGGCTAAATGGATAAATGGTGAGACTGGCGCCACGCTGTACAACTTTGTCCATCAATCTTTTCATTAGTTTCTCCAAGTAGATAATGAAAGCAGCTTTATTATATCCTTGGCTAATAACCCCATGTATTAAGATTGATGTACTTTTCGGGAAGATTCAGTGCTTGATATTTGACACACATCCTCTGCGCTTTTTCTTTTTTTCCCTTTTGATGTTAACTTGTTTATCTTTCAGAAGCAGTGTACTCCAGGCACTGAGTGGTATAAATTAAAGATCATTTGGCAATTATTCTGCTTGAGTTGTTAAAGGCATTTTCTTTCCTTTATAAAATACAGTCAAATCTAATGTTGATATTCATCAACAAGATCTTTTGTTCCAAAAATGTTCATTCTATTGTTTTTTTCTTCAGATTTTGCTTTTTCGGAGCAGATTTGTGTTTGGGTGCTTCATGTCAAATTGATCTTACAATAATGATGTCGTTTTTATATTTATTTCTTTATTAATATATCAAGAACACATGCTATTTAAAAAAAAATATTTTTTTTTTTCATGTTTCTTTTGAAATGAGTAAATAGGAAATGTTACAAATGTGATTACATATTTAGCAATAGCTTGGCATGCGAGACACTATTTTTTCTTTCAACTTTTTTATTACTATGGTCAGAGTCAACTTTATACTGTCCCCCTTTCTACCTCAGTTGTCCCTTTTTTATGGTCTAATGTATAGACCGCTACAAGAAAAAAAAATATTTTCTACTAAGATAAGTGCTTTACTGCACTAAACTTTTAATATAACCTCTAAATTAGTGCATCTGTTATTTTCAAAAACCAGTATCTAATAAAAGTAGTGGTAGTTGGCTCAAACTTGTCTTGCATACACACAGTTGCACAAAGTTCGTCGGAAATTCCGAACGTAAAGAACGCAGTGACATACAACACGTACGACGAGCTGAGAAAAATTTAGTTTAATAGCCAGTGCTGCTCTTCTGCTTGATTCGGAGCATGCGTGGCACTTTGTGCGTTGGAATTGTCTACACACGATCGGAATTTCCGACAATGGATTTTGTTGTTAGAAAATTTGAGAACCAGATTTCAAATTTTGTGCGATGGAAATTCCGATGGAAACTGTCCGATGGAGCCTACACATGGTCAGAATTTCCGACATCAAGCTCCGATCGCACATTTGCCGTCGGAAAGTCTGACTGTGTGTACGCGGCATAAAAGGTTTTTTATTTAAAATTTGGCGTGGAGTTCCCCCTTTAAGATTCATACCAAACACAGTGCCTGGTATTGGCGGGGATCCAAGTCGGATCCCCGCATCGATGTCAGTGATGCTTGTCACTCATTGGGAAAGGAAAAAACAAATTATTCCTTTCCCGATGAGGCTCGGCGCTGGTTCTCGGCGCTGGCTCCCATGACGGAACTCGCAGGGTGTCAATCTTGCCGATAAAAGCGGCGAGATTGACACAATATCGCAGGCACCTACTGTATGCTTAAACAACTGCAGTATTCTGACTATCAATAATTAACAGAACTGAATTACTTTTACCCAGCAACAGTATATAAAAGCAGTCCTAACTTGCTATGTGTCTGTTTTATTCCACTGGCCAGTAAATAAATAAAAATAAAAAAGTTAGCTGGCAAAGTTGGGGCCCTTGAAGAAAGCACAACAGACAGCAGATTAACTTGTGCAATGTTAGTTTATTACCAGACCCAGGGCGCTCCTTGAGGGACGTAGGCTCTCATTCAATTCAAGGCCTCAGACATAAATAAGATTACCTCACACCTTCCCAGGAAGAAAGTTCCCATGATTAATAAAAATAATAATAATCTCTGAGGCAAGGTACTGTGCGATGAGCAGTCTCTCTGATTAGCGAGCAGTCCAGTCTCTCCATTCAGCCAGCAGTCCAGTCTTTTTTTCTCACCCAATCTCCTTTAAGACTGTCCTCCTTTCTTCTCAGCAGCCTTCCAGGATTGTTCCAGACCCAGCCAAGATGGCTGTCCCCTGCACTGGAGACACTCCATAGACAAGCATTGCAAAGTGGTCTCCTTAAAGAGGCTGCTGCACTTGTGCATTAATAAATATTTATATAATAAACTTAACCCTGTCCACACGGCAGAATGATAATACAGCAGCAGAAAAGGAGTATGTTCAGCAGCAGTTAGTCCATGTAGCCTGTCATCAGTCAAACATCAATAACCAAAAAAACATTATTGTTTCTCAAAAACATAAGTGGGGGATATGAGGTATTTAACCACTTCAGACCCGGAAGGATTTACCCCCTTCCTGACCAAGCCATTTTTTGCGATACGGCACAGCGTCGCTTTGACCGACACTTGCACGGTCGTGCGATGTTGTACCCAAGCACAATGTATCCTTTTTTCCCCACAAATAGAGCTTTCTTTTGGTGGTATTTGATCACCTCTGCAGTTTTTACTTTTTGCACTATAAACAAAAGAATGCGACAATTTTGAAAAAAACACAATTTTTTTAACTTTTTGCTATAATAAATACGCCAAACTTTTCTTAAAAAAATAACAAATTTCTTCCTCAGTTTCGGGAAATATATATTCTTATACATAGTTTTGGTAAAAAAAAAAAAATGCAATAAGCGTACATTGATTGGTTTGCGCAAATGTTATAGCGTCTACAAAATAAGGGATAGATTTATGGCATTTTTATCATTTTTTTTTTTTTTTTTTACTAGTAATGTTGGCAATCTGCAATTTTTATCTGGGACAGATCGGATACTTCTGACACATTTTTGGGACCATTGACATTTATACAGCTATCAGTGCTATAAAAATGCACTGGTTACTGTATAAATGTCACTGGCAGGGAAGGAATTAACACTAGGGGGCGATCAAGGGGTTAAATGTGTTCCCTCAGTGTGTTCTAACTGTGGGGTGATGGGACTGACTTGGTGGAGGAGACCGATCATTGTTCCTATATACTAGGAACAAAAGATCAGTCTCCTCACCCCTGACAGGATGTGGATTTGAGTGTTTACACTCACAAATCCCCATTCTCGCTCTGTCTATTTTTCTCCCTGCACATTGAACCATTGGGTCTGCTAACCAGGATCGGAGCTTGGAGCACACTTGCTGACCTTAACCCCTTATCATCTTGAAGTCATGGTGGTATCATATATACTAATTTTCGGATCACTTCAACCATGATAATGAGTTGTGCTTATGAAGTCTGATAATTTTATCATCGCATTTTTTCATTGACAGTTGTTTCTAATTTCAAATCCCAGCATGCATCCAATAAATGAACTTTATTGATTATACCATCAGCAATAGTTCTTTACTACTGGTCCCATTGAGCGCTGCATTTTTGTTTATTCATCCACATAAGTGCCTGACCTCACAAATGCGCTTCTGGAAGAATGGTCAAACATTCCTATAGACACACTCCTAAACCTTGTGGACAGCCTTCCCAGAAGAGTTGAAGCTGTTATATGTGCAAAGGGTGGGCCAACTCAATATTAAACCCTACAGACTAAGACTGGGATGCCATTAAAGTTCATGTGCGTGTAAAGGCAGGCGTCACAATACTTTTGGTAATATAGTGTATTTTCCTGTTACCAAGGCTGGTCAGTCAGCTGGGGCAGGGTGGGGGGCAGCATATGACAATTGACCATGGAACAAAGGAAGCATAATTCTGGCCTGGCAGATGTCATTGCCACACAAAACACACCAAGGCTAGGGAAAGAGAGATTGAAGGAGACAAAGTGCATTAGTACCCTGCGATAACTGTTGCAAATTGTCATTTTACTCTGCTCACAGGTTGGATTGAGGTGTATGAGGTATGCAGCACAGTGGTTTACCAACTAAAATTGGAAAAACAATGAAGACCTGCCCAATACTACTAGCATGTAATGTAGCATTATGGAATCTGACACTCCAGCAAATCTTCTTCCCTGGGTCACAGGCTATGATCACTATGGAGAAATACGGCCTTGATTATGGTGTAAATAGCCTAAGCAGTTTGATATCCTGAATGACAGCTGAATGAGTCAAAGGACGGACTTCCTTCTTTTTGGCTTTTCATAAGATAATCAGAAGGCAATGATAGGCAATCTCATTATACATTTTTAGAAGTTAGAAGTTCATTTTATTAAATGTTTATTTAAAGATTACATTTTCATATGTGTAACAGCCACTAACAATCAGGTTATACCCATGTAAACATAAAAATAAAAATGAAATAAAATTGACCAAAAACCAAGTATTGTTCCCCCTCAATCGAGGTCTGTCTGTACCAAGATAAATGTGAGCACTGCCACTGCTGACTTGGAAGTGCTAGTTGACTTTCTTGCATGCTAATCCAATAACATTAATACTTTCTATATTGCTGGTCCAAAAAAAAGCAGGTCACGGGGGGCCTGACTTCTCTAACTTCCCTTGCTCCAAGCCTGTTCCTGGTCTATGACTCAAAAAGCATTGCATCCACTGACAGCCAGGAAATTAGCATTTTAAAAACAGTGTTAGCAATGGTAGTCTACATATTTTCCTGACTACTGGCTTCCTTAAGCATTCATTTGTAAGCATGCAAGCATAAAATATATGTTGTTTTTCTGTCCTAAGTATTATAACATTACTTATTTTATTCAAAATGTAGGGAACTGAAGAACATGAAATGTGACTCATGGGAAGTGCACCATTAAAATGGCCTGCGAGTTGCATTACGATATATCCAGTCTTGCCTACACTCAAATAATTTTAGGGTTGAGATGTACTGTAACAAACACTTACGAGCTTCAAGAAATGCCTAGCCAAGATAAAAACCTGGAGATCTTTGTCTATCCACTGCTCTCAATGTAATAGCACAATGTTTATGACATATTTGTTGTTCACGTGGACAGAGATGCATGTCATTTTGCATTTCACTTGACAAGGGTTAAACACAAAGCAATGTTGATGGAAAACACTATCTCTAGTGAGAAAAGGCATCACAGCTGTTTTTCTGTATAAAGCCCCAGACTGGCAGACTCTGCTGGCATGCAGTCCTGTAGGGGCTATGCTCACTGCCTATTTTGAAATCTTAGGAGAGAGTGCATAATATGACAAGTGTTTCTCAGCAGATCCCCTATGTAGCCTGCCTGTCAATCATAAACTCAAAGGAATCTTATACACAAAGCAGTAACATTTGAACAGTCTGTCAAGTATTACTTGCAGCAAGGCACCTAACTGCATTCCTCCATTAGCTAAGCAACTACAAGACCCAGTCTAACCTGATAATTAATGGAAACATACACTCCAATGTCAAGCTTTTTAATGCTAGAGTGTCAGTGCTAGAGCTGTTGCTCTGGGGTACCAAAAGCAAACCGTTTACAATAGAACCCAACACAATAGGTGTCATATCTAACAACTTTGAGATCCAGCAACTGCACTTGGGACTCCAAGGTCTCAGCCAAGGTGCACAGCTTGTGCTCCATACTTGTGTCTCATTCTGTTTGCTGATTCCACAATATCCTTCAAAATACCTACAGATTCAACTTATACGACCCCTTTCACGCAGATGGACCGGCTATCTGTTTTTCTTCCATCCGTCAACGGACGACAATGCATTCCTATGGGCAAACGGATGACCATCCGTTACCATCTGTTAACCTCCGCTTCCGTTTTTATCCATTTTTTTTAACCTACAAGACTACGTCCAGATCCATCAAAACGGATATTAACTGGCGTTAACGGACAATGTCCGTCAACGTCCGATCAGTTAAGATCCGTTTTGAAGAAATATTATTTTTTTTGTTTATCTGTATGGGAGGAGCAATGCTTTCTGGGTAATTTCCTTAAAGGCACAGAATCTACTGTAAACAGATCAAAACGGATACAAAAACGGATGAAAAAACGGATGTAAACGTGTACATTAATGGATGAAAGCGGATATTAATGGAACGCAAGGTGGATGAAGCAACGTATAAGATCTGATACGTTTTTAACGTGGCTAATCTGATGGTGCCCATGTGAAAGGGGCCTTAAAATGCAAAGTATAGAAAAGTTGCACCCTCCTAGGATGGGATGCTAGGCAAATTTAGTTGTTGGCTTGCACTGTAATAGGGAGCTGAGATTGATTGCCCGAGTTTTTCATATCTTCCCAGCCTGGGTATTTGATTGTTTCCCCTGCCTCTGTGAAGAACCTTCAGGAGCTTAGGGTGGGAAATTCTAATTCCTAGACTGGATTTTTGCCATGCTCTGGCCAATCCCTGGGGAGGTTGGCCCAATAGGTGGTCAGGGAGGTGGTAAATTAGCTGGAGCCCTGGTCAGACTGTCCTTTCCCGAGAGGAAACTGATCTGCAAGCTTCCTGGACTGGCTGCTAGACTACTCTCCTATAGATGAGGCCTATCGACTTGTCCTGTGTGGGGATCTGTAAGAAGAGTCTAATCCCTGTGCCACAGTCTACTCATGGTCCTCAGCCATGGATGTCTGGACTCTTCCAGTTTTTTCTACTTGTGGTAAAAATGATGGTCCCCAGATGTAAGGACTTTGACTTTTTCAGTCCTTCATTGTCTGTGATGAACTTTGTCCCATGGTTCCTAGCTGTGAGGGAAGGACTATAGGGTTCATTTACAAAAACGGAGAGTGAAAAATCTGGTGCAGCTCTGCATAGAAACCAATCAGCTTCCAGATGTTTTGGTCAAAGCTTAATTGAATAAGCTTAAGTTAGAAGCTGACTGGCTATCATGCACAGCTGCACCAGATTTTCAGTTTCTGGTTTTAGTAAATCAACCGCTGTTTTATTGCTGCTTACAGAGAGAAGTGTCCTCTGCAGAATTGTGCTCAAGCATTTTGGAGTATCATATTCCCCCTTGTGCTCCTCCTATTACAAGTTTGCTCAGCAATAAACAAAAAAAAAAAAACATCCACTAGACTGTTTACTGAGCCGGAGTGAATTGACTGTTGCTATGTGCCTGGCTGCCTCTGCACTGTTTTACGAAAGAACCTGTTAAACTATAGCAGCTCCTGCAAGGGTAGGGTTACAGAAAGATAAGCGCATACTCTATTGATGGTGTGACATTTTGGGTTGCGCAGGACATTAAATTGGGACAGAAAAACAGTGATTTGGATACAATGCTGCTGAGAGCTGAAGATAGAGAGATTTTTAGATTGGGATCTAGGGCCCCTTTGGGCCTAAATGAAGGTTTCACATCCCTTCCTTTTTTACATGAATAAACTGATCATGCTTGCTGCAGTCTAAGTTTCTCTCTGTTTTGTTGATTCCCTAATAAATAAAGTTATATGCTTGAAAAGGTTAAAAGTTTGTAATAGCATGCAAAGAAAATTGGCAGTATGAATCTAAACATGTATGGCACAATTGATACAATTGATAGTAGTTTGCGAATTGACCACAGGGGGAGAGCTCTCTTAGTATGATGAAGCTCCCATCTGAACGAAATTCATGCTTGCCCCTGGTGGTGACTAAAATATATAAATAAGAGTTATAGATAGCGGTCACCTTAATTGCACATGCTGTTTTGTGTTTGAGACATTTTTTTATTTTTTTAATGGCACTTTTTTCATTCCTGATGAAGCCATTTTATGGGTGAAACATGTTGAGTTTTGGGGTTGGGTTTGCTCACTTTTTGATTTGCTTTATATTATCAGGGGATGCAGCGTAAGATTGAAAAATAGACTGGTGTGGGAGGCACTCATTAGTATGACCAGTTTTTGGATATAAGGGAATGTTTCTCTTAATGGAAAACCTAGTTGGAATACTCTTATTAGATTTTTTTATCCCCTGCATCCACTAGCAGGTTTGTGATTTTTACATTTTTGCCAGCATATGTTATTTTAGCTGTGCATGAATAAAAGTTATGTTTTATGGCTTAGTTCTGTGCGTAGAGAGATTGACACACAGCTCTCGCATTGATTTTTCATTTGTGATTCCCACATAATAGCCTGTAATTATTTTGGTTCTGAATAGTCAGAAAAAAGTATTGCTTCATACTTTATTGTAACATTTGTTTGTAAACACACAAATCCGGGAATCTGACCTAGACCAGGAGTCTCCAAACTACAGTTCACAGGTCACATCTTACCCGCTACAAGTTTTTACCTTTTTAGGAAAATTGTCCTAACTTTGCGTCATTTGTTTCTATGGTGCAGGTGGGCAAGTTGCCAGCCCTATAATAACCAATTAAAGCATCCAAGACAGATGGGGTCATTCATTGCTGTGGTGTTGATGGCTGGACTGATGGCACCATGAAAGCACATGATGCTCATTCAGGGTGGCAGCAGTATCCAGGGCAACTCCATTAATCCGAAGAGGACCTTTACTGCCTCCTGCCCTCCATCCAGACCTGCTCTGCCCTCGGTGCCATTGCCATGCTTTCACTGTAGTGATGATTGTAAGGTAGGATGAGGGGACTGAGTACTGTGAGGGCTCGGATATGCACCGGAATTTCTTATGTGAAGGGGGCCTCTGATGTAAAAGAGGGGTCTTCTGAATTGACTGGTGGTTTCTGATGTGACATAATTTATTGGAGTGGGATTATTCATTTATTTATAAAACTGATCATTTTTCAGTCCGCAAATATCTCTAAAATATATGATGTACCTGAAAGTTTGGAGATCCTTGACCTAAATCATAGGATCAGTGATCTGTTACCTTGTTTAGTGATAACGAAGATTTTTAATAGGTAATAATATCCTGAAAAGACCCCACTCACTGACATTCAAGGAGAGCATTGCTGAGGAAATTTTCCTAATAAAATGCTGAACTACATAACTGTTTACCAGCTGAAACATTTGTAATTCTGTTCAACAAGCCCATGATCCAGATACTCCTGCCTACTATACTGCAGTTGAGCAATACATCCTGGTGTAAGAGCCATCCTAGCTGGTCATTGGACAATAAAGGAGCAGCAGTAAACTGACAAGATCATCTCTCACCACCGTACAGAACAGCCTAATGGGCTTACAGTGCTGGCCCTCAAGATTCAGGGGCTTTTGCTAGCTTTCTATAAATTAATTCTGTCACTTTTAAATCTTTGATTATATCTACCTAGAGTACAACTATACAACTATAAAAATATGTAAATTAGACATGTGCGCCGTCAGTTTCATTCCGTTCCATTTTCGTATTAAAATGTATTTGTATTTTGTAATTTGTGTCCGAAATTCAATTCGGATTCAAACAAAATGCAAATTTTCGTTAGATTCGTAAACTTTTCGTAACAATTACGAATGTTTTTTATGATGAATTTATCATTATGAGGGGCTCCCACCATCCCTGTGCTGTGCTGACTTCCTGGGGTTTTTAACTTTTAGGTTCGTTAACTTTTAGTAACAATTACGAATTTTCGTTATGATGAATTTATCATTATGAGGGGCTCCAACCATCCCTGTGCTGTGCTGACTTCATGGGGTTTTTAACTTCATCATAACGAATAATAAAAGAACATTCTGTCCGATTCTGTTGTAACGTAATTTGGATCCGAAGTTCGTATACGAAATTTCGTATTTCGTACAGAATTCGTATGCATAAAAATTTGTATTTCGGATTTGTACGAATGTACGAATTTCCAGAAATTCGTATGAATTTAATCACACATGTCTAATGTAAACCCAATACTTCATATTCCTGATATGTGCCTGCTGTACCATGTACTTGTATGAAAAGTACCCTGTTCTCTTTGTATTGCTTCCTTTTTGTGAAATGCCTGGTTTTCCTGCCAGTCCCTCTGTTTGCCTATTAAAAACAGACCACACTAGGCATGAGAGCACAGTATTGTAATTTTTCTAGCTGTGCTCAGAATTCAGCTTGCTCTTCTCCAGTGATTAGACTTGTCCTGACCCCCCCTTTCCCGCACTGCCATTCACTGGGAAGATCAGTGTCCTGCTTTATCTCCTCCCCCAGCTGAGAACAGAGATTATGTGATCACTTAGTAAAGGGAGAAATGTGTATATATATATATATATATATATATATATATATATATATATATATATATATATATATATATATATATATAAAGAAACAATATATATATATATGAAGAAACAAAGGATGGCACCAATCACCGCCCTTAGGTCCGCGCTCTTTGGATAATGCCGAAGTTTTACTACAAATTATTAAATAAATATTATATAATTAATAATCATATAATAAAAATGGTAAAAGCAGCCACTTAATATAAAATGGAATAGAAATATGGCAATCTTATAAGCACTTTTTTTAAAAGTCTGTTAGAAAATTGCAGAAGCGCTTAATGTCCTTCATCAACTTTGGGCATCCACCCAAATAAGTTCAATGACATGAAATGGTTAGAATAACGGAGAGACTTTATGTGTTCTGTATGTTCAAGCTTCCACCAAATCAATTCACCATGTGTGGTCAAATCACCCCTTTGGGGATGCACTCACCAGGGCGCCCTGAGACGAAGTCAGGATATGACGAAACGTGTCAGGGTCGTGACCTACCGGAAGTGACGCTTGCGCATCAACGTGCGCTCCAGCCGACGTGAACAACCAGGAAGTGAACCGGCTGTTCTATACAGCGGATACGCAACTCGTGTTCTGGCGGAGGACTACCACCACACACAGTGCACAGTGCACTTCTATTTTTAATGCTCTATTGAATTTGCTTTCTGTGGTAGATGGGAGAAGAGCGGTGGAGAAGTGGATCTGGCTTTGGATTTTTAAGGCTCTTATTTATCTAAGTTCTGGTGAGTGCATCCCCAAAGGGGAGATTTGACCACACGTGGTGAATTGATTTGGTGGAAGCTTGAACATACAGAACACAGAAAGTCTCTCCGTTATTCTAACCATTTCATGTCATTGAACTTATTTGGGTGGATGTCCAAAGTTGATGAAGGACATTAAGCGCTGCTGGAATTTTCTAACGGACTTTTAAAAAAAGTGCTTATAAGATTGCCATATTTCTCTCTCTCTCTCTCTCTCTCTCTCTCTCTCTCTCTCTCTACCTCTCTCTCTCTCTCTCTATATATATATATATATATATATATATATATATATATACACACACACACACACAAATGTTTTGCATTTAATTTATATTTTAAACTGAATGTTTTTTTTGTTTTTTTTTTGCACAGTGAAAGTTCACATATAAATTGACTTTGAGCAATCTGCTTATAGTTATAAGTATATAGTAGTTATAGTATTTGCTGTCTCTGCCTTCTGTTAGTAGGGAACATATTTCACACTTTCCACTTTCTCCAGTTATATTTAGAAATTAAACTGCTTTTTTGACCATTCAGCACCTCTGGGAAAGGTACAGATATAAGTGATAAGAGGTGCAACTTCCCAGCACATCTCTGAGCTGTCATCTGACATCATCTGTGTGCTCAGTAGTATAGCTTCACTAGGCCAGCCACAATGCGCAAAGGAACAGCCATAGGTCAAGTGCCATAAAACACTCCATGGAACTGTGACACTGAAATCACTGTGCATTTCAAGTCCAGTTTAGATTTTTTTTTTTCTTTTATATATGAGGTTTAATGTTTTGCCTTGTGTTTAACTCCCTTACATGTTTATCTTTGCTTATCCCTAATGCCATGTACACACGGCCGGACTTGGTGACGGACTAAGCTCCGTCTGCATTTCCGACGGAAAGATTTAGAACATGTTCTATATCTAAGTCCGTCAGAAATGCCGGCAGAAAAAGTCCGATGGGACATACACACGGTTGGAATGTCCGATGAAAAGCTCCTATCGAGCTTTTTCTGCCGGAAAGTCCGGCCGTGTGTACGCGGCAAAAGCATTGTGGAAAATAAATTAAAAAGGAAATGCATATATTCATTATCTGTGAGAGCATATGGATAGTACAGTTTAATTGCATTTATTATTACTAAGTATGGAAAGCCATGTCATAAATGGTAAAGCTGAATTCTGGGATAAGCAAAATCATGTGACAAGAGCCATATGTATTATTACTTAAATCTTGGTGTGCTTTGTGTATTTCTTCCAGATATGTGCAGTAATCAAGCTTGAGACTTTGCCTCTCTCCCTGTGCAGGATGACTAGCTTGTATCTGGCCTTCACGTTGTAGTTTTCTGCAGGCAACCTGTATTAGGTGGGCCTGTTGTGTCTTTCCCACAGCTCTGCTCTCTGTACAGGATATGTAAAGCACAGTGATAATGCCTGCTTTACTTTTACAAGGTCGTAACTGGGTTTGTTGGGTTTGAAATTTAGTGCACACAAAGTGAATTAATATTTTTTGTGGCTATTGAAGAATATATTTAAAGAGTAACTACACTTTTGTTGAGAAAATATATTCCCTTCCTTTCAGTAAAAATGATTCAGGTGGCTCTACAGCCACCCAATCACTTTTATGGTAGTGAGAAGGGCACTAAGTGGTTAAAGGTCAAACTGTGGTCTTTTTTCTTTTTTTTTTTTTATTGAGTTTGAGAGGGTTATAGCCTCTTTGTGGTTTTCATTGTTCCAGCTAGGGAGATTTACCACCGTTTGTCCTGGTGACAATTTCTACCAAAACAAAAAGTGATAGGAAATCCATAATGTTTTGGTTATCACCAGGAGAGGCAGTTAGGGAGAAATTTCACAAGTATTTTTATTATACAGGATTTATATAGTGCCAACAGTTTGCGCAGCATTTTACAACATGAGGGCAGACAGTACAGTTATGCCCCGTACACACAGTCGGATTTTCCTATGGAAAATGTGCGATCGGAGCTTGTTGTTGGAAATTCCGACCGTGTGTAGGCTCCATCGGACATTTTCCATCGGAATTTCCGTCACACAAAATTTGAGATCTGGATCTCAAATTTTCCGACAACAAAATCCGTTGTCGTAAATTCCAACCGTGTGTACACAATTCCGATACACAAAGTTCCACGCATGCTCAGAATCAATCAGAAGAGCCGCACTGGCTATTGAACTTCTCGGCTCGTCGTACATGTTGCACGTCACTGCGTTGTTGATGTTCAGAATTTCCGACAAGATTTGTGTGACTATGTGTATGCAAGACAAGTTTGAGCCAAAATCCGTCGAAAAAAATCCATGGATTTTGTTGACGGAATGTTCGATCAATGTCCGATCGTGTGTACGGGCCATTACAATACAATTCAGTACAGGAGGAGTCAGAGGGTCCTGCTCATCAGAGCTTACAATCTAGAAGTGAGGGTCAAGTAATAACTGTGGGGGGGTGAACTGATGGAGAAAATCGACATACAGTTGTTACAGGAATACCTTCTCCCATGATGGCTGTCTAATAGGGAACTTCTGCCCACATTAGAGAGAAAAAAAACATGACGTGAGGAAAAAAAATTCTTCCAATAGTGTTATAAAATCCAAAAATGTATATTTATTTCCATACAAATGAGTGCAATGAACCAGTCAGTGCTGGAGAGGAAAGAGCAGAGTGACAGTGAGATAAATTCATCGGTCTGCTGCTTCTCCCTTCACTGTCCAGTCACAGGTTGAGGGCAGGACAAGATATATGAAAAACAAAAAAAGTTAAGGCCTTAGATCAAGAATAGTATTCCCAATATTGAGCTCACCAATTTGATGTTGTCACTATAGCCTAACTAGGCATACAGAAAAAATAGTCCCTGTGTCAAGAGACAGGAAAGGAAAGAGGCTATTCCTATGACAAGGAATGTAACAAATTGGGTACAAAAAGTTTGATTATTTTTTTAGTATCATAAAAGAACTGCCAATTAAAATAATTTTAACAGGGGTCCAATTATTCTGTTAAAATTATTTTAATTGGCAGTTCTTTTATGATACTAAAAAAATAATCAAACTTTTTGTACCCAATTTGTTACATTCCTTGTCATAGGAATAGCCTCTTTCCTTTCCTGTCTCTTGACACAGGGAACTACCACAGCTAAACGCCGTATGAGGATAACCAATGGGATCTATCAAAGATAGTTCTCCTGTGTGTGAACCCCTTGGGAGCTCAAGCTGGGGGATGGATGATATCACTTGCAATGCTAGATGTATGTCTCTTTAAGAGGATACTCCTATTAAGTACAGTACAAGACCTAGTACAGTACAAGACCTAGTTTTACATAACTGCAATATAGAAAATTCAAATATCCGGCCCTGCAAGACCTGGTTGTGTTGGGTGACTGAGCTGTGTGAATCTCAGGACTGAATGGACAGAAATACAAATTCTTTGGCAGGTAAAACAGCTATCATATATGCAGTTCATCTGTGTATTTATCTATTTGCCTGGCTTTCAGCTTTAATCTTCTCTCTGTGCAATCAAGATGAATCTATTGTCTAAAAACACCTTTTTCACTCAGTCTGTTATAATATTTTTTTTTTAAATAAACCAAATTCATGGAAAGCTAAAATAAATCAATAAATAAATGCAAACTATCAAATAATAAACATATTGGGTTTTTGCTCCCATAATAAAATGGTTGTTTTGAATTTAATCAAATCAGTGTTACAAGGCACAGCTACGTTGGCAATTTTTAAACTCCAAGATTTGAAAGCATAAAACTACATTGCCCCATATTCCTGACAAATATATTTTTTAAGGCACAACAGTGAGAAGACAGACTTTGTAAATAACATTCATTACCTAGCTTGTTCCATCAGGCTTGTAGAGACATTTGAAGTATTTTCTGCAACTAATGAAGTGTTCAAATATCATAATGTTATCTGTCTGCAGCAGAACACAAATTATTTACAGTTCGCAATGGAAAGTTTATATAGACACATACCAAGTTAATACCTGATTCGGAAGTATTTTTGATGTACGCATAAGTTTGGAGGTGCAATCCTTCATTGGAGTTAAGCTATTAGCGTTGTTAATGCCTTTTTTTTCTTTGAACATTCAAGTTGTATTTATTGTGGTCTGCAAGCATAAAATAGGACTGGTAGTATGCAAATACCCTATAAAGATAAAATGCAGCTTAGTCGCACATTTTTAGATTCAATGTCTGCAGACATGTCCAATATTATAGAAAATAATGTCTCTCCCTGGCATTTGTGCCAGTCTATGTACAGCAGGGGTGCCCAGCCACTGGCCCAGGGGATACATGTGGCCAGCGGTGCCCCATGATGTGATCTACAACCTCCTGCTCTGGTTGCCAACCTGCCATCTCAGAGCATCAGTGTTGTGAATTAAGGCGGTGGTGGAGGACGCAGGCGGCTGCGGAGCAGAAAGGCATAAGCCACTGCTAACAGTATAGTCACAGGCGGAGTGATACCAAATGCACTCTGCCTAGGACAGCAACAGCTGGCGATACCTAAATGGAAGATTGTTATTAAAGGTAAGTTTATTACTATAATCACAGTGTGTTTATGGGCATATCTATTCTGCGGTGGTTACTGGGCTGCTTTCAAAAGGATTCGCAGGTGCAGTGCACCTGCACTGAGCCATAGACTTCTATTGTTACCTGCGGGTTTGGTGCACTTTCAGGAAGTGCACTACACCTTCAGCATATAATAGAAGTATATGGTAAAGTGCAGCTAACCTGCAGGAAAGCCACAGGCGCACTGAGCTGTGGTAAACCGCATTGCATCAGTTTGAAAGCAGCCTTAGGCCCCTTTCACACAATCAGTCTGACCCAATTGGACCCACTGTTCACCGCTTTGGAGTGGCAGATGTAAATTGACTTCCAATCTAATCCGCTAAAAAAAAAAAAAAGCAGAAGGGACTCATCCCTTTCCGCCTGGGCTGATCGAATGGGAGGGTGCGTAGAGTAGAGTGAGCTGTGTCTGATTTGCATACGCAGAGTGGACACGGACCTGTCATCCACTCGCTCTGCTCATTGTGGCACGCAACCGGTTATCAAGTCGCTTTAGTGGCCCTCGCTCTTCAAAAGGTTGGGCACCCCTGATGTACAGTATAAGGACATACTTACACTATATGACTTTATGACTAGGACCGGCTGTGATCAGGGCAGTAGGGATGAGCCCAGGTGTTCATTTGTTCTAAAATGAACCAAACATATGGGGAGTTTGCAAGAAATGTGAGCATCGCAGAGAGCCCTATAATGCACTGCGAAATTGCAGTGCATTGCTGTATGATGATTGGTCAAAGCATGCACCTGACCTGCATGCTTGGTCCAATCACATCGGGCTCTGCTGAGAGAGCCATAATAGGCCAAAGGCAGGGTCTTTGGCCAATCATGGCTCAGGGGGCTAAGTCCACACCCCACACTATATAAGGCTGCTGCTTACACAGCGGCCGTATAGTGTAATGAATGAAGAGATAATAGGAAGCGTAGTTAGTGGCATATAAAGGCAGTGTATTTGATGTATATATATATATATATATATATATATATATATATATATATATATATATATATAGCCTAGTATATACTCTGCATTTCTGCATTGAGTGTAGATTCGATGTTCAGTGTATAATCCATATTCAGGCAGTGTAGTATATATAATATAATGTATTGAAGTGGTTAAGGGGAACCCTGTGCCAAAATGTAAGTCCAGTGTGGGTGAGTCCAGGGTATTGCTGTAAAAATGAGTGCAGGGAACATAATTTGCAGTAGAAGCCTATTAAAATTTTAGCACTGTAGTATTAGAAGACATCTGTATAGGCAACCTGTTAGCTCAGAGGTAAGTACTCCTGTTTGTACTGCAGGAGTCCTGAGCTTTATATATTCTCCGTAGGTTTATGTTGTTTTTCTCTGTTTGTTCTACTTTCCTGCGCCAGTCCAAAACCCTATGGATTGATTAGCTAAGTGCTGCCTACCTTTATTATATAATGTTCAGAGAGAAGTCTATTTATAAAGCTGCAATATGACCTTAATGTAGCCCTACCACTGCTTTAAAAAAAAAAAAAAAAAAAAACTTTTTTATATAGCAAAACAGTGGGGTTGATTCACTAAAACGGAACAGTGTAAAATCTGGTGCAGCTGTGCATAGTAGCCAATCACCTTCTAACTTCAGCTTGTTCAAATAAGCTTTGAAAATAAAACCTGGAAGCTAATTTGGTTTCTATGCAGAGCTGCACCAGATTTTGCACTCTCCAGTTTTAGTAAATCAATCCCTGTATGCCTTACAAATATGCATTGCGCTCTGTTTGCTTCAAATGAATGAGCCTAGCCATGTGACGTGTCGAAGTATCAAAGTCAAGTGACCAGCCTCTCCTCCAGTCACAGAGTTCCCTTTGCTGTGTTAAGCAGAAAGAACTCCTGTCATACCGTAGAATGTAAAATGCAGGCCATGGTGTAGAGTAATACTGAGCAGTCTAGTGGATAGTGGTTTCTGATTTTTGCTATAAATAGGCACTGGAGCCTCACTACATAAGTGGTCAGACTGTGATACCAGTTTTTACCTGTAGATGTCCCAGTAAAACATGAGAGATGGGAAAATTTAAAAGAAGAGGTCGCATTCTAATTTGTACAGGAATCCCCTCTGCAGTAGTTCTGTTTTCTTGTTCTAACTTTCCCTAGATTAGAGCAAATACAGTAGTTTACTTGTTTAACTGCTATTGTAAGTAGCTTTGAAACATAGCTTTCTCACCAATCATGACTGTCTATCCCATATGATGATCTTATCCTATGTATGATAATTCAAAACAATTATTTTCTAGAGAGGGATAAAGGGAATCTAGCCTTTATAAGCTATAATAGAACATTTACAATGAGCTATTTAATTACTCTGTGTGAGAATACATTCACATCCTCTCCATCACTTCCACTTCTTCTATTGTACAAGCTGTTCCGCTTTCCTTTTGGCTAATGCACAGATATTTCTCCACTTGTGTTTGATACCAATATTAAATTGTTGATAAGACGATATTGCTGACGCTCATCACAGTCCCTCCGTCTATCCAGCAATATTGTATTACTTGGTTCCCTTTGTTACAAAATAAAGAAAGATAATTGGGTTTCGGACAAATTCCGTTCCTATATAAATATATATTTCTTTGATCCGTGTCGTCTATTCATCTCTTATCGTACACTGTGCTTTGCATCCCTTTGTATTTTTATTATCTTTTTTGATATCTTGTCTAAACCGGGAGAGCGTTTTTTTTTTTTTTTTTTTTTTTAAATGGTGTTGTTTGTTTCTTTTATTATTTCATTAGCTCACTCCATATAATTTTTTTTCTGTCAGAATTTCTCATCCTTTCAGGCTGTCTGTATTTAATTAGACCTCTTTGACCTCCTCCTTTTTTTTCCAGCTATGTGATACCATCCGCTGTCACTATGCCATTCATTGTGTTTACTCTTCTGCGGAGGCAGTGACTGGCTTTGAGAGGTAGCTTTCTTTGCTGCCTGTTGTTTTGCATTGTCTAAGCACTTTGCAACATGTCCAATGATCCATCTTGCTTTGTCAGTTTTCAGTACTGTATGTGTCAGATGATTTATATGTCCTTTACGCATGTCTCCTGCTTGCTGCTTCCTCATTAAACAGTTCATTTTCTATCTCTACTAATTTAATGGATGAGCTGTTTGTTTGATAGATAATTATGGCAGGATGCAGCCTTTGATCTTGTTGTACATGGTTTAAATATCTTCTAGGTATGGGATCATTTTTTGCAGGTCAAGTCAACCTTTATGGACTTTAACTTTTCTATGTGACGTAGATGAGATAACAAATATAGTGGAACCCTTTACAGATGCATTCAAAATCTCAGGCTATTATAATTTAAGATTAGACATTAGCCTAATGCCCCGTACACACGGTCGGAAATTCCGACGGAAAATGTCCGATCGGACCATGTTGTCGGAAAATCCGACTGTGTGTGGGCTCCATTGGACTTTTTCCGTTGGAATTTCTGACGGAAAAAATTTGAGATCCTGCTCTCAAATTTTCCGACAACAAAATCCGATCAGACTTTTTCCGATCGTGTGTAGAGAATCCGACGGACAAAGTGCCACGCATGCTCAGATCAAATTAGGAGACCAAACCTATTGGCTACTAGCCTCTACGTAGTTCCGCCGTACGCAACGAACGTCACCACGTTCAGAATGATCGGATTTTCCGACAACTTTGTCCAACCGTGTGCAACACCAGTGTCGGACAAAATCCGTCGGAAAAAATCCAACGGATTTTGTGGTCGGAATTTCCGACCGTGTGTACGGGGCATTAGTTTCACACTTGGGTTTTGGGGCTTTTTTCTATTCACATTATTAAATTTTTGAGGCGTTTTTAGACTTTAGCATTCCTATTTTAGCCAATGGAAAGCTAGCTATTAGAAAAAGGAGAGGCATTAAAAATGCATGTTAAGGTGTTTTTCAGGTGCTCCCATTGAAGCTATAGGAACCAAAAATGCACCCCAAGGAGGCTTATGTACTTTTTCAAGCTTCAAGTGACATGATGCTCAGATGTGAACAGACAGACTCCATAGGATACAGTGGGAGTCCTCATATTAGCACTTCTACAAATGTACTTCAAATCACTGTGATATGAACCAAGGCTAAGGAGACTCTGTTAATGTGGGTGCAGGTATAGAGTGCAAGCACCTAGAGGTGCATATACTTACAGAAGCCTCAAAAACCTCCCTGTTTTTCTTAAAATAAGGATATTTTTCAGGCAAAGCTTTGGCACTTCCTACCTTCCGCACATTTCTATTGGCCACCAGGGCAGATAATTCTACTGATGAGACGATAGGCATAGAAAAGTAAGGGTTAACTGTAAGCTTCTACCCTAACCAGAAATGTTGGCGCTTTGAATGGTAAACAGTTTGAGGTTTGACTGTGGCGGAAAGGTTGGGGAGGCAGGTGCCGAGTCTCTAGATCCTTGCACTTGATTACTGCAACAGTCCCTCCTCTCCTTTCAACTTGCTTTAAAGTATACTTACTCTATGAACAATGTGTGGGCTTCTATTGCCAGACTCCCCCTGAAGTTGCCAGTTGGCTGGTTGTGACTCACTTCAATATTTCTGTGTCAAGGACTCCAAAAATATTTGCTTAAAGTTATGGTAAATATGCTCAGTTTGATATTTTTACCTCTCTTTGTGTGTATTTCTTAATCTGGACTTTGCAGTGGAATACAACAACCAATTATAATGTTCTGGGCCCACAACTCCTTTCCACCTGCTAAAACTATTTGCAAACTGTACTTGTAAAGTAAAAAGTTTGATTACAAACTTATCATGCCGATATTTTCTGCATTGCTGGGAATGATGTCACTGCCCTAAGGCTCGATTCACATCGATGCATGTTGCTTTTGAGCGCCTTTGCAGTGCTTTTTGTTGTTCTTTTTACTATGATTTTGCCGCGATTTGTGTTTTGCTTTTGTGTTTTTTTTTTACATTCACTGTATATAGCCAGTTGCTAAGAAGCAGGCCGGGAAGCCAGCCGCCGCTTCCTTAAAAAAACGATGAGTCATCAGCTGTAGAAGAGGCGGAAGAAGAAGACCGAAGGAAGAAGCAGAGGCAGAAGAAGACCAGAGAAAGAAGCGGGGAAGAAGAAGACCAAAGGAAGAAGAGGGGGAAAGAGTTAGTCCAGAGGAAGTAGTGAGAGAAGAAGAAGACCAGAGGAAGAAGCAGGGAAGGAAGAAGACCAGAGGAAGAAGTGGGGGAAGAAGAAGACCGGAGGATAAAGTGGACCAGAGAAAGAAGCTGGAGAAGAAGAAGAGTGGAGGAAGAAGACATTTTTAATAAAGGACTTGTCAAAAAAACGGTCTTGTCTTTTGTCACACTACACTACATTTTGGGGGAATGGGTAGGGGTACAATGTACCCCATACTCATTCACATAAAGGGGGCTGGGGGTCCCCTTGTTAAAGGGGGCTTCCGGGTTCTGATAAGCCCCCTGTCCACAGACCCCCACAGTCACCAGCCAGGGTTGTGGGGAAGAGGCCCTTGTCTCCATCAACATGGGGACAAGGTGCTTTGGGGGAGGGGGGCAGAGCCCCCCCCCCCACCCACAGCACCCCCTCATGTTGAGTGCATGCAGCCTGGTATGGTTCAGGGAGGGATCGCTCGCTTGTCCCCTCCCTTTCCTGACCTGCCGTATGCATGCTCAGATAAGGTCTGGTACGGATTTTTTTTTTAAATGGCGTAGGGGTGTCCCCTCCAAATCTCTACCAGACCCTTTGGTCTGGTAGGGTTTTAGGGGGGGGCACATTGTTTTATTCGTGATTTTTTTTAGCCGGAAAATATTTTTTTTACATTCAGCCTTCAGCGGGGTACTTCGCTGACAGCTGATAACTCAGTGGTTGTTAAGGATGCAGCTGCCGGCTTGCTGGCCAGCTCCTTAGCAACCAGCTATATACAGTGAATGTAAAGGGACCTTGTATTTTAATGTAAGGTCTGCTTTAACTGCTTTTATGTTAATGATTGTTTTATATATTTTTAAAATGCTATTTTCTCAAGCAGATATCATACCATATAGATGCAGACCCAGAGATCCCTGTGGTTTAGTAGATGTATTCCTACTGATGCCTCACCTCCCATGATTCTCTATTAATTCAGATATGCAGAGCCATATACAGCATCCCAGGCTTGGATTCAATGATGTGTCATTTGTAATGCACCTCTCTGATGCAGCTTCTATTTATCAAACACAATCCTGCTCCTTTTGTACTCAACATGAAGTATTATTGAAGCCATTCCAATGTATAGGCTTTGATACATCCCTAACAAGTTTCTATAAAATTAAGATAACTAAATAGGCTAGACTTGTCAAACTGGTTTGCCTAAAAAGGCTGCTTTTATAGCTTCATGTTACAAAGAGCTGTCTAACATTAAAGTGATGAGCACTGTAATTATAATACCAATGTAATGCAAGTGATACACGTCTGGTTTCTATAATATATGATAGATGAAATTACTCTTCATACTATTCATAAATCATCTATCAAGAATGAAAAAGCAATACAAGTAAACCTAACGAAGGACATTACTGTATATTAGCATGAAATATGTCTATATTGAAGGCACTAGATTGCTTTGAAAGTGTACCAAAAGCCAAATACTTCTCCCTACAAATTTTGCCCATTAAATAATTACAGGTCAGCCAGCATGGGCATTGTCTGGGTGCCACTGGCTGTTGTCCTCTCTTTTTTTTCCACGCTTAATCGCTGTGGCTGTTTGTGAAAAAGTGAACAAAAAAAAAAACAGGTGGAAGGTAAATGGAAAACAGCAGCTTAAGGGATCATACCTGATGACAAATAAGTATTTCAGTGGTTTAGCTTAGAATTTGAGCATTCTGCTGGTATTTACAATATGTCACCCACAGGAGGGACCGTCTCCCCTTCCTTCTTCTAACTCATATAGACCTACGTGAATTTTCAGTCAGACAGAAGTAGTCAACTAGTGAGCAGGCAGTGGTAGGAGTTGTCATTAGAAAGCCCAGTGTGCTTAGCAAAAGTGGGCTATTAAAAAAATGCATAAAAAAGCTAGTTATACATAAGTAAATCTTCCAAACAATTAAATTAAACTTAAACAATGATAGTTTCTTTTACGATGCGGGTGTCACATATTGGTTGTGTTATTTTAGTAGAGATCTGTTATAGTAGGTCATATCTAGCCATACTCCAAACTTTCTAGAATGGGATAAAGAGTCGGTGATACACTGGGTGCTTCAATGAACAGTGGGTGGGTATTATAGATGCAAATGTGGTTAAAAAAATAAAAAATTGTCAGACTGTAAATTCATAAGCATAGTTATCTAGTGACAGAATGGAAACGTGGGTAGTTAAATGAAAGGTGAAATTAAAGTGTCATTAAACCCATATTATTAAAAACTCCCATTACATGCTATACAACCTAGTGTTCATACTCCCAACCCCACTAAAGCATTAATTTTCTGTAGAGTAAAATATACCTGGTTGATCCAGCCTGCAGCTTTCTCTCCCTACTTCTCTGTGTCCCCA
Source organism: Lithobates sylvaticus (assembly GCA_028564925.1). Classification (NCBI taxonomy): domain Eukaryota; kingdom Metazoa; phylum Chordata; class Amphibia; order Anura; family Ranidae; genus Lithobates; species Lithobates sylvaticus. The sequence continues at coordinate 446,163,756 of CM053030.1, forward strand.
TTACAGGCTGAGATTGTGAAGACCAGCTTGTGTCCTCTGCGGAGCAAGCTTTGATTTAAGTTCCCTTCTAAGCTCTTAAATTCCCCCTTTGTCTTATCTGTGCGGCCCACAAGACTATAGAGTGGTAAATTACACTCCCATCTCTCCCACCTCCTCCAAATGCTTCTATCAATAAACACGATGGGGGTAGGATATAGTAAGCAGTTTGATTACATTCACTAAGACCCCTTTCACACCGAGCCGCCTAGGGCATCAGTGGTAAAGCAGCGCTATTTTTAGCGCCACTTTACCGTCGTTTTAGCATCTCTATTCGGCCGCTAGCTGGGCGTTTTTAACCCCCTGCTAGCGGCCGAAAAGGGGTTGGTATTGCAGCGCTGCCCCATTGATTTTATTTTTTTGAACATAAACCCCCTGCTAGCCGCCGAAAAGGGGTTGGTATCGCAGCGAAACTGGCTGAAACGGTCAGAAAGCTGTAGGAGGTAGAAAAAAAGATCAGAAAATCAAGGTAAAGATGAGAGCTATAGAGAAAGAGGAGTGTAGGGAAAAAGGTTGTCCCGAGCTTATGGTAGTTATAGGTATCAGTGGGGGTATCCTGAAGGGAGCTCTTACTCTAGTTACCTGTTGTAACCGTCAAGGCGAGTCAGAGCTAGTCATTTCCTTGCTAGATACCGCAGAGTAATTCTGCGGGTAGTCTGTCACGCTACGCTTCCGTACAGTGTGGCGTGGTCTTGGGAGAATTTGTAGCTGAACCAGGGAGACCAGGTCTTGAGGTAGCGTTCAGCTGCCTCCTCAGCTTGAGCTCTGGTATCCTCAAGTTCACATATGAGGGAGATTTTGTGTAACCAATCTCTTATCGTGGGGACTGAGGTGGATTTCCAGTGGAGCGGAATGATTGAATTAGCCGCTATCAATAGATGTTTGGATAAACAGTTCTTGTATTTCTGTAGGGAGAAGTTAGAAATGTGTAGGAGGCAGTTCGCAGCATTCAAATCAAGCCTGGTCTCCGTGATTTTATAAATTGTGTCTATCACCTTGTTCCAAAAAGGTGCCAGTTTCTCGCATTGCCACCAGATGTGGACCAGAGTGCCCTCCTCCTTGCCACACCTCCAGCATGTTTCACTAGCTTGTGGGTACCATTTATGTATCTTTACTGGGGTTGCGTACCATTGGGTGAGGATTTTGTAGGCTGTTTCTTGCGCTTTTGTACTAATGGAGCATTTGTGAGCCATTATACAGGCTCTCTCCCATTGCTTTTCTGTTATGACCATACCTAGGTCAGCCGACCATCTCTCCCTGAACCTGTCCCGTGCGGGGGCGCCTAGGTGTTGTAGCCACCCGTACGCTGTGGATGTAGTCTTGGGTACCAGTTCTCCCTTTAGGCACACCGACTCCAGGTCTGTAGTTTTTCTGGTGAAATGTTCCCTCCTTGTGCTCTTGTAAATGTATGTGCGTATTTGGAAGTAAGTCCAAAGGGGTAGGTTGGGCATGTTGTTGTCCCTTTTGAGGGCTGTAAAATCCTTAATGGCCCCTTTTTCAAAGCAGTGTGATGTGAGGAGTGGTGAATGTTTGTCATTCACTAGGAGTTGGCTATTTCCCATGCCTGGCGGGAAGCCAGGGTTATTCCATAATGGGGTTAGTGGTCCAAGTGAGGGGAAATGTCTCCCTTGTTTGGTCAGTAAATGGAAGATGCCTAGGGTGGTCCCTATCAGTGGGTGACTTTTCATACAAGATGGGTATCCATCGGGAGTGATCCAGGGTGAGAATTTCAGGGGGATTGGGCAGGAGTCGTTTTCAAGCGGTACCCAGTCTTTCGTGTCTGTATGGCAATGCCAGTCTATAATTCTGGCAATGTGTGTGGCATAATAGTAAGTCTTGTAGTCGGGGACGCCTATGCCCCCCTGTGCTTTGGCCCTTGTAAGCAGCGAGAACTTGATACGGGGTATTTTATGTCCCCAGATGAATCTCATCTGGGCTGCTTGGAGTGACCTGAAGAAGCTTTGTGGGATTTTCACGGGTAGTGCCCGTAGTAGATATAACACCTTTGGCAGGATGACCATTTTGCAGATGGCTGCTCTACCGAACCAGGAGAAGAGTTTGGGGTGCCAGTGGTACAGGTCCTCTTCGATTGATTTGAGTAGAGGTACAAAGTTATGTGTGAAAATGTCAGAAACCTTGGGTGTCAGCCAGACTCCCAGGTATTTGACCGCCCTGGGGACCCATTTAAAGGGGCTGTTGTCTGTAATGGCCTTGAGTGTGGGCTCCGGAAGCGTGATGTTTAGTGCTTCGGATTTGGCGTAATTTATTTTGAGGTTGGACACATAGCTATAGTTGTTAAATTCCTTCATAAGGGAGGGGATTGAGATGTGAGGATCTGTCAGGAAGAACGCGAGGTCATCGGCGTATGCCGCTATTTTGTATTCCTTACCCTCAACCCTGAATCCGTGTATTGAGCGGTTTGCTAAGACTTTCCTAATGAAGGGTTCTAGAGTGATGATAAATAGAATTGGGGAAAGCGGGCAGCCTTGTCTAGTCCCATTTCTGATGTCTACCTTATCGGACAGTGTACCATTGATTTTCAGTTTGGCTGAGGGGTTTTGGTATAGGGAAGAGATCCAATTAAGCATTCTGGGGCCTAGTCCTATGTGTCTACAGGTTTCTAACATGTAATCCCATGCTACTCGATCGAAGGCCTTCTCCGCGTCTGTGGACAGGAGAAGACCCTCGATCTTTCGCTCCTGGGCCGCATGAAACAGGTTGAGGGCCTTGGTGACATTGTCCCTGGCTTCCCTCCCTGGCATGAAGCCTGCCTGAGATGGTCCGTACAATTTGTGTAATAAGGGTTTTATTCTTGTGGAAAGGATTTTCGCCATAATTTTAACGTCAATATTCAGCAGTGAGATTGGTCTGTAACTAGGGCATTGGGACGGGTCCTTATCGGGTTTTGGTAGCACCGCAATATTGGCTGATAGGAAGTCTGGGGATACTGGGTGTCCGTTTGCAAACGAGTTGAAGGCTGTCTGTAAGTGTGGGGTCAATATGTCAGTGAATGTTTTGTAGTAGATGGCCGTATAGCCATCGGGGCCTGGGCTCTTGTTATTCTTTAATTCTTTAATGGCCAATTTGATTTCCGTCTGTTCCAGGGGTCTATCTATTTCAGACGAGTCCTCCTCCTGTAGAGAGGGCAGGTCTGAATCTCTGAGGAACTCCTGAATTATTTGGTTTCTTGGTCCTTTGAGTTCTGGAGGTCTGTGTGCTGGGGGTAGGTTGTATAATTTGTTATAGTAATCTTGGAAATGTTGGGCTATTTTGTCTGTCGTTCTGTCCAGGTTGCCGTCTGGGTTTCTGATGCCTAAAATAGTGTTTTTGGTTGATACGTCTTTTAATGCCCTCGCTAGTAAGTGGCCTGCTTTGTCTCCCTGTTCGTAGTAGACCCTCTTCTTAAAGAAGAGGATGCGTTTGGTCTTGGCTTCTAGTAATTGCTTGAGCTCTTTCCTCAACTCGAGGAGTTCCGTGGCTGACTGTATGGACAGGGATTGTTTGTGTAAGGTCTCTAGGGTTTTGATTCTGTTTGACAGGGATTGGATTTCTTTGTCCCTAGCTTTTTTCTTCTGGGATCCCATGTTCATTAAGAGTCCTCTGATGTTGCATTTGTGGGCTTCCCATATATTTAAAGGGGATATGTCCGGAGTCGTGTTTATTTCAAAGAATTCTTTCAAGGCGGTCTGTATACGCGGGAGTAGTGCGGGGTCCGTCAGAAGGGAGGAGTTCAGTCTCCATTGTGGGGTGCCTTTACCACCAGTAGGTAGTTCAAAGTCTATCGAGATGGGTGAGTGGTCTGATATCGACTGAATCCCTATGTTGGCCTCTAAGACTGTGTGGAGGTCTTTTTGTGAGATGAATAGGTAGTCAATCCTGGAATGACGGTTGTGAGGAATTGAGAAGAAGGAAAAATCCCTCTCCTCAGGGTGCAAGTATCTCCAAGTGTCTACTAGGTTTAGTGAGTTCAGATGTTTTTTGATCTGTTTTAGGATTCGATACTGTATAGAAGTGGTCCCTGAGGAAGTGTCCACTAGCGGGTCTAGGGGGATATTAAAGTCTCCCCCTAGGATTAAGCGCCCAACGCTGAAGCACAGCAGATCTGACACTAATTTTGCGCAGAAGGTTAGGTGGCCAGTGTTGGGGAAGTAAACATTTGCCAGTGTTGTGGGGACCCCTGAAAGGGAGCCCCTGAGGAAAATATACCTCCCTCCTGTGTCAATCATTCTATCCGTGATTTCAAAGGAGGCATCCCTACTGAGTAGGATGGACACCCCCTTGGACTTGCCGGTGTTGTTTGTGGAGTGGAATGCCTCTGTGAAGTAGGAGTCGGTGAGCCTCGGGACCTGGTGTGTCTTAAAATGAGTCTCCTGTAAGAAGACAATCTTAGGCTTACCCTTTTTGAGTTCGCGGAGTAAGGTGGTGCGCTTCTCCGGGATGTTCAGTCCCCGTACGTTGTGTGACACCAATTTCGGTGTTCTGCCTAGTGCCGAGTACGCCATTGGACAGGTCCAGGGAGAGACGGTACACCTCGCCTGCAAATAAAGCTCAAGACAGATCAGAAATTCCTATGTAATGTGTGCTTAAGTTCAGGAATACCACTAAGGCTTGTTGAGGGGACAGAAAGGTAAGGCGCAGTAGGAGATAGGGAGAGGAGACAAGAATATATAGAGAAAAGGAGAGTCGAGATGAACGACGCACCTAGACAGCTAAGCTGTCCAAGTGGGTCCTGTAGTTGTGCCCCAACGAGGGCAAAGCTCCTCAATTGGGAGCACAGGTACTTGTGGGGGAACCTGGGAGGCCCGTGGTCAGAGGTGCAACCAAGTGTATTGGTTAAATTGAACAAAGGTGTACAATAAAAGTGGAAGGGTCAGACCCAGGCCCATCATCAGCCCATTAATAATGCTTAAGGCGGTTTGCCTTTAACTTTCCTGCTATGAAAATGCATGCAGTATTAAAAAGAGAAACAGTAAAACAAAAAACAAAAGAAAACAGACCCAAAAAGTTTAAGAACTGTGATGTAGATCATATCTAATTCTGTACCAACACCGTGGGTGAGCCTACACTGCTGAGTAGGCTGGTGCATGATAAGGCCGTCAGGTGGAAGGGGGGGGTAGGGGGGAGAGAAAATTAAAAAAGAAAATTTGGGGTGGTGAGGATGGTTAGACAGACAAGGTAACAATGTTATTTCAGGTGGTTCTCCAGCTATTCCCATCTTGTCAGGTATTTGTTTGCCCAGGGCAGACAAGGCAGACAAGGCCTTTCGTCGTGGTTGGAAGGCCGGGCCTTGGCGGGAGGTTCCCCCTCCTGAAATTGCCTTAGTTAGAAAAGCAGTGAGTCATGTCCCTGGGCTGCAAGGTGTCTTAATCGGATCCAGTGTGCCCGGTATCCTTGGGCGGGTTATGCAGGGCTCAGGCCGATCAGTTTGTGCCCCACCATATTTTATTTCAGTGGTACAGTACTCCCAAGTGGGGGCGTAGGTGTTTGAGTGGGTATTTGAGTGGGTATGAGCCATCTCAAGCGGGTGGGGTAAGGGGGGGCTGTCAGTGGAAGTAAAGTGAAGATGGAGTGATACCTTTTGGTCAGCGTCTCATCCGGGTAGACGATCGGGGTGAGGTGCGGAGCTCGAGGGAACAGGACGTTGCTGGGGGCTGTAGAGTCACCTGCAGTTGGATGGTGGCGTGTGCCCACGGTGGAGGTCAGAGCGTGTCGGTCCTAATCTTCGTATGCCGCTCTTGATGAGTGGGGCCTGTTGCGGGGCGTTCCGGGGCCCGGGGTGTCTTGTCTGTTCTGTCGAAGCCTTTTGGACTGATGCTTCTCGGGTGAGGCCAGCGGTGAGTGTGGAGGACTTCTCTCTCTCTGGGGGACGGCAAATTCTTGATACCACTCGGGCAGGTCGATGTGGCCTAGATGCAGGGTGTCGCAGAATTCCGGCAGGTCACTCGGCGTGCGTAGCGTGTGTTGCTTGCCGTTGTGCGTCACCAGAAGGGCAAAGGGGAAGCGCCACGTATAGCGAAGTTCCTTCTCTCGGAGAACATCCAGTAGGGGGCGCAGAGCCCTGCGGTTCCTAAGTGTTATCTGCGACAAATCCTGGAAGAGTTTAATGTTTTCGCCATTAAAAACTATGTGGTCATTTCTTCGTGCTTTAAACATTATTTCTTCCTTCAGGGTAAATTTTTGTAAGCAACAGATAATGTCACGGGGCGGCAACGAGTCAGGTCCCCTTGCTCTAAGGGCTCTATGAGCCCGAACGAATTCAATCTCCGAGTCCTCGGGCCTCTCCAGCAGGCTATTGAAGACTCTCTGTAGGACAGGGGTAATCTGTTCTGCTGCCACCGACTCCGGGATGCCACGCACCCTGATGTTGTTCCTCCTTCCCCTGTTGTCCAAATCTTCGAGGTGTCTATTCATTTCAATAAAATGTAAAGCGTGTGAATCTGCCACTTCGTCTAGTCTGCGTATGTCTCTGTCTCTGCCTTTCCCTGCTGCTTCATTGATTTCAATGGGGAGGAGTGGTGGAGGAGCGGTGAGTTCACCGCTCCTTCACCACTCCAAAGAAGCTACTGGCAGGACTTTTTCTGATGCCCTGCCAGTGCACCGCTCCAGTGTAAAAGCCCCCAGGCTTTCACACTGGAGTGAATGGAGGCGCTTTTTTCAGGCGCTATGCAGGCACTATTTTTAGCACTGTAGCGCCTGAAAAATTACTGTAGTGTGAAAGAGGTCTTAGAAACTCACAAAAAGGCTTAATTTAATAAAAAATATATTAACTGTAAAGTACAAAAAAGGGCCTGGGATGCAGATGCTGTCTGAACAAAATGAAAGCTAGTTTCAATAATCCCTGACTCTGTCTACACCATATTAATGCACAAAAAATACCCATCTGATGTTCAATAAGGATTTATAGGGAGCTATAAAACAGTTTTTGATATTGATAATTGATTTTAAATTATTCTTAATTTTAGTTATGTGCCTACCAGGGCACCAATCAGGGCTGGCCAGAAACAAACTAACACTGTAGAGAACATACAGTACATCATACAGCACTTTATACAGTACATCAGCAGAGTATTAGAAGCCCCTCCCCCAAAGATCTTTCCCTGCAGATGCCAAAGAACAGGGAAAGATCATGTGACCACACAACGGCGCTGCAAGAATAAGGTACTTAGCACATTAAAAAAAATACAGTGAGTGCCACGATATATACGGTATGATTTATGTGAAATAACTATGGCAAATAAAACTTCTCTGTTTAGTATCACTTTACTACTGAAACAATATGGGGTTATTCACCCAGACTGTACAAATGGAATTAACTCTACAAGTCAAGTAGAGTGCAGTCAGGGAAAACAAGCCTGGAGAAGGACTTGGGAATACCTGTTTGCTTTGCTAAATTCCAAGCTGCAGCTGCAGATAAAAAGTGGATGGTGTGAAAATAATGCATATAATGCAAATAAGGACAGTATTGTCCCTATATACATATCTATATCATATATACTATATCTAGTAAAGCTGCATCTTGAATGCATTGTTTGAGGTCAAAGGAACTATAGGGGATCTGCCATACATGTCATAAAATTGGGATAATTAGTTAACTTAGATGTGATATAATTAATAAGTATAATAGATCCAATCCATTGTTGATCCTTTAATCCCAAGGATTGCACAGAGGACAATGATTTGTATATGGGAGAAAGTACCTTTACCACAGCAGATGATGATGTGGACAATAATGCAAATGAAAAAGATTTGGATTATTTTGCTATTTAATGGTATTTAAAAATATAATTTCTAAGAATACCATTAGCATGCCTTTTTGGATTTCGGAAACTAGTTCATCTGCCTAGTGGGGTCAGATTTTCCCAGAGAGGCAAATGTAGCTATAGCAGCCAAGGTCATCTTGCATTACTCTTCTCTGGACCAAAACCACTGGAGCTGTGAAATGGACATACATATTCTATTAACCTAAATAAAAGTAAAAGTCACATTATGCCCCCATGTAGACCCTCAGTCCCACGAGATACACTAAGGTTAAGGACATGAAGAATGAAAAAGACAGTTTGCCTCTAATTCAATACACATACGTTGTAAAATAGATAACTCGAACAGCCGAGGAATTTGTACCCCTTTCCTGCTTTCAGTCTGGATCTACACGTGTGGATCTAGAGTACCGGTATGGGAATTTTAATCATGCAGTACACTTTTCTGCTAACAAAAATGCATAAACAGGGACAACAACAATATGGACCCACCCAGCTTACCCTGGCAACCACTGGAACATTTTATTATACCCAGTACTGTGACTGATAGCCAGAAATTATGTGTTGTCCTAGACTATGGCGTATGTTGACTATGCTAAAACGTGGTTCTGATTTTTAATGAAAGGAGTTTGATTTTTCACCTATTAGGATCAACTTGTATAGACACTTGAGATTTTACTGAAATGACTGTCATTTCTTTATTACTCTTATTTATTCATGTGCAATAACTGAGCTACCTGAACTAGTCTGTAGGCAGCAGACTGTCCTCTACATTACCACCTTTTACTCGTGGTATTGATGATGGATTCACTGACAGTGTCTATAGATGGCCATCTACAACAAACAGAAAAGAAAAACTAAGAAATTATATTAGTGCTATTCTGCTGCCCCAGGCACAGGGCCATCTATACCTAATAGAGACAAAGCCATCACTAGGTAATGAATTTACCTGCACTATAGTTTTGTCAATGTCCTATTCTTTACTAGTATATAGACAGTGTTGATGTAAATTGATACAGTATGTTTTACAATAAAATATGAAAAACCAGTGAAATTTTATTATTTTCCACATAATGAAATATTGCAGACTTGTAACATAACTTTTAAAAAGTTAAGCTTTGATAGTGGTGATATTGCCCTAAGACATCCACACTGTGAAAATACACATGGAGAGCAGTAGATTTTCCAACACTGTAGGAGATGTTTCCTCTGCACATAATCAGTGGTGCTCCTGCTGTTATCTAACTCTTAATAATATTTTATATTCCAGGGAAATATTGCTGTTTTGTCTTATCTACCAGAAACGGCTATCTTTTCTGAAAATATTGGCAAAAGTTACACATTGTTTATATTTTTGGCTTTGTTAATATTTTTACAGGAACCTTGAAAACCCTGTAATGAGCAACAACTGAATATGTGTTGGGTGGCATTATTTGTGGTAGTATTTTACAGAGTTATTATTATAACGTTTCTCAGAGAGCAAATTTTATGTGATCTTCACAGTTCAACATGCTTATCCCATACTTCCATGACTGCATTTCCACTGATTCTCTATATATCACAGAGGAAACCATCACCTTTGCTGACAACTGCTGAGATTACAGGAAGAGCCACATGGAGAGATTATTGTCTTCCAGTCAACATGAGCAAACCTGTACACTTGCATAGAGAAGATGCGCAGTTGCTGTACATTGGGCAAAATGTATTACAGTAAGGCTTCATGTACACTAGCAGCTCCTGACCATAGCCACGGGGAAACGTAAAATGCAGTGAAAATGTAAACCATGTTTGCTGCGATTTTGCCATGATTTTACCACATTTTGCATTTGCCAAGGTCAAAATATTCTTATCCTGAATGCAATTTTTCCGCATTCAGGAGAGGGAGGTTTAACCTCACGCAAACTCAGCAGCTCCTAAACTCTGCTAAAAGCTTAAGTGTACATGGACACATAGGGGTTGATTTACTAAAAACGAACTATCAAAAAGAACGAATATGCAAAACAACGAAAATACGAAATAATTAAATTAGAAACACGAAACTACGAAAGAATGAAAATAAAAAACAGAAACAACGAAAATACCGAACAAAGATTCAAAATAACGAAAATCTAGTGCAGTTACACTCTGCAAGTGCAGTTGCTCCAGGACTTAGTAAATGAGGTAAGGCTTCACTCTGCAATACCCAATCACGTCCAAGGAAATTAAAAAACAGCATTTTTGCTTGCACATGATTGGATGATGGAAGTCATCAGAGATTTTGCTCATTTACTAAGCATTGGAGCAACTGCTCTTGCAGAGTGCAAGTGCACTTTGCAAAGTGCACAGTCTATTTGCTCTTTAGTAAATCAACCCCATAGGCTTTTATGTAGTGAAAATGCAAACCATGTTTGCCGTGATTTTGCCATGCCTTTGCCACGTTATGCATTTGCCCACGGTCAAAATGTTAATATCCTGAACTCAATTCTTCCGCTTTCAGGAGAGGGAGGTTTAACCTCACCTAAACTCGGCAGCTCCTAAACTCTGCTAAAAGCCTATGTGTACATAGACACTTTATTTTACTGGTGGCGAAAATAGCGGGAGCATGGAGGACACCTTTAGTATTTTTTAGACGACTTAAACACAAAATATCATGGATTATGATACATGAAAAAATTGCTAGTATTATCAATGACGAAAGTGCTCTCTTCAAACGAACTTGGGAACCTTGGGTGTCATATATCCACGTACCTTTGTACCCCAGGTACTATGCGGACACCGAGCTATTCTCCTCCCATTATGTCTACATCTTCGCCCTAGTTCTCTCCTTGTTTCAGGGATTTCATTACCTTACGATTACTTCTTTTTATTTTTTCCTTTTACCTTCTTCTGTCTCTCTTCTTTTCTCCATTCTCTTATCCTTTGCAGCACCGAGAAATCCTCTCTCAAGGTTAAACTATGATGGCTTACTGTTGTACTATTGTTGGTGACTGATTGCATTATCTAAACTTCAAGACTAATAAGAGAACCCTTCTCATTGTTGTTACTTGCTACACATATCAGATTCTCTAAAGTGTCGTTAGTGTTTCTTTGTCTTGATATCACTATTTTTTTTAATTTCCCTTTTTGGGTTTTGAAACTTACATAACAATGTTTCTGTTATGACAATTTTTGCGTTTTAAACAATAAAAACGTAAAAAAAATTGTGATCTCGTTTCAACCCCCTCACGATCTTAATCACGATCTTAAAGCTGGCAAATGTTTATTGCTCAGTGCTGAGATAACTATAAACATTGTATCATTTGGTTCTTTTAGATCAAAGGGAAGAACTTTGGTCTGTAAATGAGGTCAGTTTAACCATTTAAAGACTAAGCCTTTTTCTGACATTTTCTGCTTATAAGTTAACATCAGTATTTTTTGCTAGAAAAATACTTAGAACCTCCAAACATTATATATATATATTTTAGCAGATACCCTAGAAAATGGCGGTTGCTACAATATTTTATGTCACACTGTATTTGCGCAGCAGTCCTTCAAAAACAATTTTTTGGGAGAAAATACACTTCAATGAATTAAAAAAAAAAAATGAAACAGTAACGTTAGCCCAATTTTTTTGTGTAATGTGAAAGATGATGTTATGCCGGGAGAATCGTGAGAGAATCACGATCTTTATTCTAAGCAAAAAATTGTGATTCTCACTTTAGCCAGAATTGTGCAGCTCTACCGCAGGCGGTCAAAATGTTCCTATCGTGATTCTTCCACGTTCAGCAGCAGCTCCTAAACTCTGATAAAAGCCTATGTGTACATTGATACATAGGCTTTTATGGAGTTGAGTTTAGAAGCTTTGGAAAAAAAATGCCAAAAGCTCCTAAACTCAAGTTTTGGAGCTGTAGTGTACATGAAACCTTAGAGGAGATGCAGGTAAGAGATTGCAGATCAGACATTAGCAAAAAATTAGCTAGTAGCAGGACATTATCATTCAGGGATAAAGGGCCAAAGCATACTAGAGACAAAATGGTTGGTTTGTGTAATGAAAATACACTGATCATAATGCAAGGGAAGTTGCACTTTGCAAGGAAAGTTTCCCTAGAGCTGAGTGAATGAGGCAAAGCTCTGCTGACTCTTGCCCTCTAATCATGTGCAAGCAAAAATACTGCTTTTACCATAATTCTCCATGTACGTGATTAAGTATTCTTTCTAAAGTGAAATTTCACTGCATTCACTAAGCTTTGGGGAAAATTCACTTGCAAAGTGCAGCTTCTCTTCCAAAGTGAACAGCCTATTGGTCTTTAGTAAGTTAACCTCCAGGGAGTACAGGCAGGTGTTTTACGACAAAAATTAAGAGACTGCAGATGATACAGTAGTGTATAATTGACCAGCAGCAAGACAATTTTAATGATCAAGGTTTGGCCCAGATTTAGTAGTGACAAAGAATAAAGGCTGCAGTTTAATACAGGGGCTACGACAGTGTAAAATGGCCAGCAGTAGAACAGTTTTATTTAGGGAAAATAGGGCTAACTAGTGAATGCCTAACTTTCATTTTATGTATGGGAATAGGGAGGTGCAGTGAATGTGAGTGATGTATTGAAAGATGATTTAGTTGCACATTTCCCTTGCACTTTAGTTTTTTTTCTTTTAAACAATGGATTGCTGCGCTGTAAACAGAAGGCAGCTCCAAGAACATACGGTCAGTAACGAGGAAATGCTTCACCTTGAAAACACAAAAACTTGAAACAAAAGCCCTAGCCACATAAAATAGAAAAAACACAAAGGAAATGAAAACCACAAAATAACAAAATACTATTTTGATACAAAAGCTCTTTTTTATTATTAGCATAAGCTATACACTAACCTACCACCAAAATAAATGATAAGCCTTGCAGCAAAAAAAAAAAAAAGTTTGCTCGCAATCAGAGTTAAAGTACAATTAACGTTCTGACTCTAAGCTTTCCCTTTGCAGTTTGTCAACTATCTCCATCCTTTCTTTACAGCAGCTTCCCATACACTGTTCACTATGGCTGACCTGACGCCATACTATTATATTGAGGAGGCTGGTTAAACAAAATCCACCTGATGGTCTTTAAGCTTGCTGGCCATAGTTCAAAGGTCATGCAGCACATTTGAAATATTTTTTATCCAGGGTGAATCTGCACATACATTTACTGAAACTTTGAATCTCAAACCCACATTATTTGCCTCATACCCATGGTACGTTTATTTTCAGTTGAATCATGTAATAATTTTGAGTTGAAGTAGTTACTTCACTGCACTACAAAGGGCTCCTATTTAGTTACAGGCCGCTGTTCAGGTTTTATGAATAGAGGAGGTCAGGGGTCTTTTTAATATAGTTATTACATCTATTATATATGAAAGAGTGGGATTTATGTATTGACAATAAAATTAGATTTTTTAAATGTAGTTGCTGCTGACTTATTCATTGGAGCATGCAGTGCTGTTTATTGCAAAACATTTAAAAGCTGAATTCCAGGGAGATACAAACACAAATTAAAATAGCATTGTATTCATTAATACATCATTTTATATGTTTTTAATGCTAGCAGTGAAAGTACCTGAATAAGGGATTTATATGATTTAGGCCTTATGCACACTGGACATTTTGCCAATTCTTCTAGACTCCTTTCCTCCTGATAGCAATATTTTGGCAGAAAAAAAAAAACACGTGTTTAGACGCATCAAACGCTTGGCCATTACTTAAATTCATTGGTCAGAATAATAATTATCCTGGCCATTAAAATGAATTGATGCTCAATCATTAAATGTGCCTAGTATTAATGTGCATTTAGGTGCTTTTAGAGGTGTCACACATCAAGAGATTTTTTCTTCCAAAACTCTGCTGCTCATAGACACATTGAATGTGGATGTGTAGAGTTATTCCCTTTCAGGTTATTACAGAGGACAAGGGGGACACTTTTTATAACTGAGGAAAAAAGATTTAACCTCCACATGGGGAAAGGTTTCTTCACAGTAAGAGCTGTGGAAATGTGGATTAGACTTATTCAAGAACAAGAACTGGCCAGCTCAGCTTTGTTTAAAAAAAGACCTGGGTGTTTTCCTAAGTCGCCTGACAAGTCGTGTCGTGTCCCGTTCTGTACAATGGAACCGTTCTAATAGGAGTGACTCAAGTCGCTCCAACTTAGTAAAAGGTTCCTTTACTACTTTGGGGGCGACTTGAGGCGACTTGCATTTACTTCTATATAGAAGTTGTTTTGCAAGTCGCCCCTGCTGTCCTGTGCAGGTCACCTGAGGCAGTCACGCTGCAAGTCGGGCTGCCTCAGCGTGAACCAGCTCTTAATAAAATAAAGGTGTGCTTTTTGTTGTAAAATTATAAATAAATAAACATTCCAGAAAAATCAGACTCTCAAATGGACCATATGGTCAAATTGCAAACTCCATTATTCAACTGTGGACAAGTATTATCCAATCCCTTCACCAAGTGAACATGCCACCATCACAATAGGTTGGACTCTTACCAGAGAGCCTGGACCCTTTATTAAGAAGGGTTAAACAGGCTCGATGAATATGTCCCGGTAGAGGTCATCAGCAGGGGATGTACAAAGGAACCACGTCAGGAACAGCTCCAGAGCACCCAGGGGACTCCATCCAAACAACGATCATGTAGTCAGATCCAAATAAAACTCTGGATAGTGTAAAACCACTTAAGGGTTGCATTTAATATAAAGTATTGCACTTACACGTATCTATAGTAAAAACAGCATTGCATGGTAAAAAAGGAAGGCAGCCGCCATAGCGCATCCAAACATGTAAAATGTGCGATAACAGGAACATACAGCTCAGCCTGACTGGTATAATTGACAAAAGGACTTTTTCTGAGGCATGAGCATTATTTCTTGCTATCGCACTAAATAAGGAACCTTGCGGTTCAAGCCTTACTTTTATCTCTGCAGCCTGAGCGAGAAAAAAGGACTGCAAACAAGCCTCGTTTTCACATTAAAAGGGAAAAGCTCACGTCTCATTCAGATTTAGACAAGACAGAGTAGTTAAGTAAAACAAACCAGCCACACCCAAATTAAGTGCCCCCGAGGGAAGGAATCAGAGTACTTCCACAATACACACAATATAATGGATATTGACAGGTATAGGCATTAAAAACAGAGACTGTTGATCCAGGGATTATCCAATTAATAGGACTCATGTAAGCTGCTTTTCCTACTTCCCCACTTAAATCATTGTAAAATGTGCAATTACACAAATCACTTTTTGCTGTCATGAAATATGGGTCTCATACTAATACAGTTAAAGATGGCCACTGGTTGTCCTACTTCCTGTATCCACACAATACTGTATTGTTTATTACATTTGTTAATATTGAAGCACTGACTGCTGTATACTGTCATGAAGTTAGATATTATTTATGTTTGTTACTATTTAGGGTGTTTATAAGTGTTGGATATTGTTGTATGATTAGCATAGCACCTATTATTTAATTATAGTTAAACAAAAACTTATAGTTTAAAAATGGGCCCACAGTATTGGGTGCGAGCAGCTCTTATAACAATTAACCCTATTTTCTAATATCCAATTGCCTTCTGGGGTACTAGGGGTAAATTGGATCATGCTTTATTGGCTTTTTGTTTTTGCCTTCCTCTGGATTAGTTGTGGATATAGGATTGTGTATATGGAAGTGTTCTACTTGTTTATTTTTTTCTATTGGTTGAATTAGAATTCCTTACTAACTATGTAATATGACATGGAATCAGACTCTCCCAACCACTGTAGAGCAAAGTTTAGGGGGGGGGGGTAAGCAACACAAAGACCCAGTCAGCTGTGTTCCAGTGCAAGGCGCATGCTGATAGAAGAAGGGAACAGAGTGACAAAAAGATAGGCTCATCTGTGTTCTGATTCTCATTTCGCTGTCCAGGCACAATCTGGGAGGACAAAGACCTGTAAGTGATTCTCATCAGCATTAGTAAAAAAAAGGCAGGTCTCCTGTCCTATGAGACAGGATTGGAGGGTTATATATTTTGACTCCTTCTCACCCAGCCCTGGCATCCAGTACTCTGGGGGCAGGAAGGATTAGCCAATCATGTGACCACTGTGATTGGATGTCACAGTGGGCAAATGACTGGGAACGTGTCCTGCCAACTCCTTTCAATCATTAGTATGGACTGAGAGTTGTCTTTGGCAGTGAGTGCGCTCTCAGCACAGAAAGCTTTGCCACCCAAAGCCCACTCTCTTTGCCGTCGCACATATGCAGTACATGGGCAGCAAGAGGTTAATTGGTAATTAGCTGTTTTCCTGGAGTCCAGCTTTAATGAATACTTTGCCATTGGAGTAAAAAGAAGCTTACCGGATTCTACCAAACAGTTAATATGAAAAGGCGGACTTGGGTAAATAGTGATTTGTATAGCATATTTATTATTGTCTGTTATTCCTTTATGTTCTCCTGTGAGATGAGCAATTACAGGCAGTAGAGTAAAAAGCAATATTGGTCAGGCAGAAGCAGAGTTTGAATGTTTTATTTGTTAGCTGTTGCGATGCTTGCTGTCCCTGCATATTCACAGTCAACCTCGGAATGCTGTGCATAACACGGCAGGCAATACATAACTGGCAATCTGTTCTTGTTAACTGTTAAGGACTTTAAACTTTTCTGAATTGTAAACTTAGATAATATGAATTTGTTACATTTGGACTTGTTTAGCAAATAGACACTTATGGTAATTTATCCTAAGGGCATACGTCGTCCCAATGTTTCCATGTCAAGCTCTGTGAAGTATCTTCTTCTGGAAATATGGGTTATCATTTGCAACTTGGCAAGTCAAGAATAAACAGGGAAAAATGACTGCAGTAAAATTGCCAGCTAAAGGAAGACATTCTAATGGATTTTATTTAGCTGTTTACATATTTGGCAGTGTTATATTGATATAATATTCTTAGGACATTGTTTGTCACCTTGAAAGCATTTTATTTGCTGTATTCTAACCATCATCCACTTACTGGTGCCGCAGAAGAAGATGGAGTTGATTTGGGAGAAGATTTTTAACTTCCAAGGTATTTGGGTCCCTTGGCTTAGTAAATGTAGTTCACTTCAGTAATCCAATCGTGTCCACATGAACACAACTTCACCTTATTAACTAAGATAATTGTGAAACAAGCTTCATCTTTTTTACTAAACTAATTGTTCTTGGACAATCAACATCTGCCTTGATATGCTCCATGGTGCCTGGATTAAAGGATAATTAAATAAAAAAAAACATTTTAATGTATTGCAGCATTACCAGTAGATGTGGGGACTACATTGTTTTTTCAGCCTAAAATCATTTTCAGCAGTTACATAAAATCCCTGTTGATCTTGCCAGAAATGTAATGTCATTGTTTTTTCCTGAGAGCTAAACCGGAAGCATAAATGAATCCTATCTGTAAACTATCAATCTCCCTATCCCCCATGTAATGTAGATGAACAAAGGCAGGTAGGTTTGAAGTCCAGCCTGGATGACAGCCAGGTACAGTGGATGAGTAAGCGTAGCCACCCAGGCACTGGAAGTTTGTTATTTGATGGATTAACCTATAAAAATAAAGGAAAAAAGTGATGTACCTAACAATCATTCGAAATAAAGAAGTGTCTTGAAAGGGGTATGAAGCATCTTCAACATTATAAAACAGGTTCAGTTGAATAGGACTAACAACCACTTGCCAAATGAAATTGAACATTCTCTGTTCCTTTAATAATTCAAACTATGTTGTTCAATTTATGACTTAAAGGGGGGGATTCACTGAAGCCCAGAGAATCTGGTTCAGCTGTTTATGGTAACCAATCAGTTTGTTTAATGGAGCTTTGACAATAATATAACTGTGCCAGATTCCCTGTGCTACAGTTTTAGTAAATCCCCCCCCCCCCCCAAACTATCTAAGTCCAAAAACAAAAAATGTATTATATCACAGTTTACCAATCTCTAGCTATGCGGTGTTGTCACCTTAGGTTACTCATATTTGATTTGGACTGCAGAACACTTTCTATTCTCCACAACATAGAGGAAGGTGTTCTGTTGAGGAGAACTAGGCAGGGCTGATAACACACTGTTTGTGGTTTCATTGCAGTACAGGAAGTTAAGATTTATAGCTGGATCTACAGGTATTTTTCTGTACTTGCAGCTTTTATAAAGCGGCAAATAAGGGTAAATGTGCTGTGTATGTGTATATATATATATATATATATATATATATATATATATATGATGTAGCACAGCTTCTTCTTCTCCATTGGAGTCTGGATGTTTTTTCTGATGTTGAATGTAGATCTGTAGAATGATAATGAAAGTATTTTATGAGGAGGAAGGCAAATGGATTACTTTTGATAACTGATTATTGCCAAGATAAAAAGGAATCTGTACAGACATAACTAGGCTGCTGTTGCTATCCATCTTCTCAAAAAAATGCTAGTTGATGGTGGTCTACACACCCATATTTTTAGTCACTGACCTGGAATTAACATGTGCCGAGGAAGGGAGTAAAGTCACAAATGATTTCTATACTTGTCCAGGGATAAAATAGGCAACAGATCAGCTTGATAGTTACATAACTGTGAAGCTATATTTTTATTCGTACATGTTTACCTGTGACCATCTTAAAAAATGGCAGATAAAAGCACAAATAAATCAAGTATTTTAATTGTTTGCTTCCAGTGTTTTTCTGTAATTTTATTTTTATCCACTTGCAGTGTGCCTTTTAAATTGCTAAAAAAAATTGAGTGCTCCAGGAAGAGTCAATTCCACAGCACAGCCCTCTCCTTGCTTACACAGCATAATCCTCTCCTCTTCTGTGCCGATCTGCTTCCTCTGCTCCGCCCATCACCTCCTTACATAACCTTGTATAAAGTGGATGTGTATGAATTATTTTTGGAGAATAAGAATATCATTTAGTCACTTTGACTAAATGGAAAACAATGTCCACCATGTTCAAACTCTCACTTTAGATCTAAACTTGGGTGAAATGAAAGAAAATTTCTTTGCAATGCTATTTTTTTGCTTGCAATACCATTAAAAAGCAATTTTTCTTACCTAATCCCTCACTCCAGCAGGCTTTATCTTATCTGTGTGATGGGCTGCCCCAAAGCTGCTTCTTATTGGTACTCTATCCAGTACTCACTCACTGACATCATAACATACAATGCAGGAACAGGAATTCCACATTGTATGTGAGGATGCCTGGGCCCACCTACAATCCAGAGTGTTTGAGGAAAAGGAGAGCACTGGCTTCTTGTGGAGTTTAGGCTAAGGTATGTAAAAGTGCTTTTCAATGGTATCCCGGCAGAAATGAGCTTCTAATTTTTACAGTGTGGAGGAGGGGTGGGGAATCCACTACAAGGGTAGTTTTTTTTTAATTCTCCATAGTTCAGCTTTACAGCACAACTCTAGCTAATTGTTTTTGTTACACTTTTGTATAGACTTGGGAAGAATAATTACATAAGTTTGTGTAGCGTCCCCCTGGGTCTACTGGGGCCAAGGAGGGACCTGCAGAGGCAGGGGGCGAGCCAACATTCAACCTAGGGCTGAGTCCATGGCTATAATGGGGAGTTTAGAACAGAAATTGGGCACCAGTCACTTTAGATATTTCCAATGCTTTAATGTAGAACTTGGAAGACGGTAGTAGGAGAGAGGAGTAGGGGTGGCTTCAGATACCAGATGCAGATCACTTACAGATTCCTTGGATCCAGAAATAGAACAGATTTTTGGGATCTTGAATACCTCGATAGGCCTCTCTCACTGACCTAGCAGCAAATAGGACTCCTGGATAGGCCTCTCTCACAGACCTAGCAGCCAGTAGCTATTTAACACAGTTTAGATTGTAGAACAGCTTGACAGTACCAGAACCTTTAAGCTGACCCAGTGATACTGCAAAGAGGGTTAGATTTGTAGGACAAGATTAAGCTTCACAGCGTCAGAAACTTTAAGCCATCCGGCAACACTGTAAGCACAGTTTAGATCTTCTCAGCTTGGCTCAGCTTCTTCTCCACACACAAGACAGCCTAAGGACCAGGATTAGTAGGCCCCAGACAGACTTCTGGGCCTACTTGCAGAGCTTGCAGCAACACATCCTCAGGCCAGGAGGGCCCAGGGTAAGAGAGAGCGAGCACATGGCCCAGCCCAAATAAATACCCTTTCCCTGAAAGCACCAGTGGCTAAGAACCTCCTACTGGGCTTGCCTGGAAAAATAATAATTATTCATAGCTTAACCTAGTTGTAATTCTCATACTGGCCAGTGGTACCAGTGACACCTACTGGCAAAAGTGAAAAATGCACTAAATTGAGATTAGGGAAAGACCAGATAAACTGTACAATTAGTCTGAGCTGTTTACAGCTCAGCCAAAAACTAAATTTACATCATAGCCCCAGTTTATGATCGGGGGGCTACATTTGTATTGTCCCTTTGTTATGTCATAGTGACAGCAGGGCAATAAGTAATGATAATGAAACCAGTTGCCATAAAAAAAAACACAAACAGTATAATAACCTTACAGAGGTTCTGACCCTTCTGCAGCTTACCAAACAAAGTGGCTTTGTTGCAGTCTGTGTCCCCATTGGAGAGTTTTCCCCTTGGATCAGGAAGTAAAGGGAAATCTCCCAAGTAGGGACACAGTACTCAACAAAAATTCTGACCCACAGAATAGGTTTTGGCTGGAGTTGGCTTTAACTCCAGGAGTATTGATTTCTGAGAACAGAAAAACAATACTCTAGGGCAAATGTTGACAGTTTTGCTACATAGGGTAAAAAAAAAAAATACTTTCTGAAATTAAAAGTATAGTTGAAACATTCCCATGATTTAAAATATTCCCATATTATCCTTTCAGCTGGATTCACACTATAACATTATAAAAATGTTCTAATTTAGTCTTTATTGAACACGTTTCTGCCATTTAGAGTGCATGTGGCTGTATTTCTATTTCTACTTACTGAGCAGCAAAATGCCTGCTAAGATGCAGTATTAATATAACACTATAACATCAGTCCGGCCTTAATAATTAGAACTGTGATCATCGTTAGCTGTAAAAAGATCAGCCAAGCCGTTCCTAAACTCCAACATTGATTTTACTATTACTGCTTCATGTAAGGGACAATTATAAAACTGCAACAACCATGTTCTTTTTACTGTTTTGTAGAGTAAGTAATTAGCAAAGTTGTATATTTTAGTAACACACCAAAATGTTCTGTTTTTTATTGTGTACTAATTGAAAGCCTAGCGCCAGGCATTTTTTTTTTTTTTCATTTTTTTATGAATAAAGTGAGGAAATGATTCTGTCTGGTCTGGTTCATTTCTAATTGGGTCCAGGACCCGGCATCAGTGTTCAGCTACATGCGAACAACGACAGCCACTGTAAAGTCAATACTTTGTACATGCATGTACCATGTCATTTCAGCAGCAAGAATGAGTCGCTGAGTCTTACTGCTGGAATCTGGTGAATTTTAAATGGCTATGTGAAGGAGGCCTTAGAGAGATCTCCTCTCACTTCCTACTGTGTCACTGGGATAGGAAATTAAAGGAAATCTACCCCACTGGACACAGGAAGAAAAAAAAAACCTGATCCCTACTCCAGCCAAGACTAAAAAATACATTTTGACTTTACATACATGTAGTGCTACTCCCATAGGATCCACTGATTAAAATGGGTCCTTTGTTCAAAAACATACTAATCAAAATGACTGACCCTCTGATGGTAATGGCCTTAGTGCAACATGAGACCCAAGATCCAGTCCAGTGGATATACCTGCAGAATCGAAGGGACACCAGTTGGCTTGACAAAGAGACTGGTTGACCTCAAAACACGTAGCCATGCCCCCACATGTGACGCCACTTTCTGCCTAATCTGCTATCCGCAGGGTCCTTCACCATCTTTCTACTTCCTTCCCCATAACCATTCCTCTGATTTTCACACCCAGACTGCTAAAGCTGCTGAGCTTTTGATAGAGATTCTTCCCCCGCCATAAGGACTACAAGTGCTATTTTGTCTTCACTTATGTGAGTTGCCAATTCTTATACACTTTCTAATAATCATATTGCTACATTTGGTTAGGCATCCTTCTGAGTCCCATTGGTTCTACAGGTATATCCAGCATACAAACCTAGTGCAAGTCTGGATTTTAGGTTCCCTGTTGCACTGAGACCACTACCATCAAAGGGAAAACCATTGTGATTAGCAGGCTTTTTGACTGTTACACGTGAGTTGCCAGTTGTCTTTTTGGGCCCTCTCTTGTCCCTTATCTGTCATTTCTAGAGATACTTCAGTCTCCAAGAGGAGCTGCACCAAGTGTCCTGAGGCCAGTAAGAGTTTCCTAGGAACCCAAAATGGACTATATGGTCTATATAAACTCTATTGCTAAACTCACTACATTCCTCTTAGTTCACACTACACTTTGTGGCATTTATCCTTACTCATTCATTTAGGTACACAAAGAATGCAATATCACAGAAAATCACTGACGGCAAAACCACATACTCAGTAGTGGTATTATATCAAAAATCAGGCGATAAGAAAGTTAGTAAAGGCAAGTCTTAGTATATTGTCACACAGGAGTTGATTTACTAAAACTGGAGAGTGAAAAATTTGGTGCAGCTCTACATAGAAACCATATCATCAGCTTCCAGTTTTTTTGTCAAAGCTTAATTGAACAAGCTTTAGTTAGAAGCTGATTGGCTACCATGCACAGCTGCACCAGATTTTGCACTCTCCAGTTTTAGTAAATCAACTCCACATTGTGGATAGTAACAAAAGCAAGGATAAAGATAAATTGGCAAAAATACTAATAGCATAATTTGGGCATACATTGTGATCAGTATCAAGCACTAAGTATAAGATGATGGCACCAGATTAGCTAAAACAGTAACAAATCCATCGAAGTGCAACAATGGACAGTAATGTAACTTAATTAACTGTGTTCAGGAGACTATGCTGTCAAGGTGCCTTACTGGTGACTATGCTAGGCCAATGCTCACTGGGCAGAGGCACCCTTTAAATGAATAATGAGTAGAGGCTAGTAGTATGGCTTTGTAGGGACAGTCCTATATGATGTTGATCTGGAGGCATAGTTGGGGCCCTTTAAGAAGTGTTGGTGCACTTAACAACAGTCTTGATAAACTAGCATGTGGCATAGGTGCAGTATTTGTGTGGTACAGGTGTAATCTATATGCAATATAGATGCAGCACAGGTGCAGTCTAGGTGTGCTACAAGTGTAGTCTAAGTGTAGTATAGCTATAGTAAGGGAGCTAGGTATTAGGTGTCCTGCTTTCAGCAACTCCCTGTCCCTGCTAGTCATTATGGAAATAACGGCAGTCTGCCCTCTCACTGGTTCTTTTGATGTGACTATAAAGATCTGTGATTTCCCTGGTGTCCCTATATCACTATTCCCCCTCTGCCTAAGGGTTCTCTGGGAACTGTAGTGTTAAGGGTCCCACTCTATGACTGCTGCCCTTGACTTTGATTCCCATGATCTTCAGTGTTCTGCATAGAAGTCCAGAGATTATAGCTCTTCCCCTTGCTTGCTAGAGGGGATTTTGCAACACAATGTCCAGCATAATAGTAAAAAGTAAAATCAAACTAACTGTGTAGAGGGCAATGTCTCCTCCATGTTTGTGTAGTCCAGTACCTGGCTACTTACACTTTAAGAGGCTCTAACCCATTCTACGTAACACAAAACTGTTTTGGCTGGAGGTGGGCTTTAAAGTGCTTTTGAAACTTTTCCTAAGGCAAATTAAAGGTTGTGAGTGACACACTAAATCAAACCAATACTACTAAGTGCATTTTATCTTTATAGCGTACACAGAGGTACAAATGGGTCACTACTGGGCACGCTCTATTGGATTTACAGACAGGAATTGAAATAAATATTATTTGATGTTTTCCTGATGCTTCCCTTTTCATTTTCATTACTGCAGAATCAGGACTTTTCAATCCTATTTATTCATTCACTTAGCCACAAATGTGCGTAGTATAAATCTGCTTGTGGGGAGATAAGGCACGAGTGATTGTGTGAGGGAGAGGACGGCTCCCTCATAGGCCACTCAGCAGGTTACTGATGGGGCCAATAATGGGATTTTCTCTGTGAGCAGGAACTCCACGGATGCCTTTAATAAATAGAAGGGCACACATATATTGTTTATTTGAATCGCATTCCGCTTATCTTCCACTTTATTTTATAACAGAACTGCTACAAATCTCTCACATCATTATTGTGTCAGCCATATTGATTCTGAATAGCCAAACTCTGCCCTCTGGATGAATGTGAAAATGTGCAACTGCTGCCAGGGGACTTTTATTTCTTGTGTTAATAATAATTATAAACTACAAATTCCGTGTGAAATAATAATGATAAAAAAATAATAATTGTAATAATAATTACTATAATAATACATCTGTGATTAGAGCAAAGTGTCCATGATTATTAATAACAGGTGCATGAATATGCATCGGCTGTACAGACTAACTCGTACAGCCGAGTTTAACAGTTATATAGGGACGGGTGCACAGACCTGGATGCAGAGCCTGTGCATTTGGGTCTGCACACCTATCCCTGGGACCCTGTGTACCTGTCAAACTTTGCTGTAAAAGTGTGTCCAAAGTTATAAGGCTAAGCGAGAAACAATGTGAGCCACTGTACTGAGCTGAATGATCTTGGGGGATTTTTTTTTTACTCTTGGCAGGCAAAATGACCAGTAGCTACTATACCTTCTTTTGGAAAAAAAGCTTGGAAAAAAGCTGCAGGAACTCTTAGAGCAGGGGTGTCAAACTCAATGTCATCAGAGGCTGCATCAACATTATATTTGCCCTCAAAGGGCTGGTTGTATCTGTAAGTTGGTTGGTGTGGCCAAATTGCACTAAAAGTAGAAGGATCCTAATGGGGCAATAAATACCAGGAGTGCATTATGTGTAGTTTGGTACATAGTGCATGGTTCAGGGGTGTGCTATATACAGAGTGCAGGGTTTAGGGGTGTGCTATGCACAGTCCACAGGGTTCAGCTCTCTTTCACAGGCTGTTCACTTTTCACTTGCACCCCTCCTTGGCTCTGACCTCTGCACCAAACTCCCCCACCCCCAAAAGCTTACTCGCATCTCACCTACCCAGCCCGGCTCTAGTACCTCACTTGCAGGGAAAAAATTGGTTGTCATATGTGCACCCAGGCTCCATCCCACACTGCAACTGCATATGCATCTCCCTTGTCCCCGCTGTGAGTGCAGAACAGGCAAGGATCTGTAAAAGCCACGAGAGGAAAGCTGTCCTTTGTAAAAACATAATGCTTCCACTTTTACAGGTGACAGTTGTGAGCAGGGAGCAGAGGGCAAAAGCCAGAGGTGGCAGAACGCCACATTACCACCAAAAATTCCCACCACATTCCCGCCACAAGCCCTGGGTATGAGGGCCACAAGAAATGGCCAGGCAGGCCAGTTTCAGCCCGCAGGCCTTGTTTTTGATACGTGTGTCTTAGAGGCTGAATTTGACAACCAACATGCAAATTAGCTGTTTTGGACCAACATCCGACCGTGTGTACGCTCCATCGGACTAACTTTTTCCAGGTTTCATCAGACTTTTGTTGGCTGTGCGAACGGACCAACTTTCTGCCAACAAAAGTCCGATGGACCAAAGTCCGACCGTGTGTACACAAAACCAACGGACTTTTGTACAAACCAATGCAGAACCAATGCAAAAGATCAGACAACAATACAGAAGTTGACCAAAGGTGGCGGTAGAGCAGAAAAACCAAGTGATTTGGTGAAAGTTGGCTGAAAAAGTCCTGCCTTGTGTATGCAATACCAACTTGGGGCCAACACCCTTTGGACAAAAATCCATGGGAAAGTTGGTCCACGGTCCGATCGTGTGTATGAGGCTTTAGAGGCTGAATTTCCCCTTTTCACTAAATTTCACATCAGCATGCCTCTTTGACAAATCTTTAGCTATGGAAAATGATAATTACAATAAATAAATAAATAAATAAATATTCAAATGGGTTTCAATGGCAAGGAACTTAGTGGCAAAGACATAAAATATCTTCAGAAATTCAGAGTACCAGTTATGTAGTGCTTACATAGGCTGGCTGCCAGAAGCTTGTGTGTCCTTGTGATTCCTCGTGGTTGTCCATCAGGACAGAGATAAGGGAGATATCTTAGTTTCTCTGTTTAGTTGACTGGTGTGCAGGGATGTCCCTAATGCATATCTGAACAGTGGATCTGGGGTGCTTCTCTCCAGGTTCAAGAACAGCAGAGTGAGAACTCAGAAGGCCCTAAACTATCCCTACATGGCGGGGCTCTTTCCCTGTACTAAACCCAACTGTCCTTGAAAAGACAGGTTCTTCTCTCTAACTAACTCCACACTGAGGGGCTCTCAGACTGACCAGCAGGATCTTTAAAAAACTGTTACCATCTCAGAGAAAAGCCAAAATGTAGCACCTTAAGGAGGTACTGCATAAGAACCTCTTTGCTGCATTTACTGATGGTGGCAGGATCTTTTATGATGACCAACGTGCCTCCAACCCTGTAAACCCTGAAAGGAGGAGCAACAGTTCCACTTTTTAGATTTTTGCAGGCCCAGTTGCAAGCAGCAGGTCTTGAACCATATGATTGCTGACAACATCAGGTCCAGGGATAATATGGACACTCTCATAAGTGAGGACCCCATAGACTATTGAGTGTCCAGGATGGATCACTAGCATTGCAGCCAGTCTGATGTCTTAGATGTATAAGGCCTATTCACATTCTCCTGCCCTCAAAAATATTTGTGGTTATTGTCTCTCAGGTAATACACTCTAATATTTATTTCAAGATAAAACTTGCCTCTTCTCTCCCTCTTATACTACAGTCTTCCCAAGCGGCTTGCATACTGTCAAGCTGCTGTACAGTATTTTTTGCTTTTGTCTATTAAATAATACAGTCTAATGTTTATTTCAAAATAAAACTTGCCATGTCTCTCCTTATTGTTTTATGTCTTTGACATGCTGCTTATATACTGCCCAGCCACTGTACAGCGATTGTGGCTATTGTCTATCAGTTAATGCAGCTGCCATGAGGATAGGATGTGATTGGGGAATGTGGGGCTGTGGTTTTGAAGTGAAGTGTTTTGTGCACTCTGTTTTGACCTTATATTAACTTTTAAGACAATGCAGTTTGGTACAGAAAAGAAGCTCAGAATCTAAAATATTAAATTGTTTTACTACTGTTTTTGGACTTATTGAACAGATAAAACAAAATGCCTTTAATAGTATATTTTACAGACCAAAAGGAATCAGATAAAATAAGTTCATTGTTGGTGTTTACATACTTTAAGGGTGCATTCACGCCTGCAAATACACCCTGCTTCTGATTAGATGCAAGAACTCTAGCAGGAAATGGGAGAAAAGGAAACCCCCATCAAAGCAATGGAAGACTGCTGGTTCTTGCAGCTAATCATGGCCACTTGTATGTAATCGCTCATGCAGCGTTCACATGGAATGTTTGGCCCTGGACCCATGCTGTCTGTTTCCAGGGCCAATCACAAGCATTTGTACTTTCTGCATAAGAGATTATATGTGAGTGACTGCAATTACTGTGGGAGCTGGCAGTCTTCTATTGAATTTCAGGGTCACCAGTTCAGTGTTCCACTTAGGGTATAATTTTCATCACTGGAACTTTTACATACAATTGTTGGCACCTTAGGTAACACCCCTATGTTAGGTTTATCTTATTAAAGTCGATTTTCTTGTTTTCCTGATCCTAACATGGTCAAGAGTATTGAGAATGAATAAATAACTTTATATGCAATTATTTCCCCCTAATTTTACAGGTAAAGCTGCCTATTTGTCTCTGATTCCTATAGCTACATGGGTACTGTGCTTAGAGCTATATCCAGACCTCATTTCACTGATTTTTTTTTTGTTCACTTTTACAGACTCCAAAAGGGTCATTTCTATTTTAACTCACCCACCTTATACTATATATGTTTGTTATGTTTTCAATGCTAGTATACCTTTGGAAATTCCAGTATTTTTAAGTATTGCATCTCTTTATTAAGGCCCGATTCACACCTATGCAGGTTGCAGTTTGCATATTGCAGGTGCATTTTGCGTTTCTCAATACACACTTTTGATCCATTGAAGTCTATGGAACCAAAAATCTGAAAAAAGTCCCCAGCCATTTCCATAAAATGGACAGATGTGAACTACATCCATAGGAAACCATGTTTAATGGACTGTAGTGTGTTTCTGCAAAACTGAAAATGCACTAAAAAATGCACAGGTGTGAACCATGCCTAAAAGAGAAGTATGGTCAAAGCCTTTTTAGCCATATTTATCTATGGCCATACTTATCTTTTAGGTCACAGGAGTGCAGTTACTTTTACTGTCCTGTGACCCAGTGACTTCTTGTGACCAAAAAGATAGCAGGCTTTCGGCTGACATCATGGAGCTGCTCCAGGCTCTGGAAGGATCCCAATAATAAAGTTGTGATCCACCAAGATGCTGATTCAACCCCCTCTCCAGCG
Organism: Lithobates sylvaticus; assembly: GCA_028564925.1. Classification (NCBI taxonomy): domain Eukaryota; kingdom Metazoa; phylum Chordata; class Amphibia; order Anura; family Ranidae; genus Lithobates; species Lithobates sylvaticus. The sequence goes on from CM053030.1 coordinate 446,192,003, forward strand.
CTCACGTTACCACTTTATAATAGACAGTTACCGCTCTCAGCTCCCAATAGATTGAGAACTAAGCATTCAGTGGTCACGTGATCGCGCTGTTCTCAGGATTAGTGCTGGCAGACCAATACTGAAGCATGGAGGTGAGTATGTGTGGTTGTTTTTTTTTTTTCGCACACTTCACCTTTAAATAGAAGGAAAAAAATGTTTTCTACACAGTCAAGATTGCAGAGTATTTTTATGTAGTCAAAATAAGTACAACAGCTTATATATACACTGACCACTTCAGTCATTAAAGCCCCACAGTGCAAGGGATCATGGTCATATTGTATTGATAGAACAATGCTTCCGAGATATTCAACATTTTTTTTTTTTTAAAAGCAGTCGTTAGTATTGCTGTGCTAGTGGCAGTGTGTATGTTACATAAACGCTGCATGTTAATATGAAAAATGTCAGAATTATTGATGAAATACAATTAAAGAGAGTTTGTCAAAAGATATCAGCAAAGGTCAGGGACATTTGTACAATAGAAAAAAAGAATGTACAATGTATTATATTGAATGTGATTATGTTATAATAGGGCCAATTAATTAAGAGATCAAAAACCCTGTATAGCAAGCCATTGCAAAAGTCACAGGACTGCATGGTTATCTGAGCTAGTATCACCAGTCACATGTTCCCATTATTCATTCTGTTCTGAATGAACACTATACATAATTGAGTTCTTACCAACAGATTCATTGTTCTCAGCCCTTCATTTATTGTATGCTATATACCAGTTACCTATACAAGTAAGTTGTTCATCGCCCACTAGGTGTAATTTTTAGGGCCCCTTCACACTGCTTGCATACTAAACTGGAGCGGTTTAGTGTGTCAGCAGCTGTCCATTGCGCCCCAGGAAGACGTCATGTATGACAAAACATGTAGGGCGGTGCTACGCGTTGACGTCATTATGCCCCGTGTGACCCCGGATGTACGGGTGTTGCTGTTATTTAGCTTGCCGGCTGTTTTTTATGTTCTATGCGGTTGCATCCGCACGTTTTTAGCAATAATGGCTACATACCTTTTAACAATACTACACTATTGGAGTGTGTGTTTGTCCTTTTGCACTGGTGACTTCTATCACAGTGCACCCCTCTGACCGGATCTTCTATTTCTACTTGGGATACCATGGAGGATTTCTTGCTGTGTCCGGAGGGCTTCAGGAAGACAGAGGTTTCATTAGACCCTGCAGAGGGCTAAATCTTCTGGCGCATAAGACCTTGCTCTTTAGGGGGGTCCACCAGTTCGGGTAAGGGTCCCCACACACTGAGTGGGTTTCTTTTTTGATTCAATGATTCCCGACCTCCTCCTCTTCTTCTCTCTCCTTTGGTGAAGGTGGAAGGAAAAAAAAAATTATATTATCACGCCATTGGAATTATCATCTTCCACACTGTTAATTTTTTTCTTGTTATATGGACTTTATTGTTATTTTTTTTATTGCTGCTGAAAAGTTTTTCATATAGACTTTTACATACAGACTTTCCTATTTCTAGTTTTCAAGTATTTTCCTTTTTCACTTAGAACGTGTTGCACTTCAATAGTATTGCACTTCTGTTTTTTCATCTATTACATGTGATCACTCACATTATATGTGATCACTCACATTATATGAGCGCAACTTATTTGTATACAATTTCTTTTTGCCCTATAGAGATATCTCATGGTTTGTTGCAGCTATATATATGTTCTAACTCTTGCGCGGTATAACTCCACATTTTTCTGGTAGCTGTCCATTGCAGTGAGATTTGTCAGGGAGCGTTGTGATGTGCACTATACCTTATCACACAGTTTCCTTTATTTTCTTGTAAAACTTTATTTGAAGTGCGCAAAGTGACACCGCACAATAGCGTGGTGTGAAATGCAGTGACATGCGGGGCCATCCAGTGCACAGTGATAAAATGCAGCATGTCTGCATGTTATTGCAGCTCATTGCACCACACTTCTAGACTGCTTTGCATTGTGAATAGTTTTCTTTGATGTGCAACCAGCTTATTTTATACACTTATATAAAATGAGGCTAGCCATGAATGCAGCATGAATGCAGCCATCATTGCAGCAAATGACATAAGGTATTTTAAAGCAATATTAAAGGATATTTTTTTTGTGTGTGTGTTAAAATAAAAAAGATGTTATACATACCTGTTCAATATCATTGCACCCTTGCCAATGCTGTCCTCTCCTCCCTTAAGCCAGGTGCTAAGGTGGCACCCGTGCACGTGCTCTCTAAAGTTGGGCTGTGTAAACCTATAGACAAACACAGCACTGGTAAACCATACCCCTTCTCCCTCCTTACAGGAGTTTGACTGACAGCACCGGGAACCATAGGTTCTCAGTGTCTCCTGTGAGACCAGAAAGTGAGAGAAGCCATGCTGCAGCCAGAACAGTGCTGGACCAGTGATAGGAGCCAGGTGAGTGTTTAAGTATAGTGGGGTAGAACAGGTAGTAGACATGTGCAATTCGTTTTGTTCCGAATTCGTTTTTTAACAAATTTCGTCAAATTTGTTAATTCTAAATCATAAAATTTTTCTGAATATTCGTAATTTCGAAAAATTCATAGATTCTTAAACTCACAAATTTGTAAATTTGTAAATTCAAAAATCAGAAAATTTGAAAATCTGAAATAATAACTAACTAAAAATAACTTAACTATTACTAACTATTAAATTATAGATATTGGAATTTCCTTTCAAATTTAGTGAACATAATGAATATGAATTTATCTGAAGTTACAAATTATCCAAAATAACGAATGCTGTATCTAAACGAATTGAACATAACAAATTAATAATAATAAATAACAATAATAATAACACAAACTTAATTTTATTATTATTATTTATTATTAATTTGTTCCATTAAATTTGTTTAGATGCGGCATTCGCTATTTTGGATAATTGGTAACTTTTGTAACTTTGGATAAATTCGTATTCGTTACGCTCACTAAGAGCCAAATTTGAAAGGAATTTCCAATACTTATAATTTAAGGCCTCTTTCACACGGACAATCCGTTCAGGTCCGCCTGTCAGTTTTTTAGGCAGGCCTGAACGGACTCTCCATAGACCTCTATGGAGCGACGGATGTCAGCAGTGACATGTCCGCTGACATCCGACCTGCTCCGATCCGAAAAAGTGTGACGGAGGAAAACTTTACTTTTCCATCTGTCTGCGGATCGGATCGGATGAAAACAGACTCTACGATCCGTCCTCATCCAATCCCCCATAGGGGAGAGCAGTGCTCTGACAGGTCCGTCCCTGCACAGTGTGCAGAGACAGACCTGTCATCTGCCTGCTCAGCGGGGGTCGATGGAGCGATCCGCCGCTGAGCAGAGTGGAACCCGTACACGGACACGTGTTTGTGTGAAAGGGCCCTAATAGTTAGTTATTATTAGTTGGTTAGTTAGTTATTCTTTGGCATTTTCAGGATTTTCTTTCTTATTTTCGGATTTTCTAATTTACGAATTTACAATTTGCAATCATAACGAATGACCCGAAAAACAAAACAAAAAAACAAATAAATGTATGAAACGAAAATGAACAAATTTTTCGGCAGTGCACATGTCTAACATTTAGTGGGACATTTTTTTACCTTAATACAGGAATATATATTAAGGTAAGAATGTTCTAACTTTATAACCACTTTAAAGTTAAATACTGTACACAAAATCGGCACTATTTTACCCTTTTTGTATCAAAGGAATTACATTTTTCCTTTGTGGTCCTGACATTTACATGGCTCTTCCACACAACACAACCCAGGGCAGAGCAGGAGACTTTATTTTATCTCTGCTGCAGTTAGGTAAGATTTACATCACTTGTCCCATCCTAATTCTGTGACTGGATATTATTAGCATGCCCTTTGTTAATACACCACTTTTGCAGCACAACTTTCTGACTCTTCAAGTTGCTTTTCCCTCTCACAGTCTAAACTCTGCTAGAGTGGCTTGCGAAACCTTGGTACTAAATCAAAATCAGGTACTTATGCTACTTGTAAAATTAAATGAAAAAAATAATAATAATAATAATAATAATAATATTGTGTTATTAGATACAAGGTTATGATAGTTTGACATTTTTATCTTCCTAGATCTCACTTTTAAGTAACCCACTGTAGAAAGTTCTAGATTGTAAGGTTGTTTGTCAGCTGTCTTTGGACCTTAACCACTTGCTTACTGGGCACTTAAACCCCCTCCTGCCCAGACCAATTTTCAGCTTCCAGCGCTGTCACAATTTGAATGACAATTGCGCGGTCATACAACAATGTACCCAAATTAAATTTTTATAATTTTTTTCCCACAAATAGAGCTTTCTTTTGGTGGTATTTAATCACAGCTGGGATTTTTATTTTTTGCTAAACAAACAAAAAAAGATGGAAAATTAAAAAAAAAAAAAAATCATGTTTAATAGTTTGTTATAAAATAAAAGGTAATTTTTCTCCTTCATTGATATGCCCTGATGGGCTGCACTGGTGGGCACTGATAGGCTTCCCTGATGGGCACTGATAAGCATAGTTAAGGCGGCACTGATAGGCACAGATAAGGTGGCATTGATGGGAACAGATAAGGCGGTACTGATGGGCACAAATAAGGCGGCACTGATGGCCACTGATAAGATTGCACTGATGGGCCCTGATGGGTGGCACTGATGGGCACTGATAGGTACCACTGATAGATGGCACTGGTGGGCACTGATGGGCGGCACCGATGGGCACTGGTAAGTGACACTAATGGGCACTGATAGGTGGCACTGATGTGCACACTGTTGTTGAGGCACTGATTGTGGACACTGATAGATGGCACTGTGGGCACTGATAGGTGCACTGTGGGCACTGATAGGTGGCACTGTGGGCACTGATGGGTGGCAATGTGGGCACTGATGGGTGGTGCTGGTGGGCACTGGTAGGCGGCACTGTTGCCTATTGCTAGGTGGCACTGGTAGGGGGCACAGGTGGGCACTGAGGATCTAGCGGCAGCTTGCCATGATCGGGACCGATGTCCCTCTCACAGCCGCTGGTGATCGGCTTTTTTTTCTCCTCGCGCTGTCAGCGTGAGGAGAAAAAATAGCCGATTAGCGGCTCTGTTAACATCACATGATCATCTGTCATTGGCTGACAGCTGATCACGTGGTAAGGGGTCGGGATACTTCGATCTGTGATCCAGCAAGTCTCAATGGGCTACAAACGCGCACTGAAAATAAGGCATATTCTGAATAAAGCTGAATGTTAGGGGCAGCTTCACATTGCACTTTGCCTTAACAAAATATTAAAAACGATTGTATATTTTCTAGCATAAAGATAAGAGCTTCTAAAGGGCTCATCCACCCAAATGTTTCCCTCTTTTGGGGATTCTGCTGATGAGATCTCCTGACTTGAGTTTGTGAGTCTACACGCCTGTTACAAACATTTCCCACACTCTCTGTTGGGACTTTAATTTATCTCTGTATTATGTAAAATGCAACAGATGGCAATTGGTGTAAACAACCAAAACAAGAATGATGTGAACAAAGCCTGGAACTATTACAGGAAGATCTCATCTTTGGGCTCCCAACTAGATTAACAATTTTTTGGTAAATTGACCTTTAAATTGACCTTTAAGGACTCCATTAAGTCATGGTTAAGTTGCTCAATTCTGTTGGCAGGAGGAATATGGCAATCCTGATAATATCGCTGCTGACACTAATGTGACAGCAAAGGATACAGTTGAATCAAGGTGAGGATGTGTGCCAATATGTGGAATACTTTGATAAAAACATAATGGGCTATAAGACGCAGCATCCTGCCAGCTGTCTCGAATCAGTCATCAGCAGGCACAGAAACAGGAGAGAAAAGAGTTAGGTTGGTGTTGCTTGGTCTACGAAGACTATAGTGCACACTTACTCATCATTTTACCCTTTAAATAATTTTCAGGTCTCTAAAAACAATGATAAACTGTATACAACACAAGGTATATTAGTGTGGTCACAAAGTTGTAGACCTAATAATACATAAAAGAATGAGGAACTATAAAGTATGTTTGAAACCAAGAGCAGATACATTTTAATGCCTCTCCTGCTCCTAACAACACAATCATATTCAGTAATAAGTATTAAAAAAAGATCTGCTTTTTAAGTGCCCCCCTCTTCCTACTTGTTGAAAATCAGCAATAACATTAAAATAAAATCCATAGAGAAGAAAAAGTTGGACAATATATATTTGCCTGTCACCTCAGCTCTTAATGCAGCATCCATACCCCATACAACAAGATCAGGGAGAAGTTGAATAGTCCATATCTCGCTAAGAAGATGTCTCGCAGCATGTTGCTGCAGCTTGTTTGGGGGAAAAGGTGTGTTTGCCATTTGCCGCTCATTAGCAGCAGAATGGCACCAACTCATGCCCCACAGAAGCTTAGAGTGGTTGTAAACCCTCACATATACCCAGTGAAGTGAACAGCCTCAGATGATACACAGAGATGAAACCAATCTTCCTACAGTGGTTTTACTTGTTTATCTGTAGCCTTCTCTTCTCTAAACCCTTCAAAAGGGCAGATTGTGTTAACAATCTAACAGCACAGAGGAGGGGGCAGAGAGGCTGCATTTACAGTGTCTGAGAGCTGATTGGAGGAAAGGGACACACCCACCTCCACACAGCAGAAGAACTGTGTTGTTAATAGACAAGCTCTGTGTACAATGTTATCTCATGTGTCCGGAAAACTTCTCAGAAGTGACTCATGTTGATAGCAGAGGAACAAAGCACGAGAGAGAGACAACACTTAGAGCTTCTGAGAGAGATACGTAAACACTACAGATATATGTGCTTTTCTAAAATTCCATGACTGAGGTTTGCAACCACTTTAAGGTAAGGTAAGTAGCAGTGGAGCTCATTGGAATGCCACTTAAATTAAGGATCAGTGGAGAAGGTTCCCCTTATATTGTTGGTCAGTATAATGCCTTCTTACATTGGTTATCAGTAAAGAAGAGCCCTTTTACACAGGGGAAATGGGCCCCCTTACATTGTTGGTAAGAATGACCCATTACATTGAAGGTCATCAGGAAAATAGCTGAAAAGATCATGGGTGTCAGTAGTTACATAACTGTGGTATAGGAGAAAAGGGCTCCATTGGTCCGATCCCATCGACCCTGCCAAGTGACAAGGATGCTGGAACTAGGCAGAACTTCAATCCTTCGCTGTTCAAGGAACCCCTGGCAACCTCTAGAGCAGGGGTAGAAAACCTTGATACAGAAGCTGTAGTGAAACTACAAATCCCATCACAATTAGGGTAATTGAAAAGTGGGTATGGCGCTGCTTTAAACACTTCAATACTGGCCACTTATACACCTTCCTGCCCAGACCAATTTTCAGCTTTCAGCGCTGTTGTACTTTGAATGACAATTGCGTGTTATGCTACACTGTACCCAACCTAAATTTTTATCATTTTGTTCCCACAAATATAGCTTTCTTTTGGTGGTATTTGATCACCTCTGGGATTTTTATTTTCTGCTAAACAAATTATAAAAAGACCAACAATTTTGAAAATAAATAAGTAAGTTTTCTCCTTCACTGATGGGCACTGATGGGGCTGCACTGACAGGCACTGATAAGGTGGCACTGATGGGCACAGATGAGGTGGCACTGATGGGCACTGATGACGGGCACTAATATGTGGCACTGATGGGGCACTGATAGGCGGCACTGAAAGGTGGCACTGATATGCAGCACTGATGGGTATACATAGGTGGCACTAATGGTCACTGAAATGTGGCACTGATGGGCACTGCACTGATGGGCACTGATAGGTGGCACGGATGGGCAGTGATAGGTGGCACGGATGGGCAGTGGTAGGTGGCACGGATGGGCATGGATGGACACTGATAGGTGGCACTGATGTACACTAATGGATGGTACTGGTGGGCATCACTGATTGGCAGAAATCTATTGTGGGCACTGATTGGCATCCATTGTGGGCACTGATTGTTATTCCTGATGGCCATGGGGGGCATACCTGGTGGTGACTAGTGGTGGGCATCCCTGGTGGTCCTGGTGGCGTCCCTGGTGGTCCAGTGTGGGCATTCTCGGGGGGCTGTGCTAATAATCAATCAGCACAGACCCCCTGTCAGAGGAGCAGCCGATCGGCTCTCCTCTACTTGCGTCTGACAGACGCGAGTGAGGAAAATACGATCGACGGATCTTCCTGTTAACACTGTGATCAGCCGTGATTGGACATGGCTGATCACGTGGTAAAGAGTCTCCGCCCATGTGACAGTGAGTGCCTGGAACACTCTGCTATTAAAATGAAAGCCATTAGTGATGTTCCTCGCACTCTAATGATCCGGCCGCCTGCTCTCCTCTTTTCCCCACTGCGAGAAGGACTCCCATACAACCGGCCAGGGTGCTCACCTCCCTTGCTCCCAGGCAGCCCACGCTCGCCAGCCCTCAAAATCCACTCGCAAAATGCAAACAGGTGAGTGGAATTTTTGAGGGCTGGATATATCTATATTCAGTATATACAGGTATATATATATATATATATGGCCTTTTATATAGTGCAATGAAACACTTGTTCCTGGTGGTGTAACAAGAAGAATTCCACAGATACATGCAGTGTGCTCAGTGTACTCCCCCTCTCGTTGCTTCACTCACCAGAAATCGCTCCCCTCAAAGGGGTAGCCAGCATTCACAGCACCACCTGGCTGTATATGGATATCCAGGACCAACCCAGGGCTGTCTCTCCTTATCCATACTTCCACTGCCCCAGCAGTCTCATACATGCATGGAAATATCAAAAACAAGTTCCATAGTGTAATTCCGTTATCCACGATTTATTAATAGTAGGTTATATTGCACTTTGTTAAACATCAAACAGCATTAAAACACAGGAAGTCCAGGACGTAATGTGCTCCACGGATCCGAAACCAGAAGTGATGCAATAAAGATGTAGCTCCTCCGCGTTTCGTCACAACGACATCATTTGGAGCACTATACTAAGTATACATAAGCTTTGTCACCTTAATTTCTAATCACATAAGCACTTAAAACTTGGAGCACTGATCCCTTTATATGCTAATTGCACCAATTTTTTGATTTGCTTGATTTGTTTTATTTGAAGTCACTGTTTATTCATTATGCCACATAGTTTGCTTTTAAATATGTAATATGTATTTTATTGCATAGGCCATAGTACTAGCTTTTCTTTACACATTTTATAAAGCACATATTGTTTAAATCAGCACCATACCCACTTTTCAATTAACCTATTTATTACCTGACCCTACCTTGATAGATAGTCTTAGTGGAGACAGCAGCTACACACATATAGCAATATCTATCTATAGCATGGAACCACCTAAACACACTACCACAAATCCCATCATACCTCTGCCTCTGGGAGACATGCCTATGCAAGTCAGTTGTGTGATGCCTCATGGGATTTGTAGTTTTAACACAGCTGAGGTTGTCTACCTCTGCTCTAGAGGAAACCTAGGGATTTTTGCAACCATGGTTGAGGAAGGAAACTCTAGTAAATACTCTGCCAGTTATGACTGAACATCCCTTTTAGCTGACAAGACTGCTGCCCTAGAAACAGCCCAATAATGCCTTATGGGCCATATGTTCCCTGGGTCCTTCTGCACTCTGGACTTGTCTGTATTTAAGGGCAGCATGGTGGCAACAAACAGTTACAACGCCGTGTTCTTAGGCTAAACAGCAATAGAAATGTCACTGATTGAGGGGGAATGATGTATAACAGGAGTGGGGAAAAAAATATTACACCAGAGGAAGCGTATACATACACAGTATGTTATAAAAATCAACAAATCTGTCCAAATGTTGCCTTGAAAATATTCCTGTCATATTTACTGGTTTAAAAATGTAAACATAGATTGTAATTTAGCTTTTTAATTTACAGTTTGGTCTGTGCTCATTTATTTATTATTCAAGTAAAATGCAAGCAGTTTCACAATGTGTGAATACATGTCTGATAACTGTGAAAATGGACCAAACAATTGGCCCATTAAGTGTATTTTGTTGAAACAAAAACATACAATGAATGTAAAACATACATAATTATTTTAGATTTGAGACAGTATGCAACGTAACATTAGCATATGTCGTTTATGAACATTTCCTTATGAAAAAAAAATTGTTCTTGTATAAATCAATCAGTGGCCTGTAAAAAGGTGTTTTTCAGGCTTTTGCCTCTGCTATCAAACCCACCTGTAATTAATATTTTTTTGGTTGCTTTTATGTTGAATTGCAAAACCTTTCCTGTTGACTCCAGTCCAAATCTCCCTGGGATGAGCTGTTTATTTAGGCACAGATACCAAATCTTGTTGAGTTTTAAAGGGTTTTACCAAAACAGAAATAACAAAACAAAAGTCCTAGCCGTGTCTCGGCTCTAACTATAACATACACCGTCTCTAACTATCAGGCTGAGCAAGCCTACCGCTTGTCAGTTTCTGTAAAGAGTTTTAAAGGGTTTTACCAACCTTTTGGCTCCTCAGGCAGAGAGCAAAGGCTGTTTGCTCAGGTGAGCTTAAATTAGCCTGGAGAGGAGGACTAAGATCCGAACTGGATCTTGTATCAGAGACCTCTGAATGTGTATGAGAGGAGCCTGGGAGATGTATAAACCCCGAACAAGACTTCTGGCTCTCTCTGGGACGCTCTGCTACATATCCTCCCCCCTTGTTTCAACCCCAGGGTTGGAACACCTGTGGCCCAACAGGAGTGAACACGGGACAGGGCATCTACATTTCCCATCTCCACACCTGGCCTGTGTTTTACGGTGAAGGAGTAATCCTGTAGAGCCAAAAACCACCGGTTCACCCGTCTATTAGTCTCCTCTTTTGGGCCATCCATTTCAGGGGAGCATGGTCAGTTATTAAGTCAAACTGACGCCCTAACAAATAGTACCTGAGCGCTTCCACGGCCCACTTTATGGCTAAACATTCCTTTTCAATGACTGCATACTTTTTCTCATGGTCATTGAGCTTTCTGCTTAGGTACACGACAGGGTGTTCTTCCCCATTGTATACCTGTGATAGTACCGCCCCGATACCAACATCAGACGCATCCGTCTGAACCAAAAACTCTCTGGAGAAATCGGGAGAGTACAGTACTGGCTGTGCACACAGAGCCTTCTTCAGGACCTGGAAAGACTCCTCTGCTACTGGGGACCATTTCACCATTACAGAATCTTTCCCTTTCGTAAGGTCTGTCAGAGGGGCAGCTATAGTTGCAAAATTTGGGATAAATCTTCTATAATACCCCGCAATACCAAGAAAGGCCCTGACCTGCTTCTTGTTTGCAGGGCGTGGCCATTCCTGGATGGCTGCTATTTTACTCACTTGAGGTTTTATGACACCACGGCCAATAGTAGCCCAAATACTTGGCTTCCTCTAGACCAATGGCACATTTTTTTGGATTTGCCGTAAAACCTTCTTTGAAGAGGGAATCAAGAACAGCCTGGACACGAGGCAAGTGAGACTCCCAGTCAGTACTATGTACCACTATGTCATCTAGATAGGCTGCTGCATATCGTCGGTGGAGTTTTAGGGTCCTGTCCATGGCCCTCTGAAATGTCGCGGGGGCATTTTGCAACCCAAAAGGCATTTTTTTATATTGGAAGGAACCGTCTGGGGTCACAAACGCAGTCTTCTCTTTGGCGCTACCAGTTAGGGGTATTTGCCAATACCCTTTTGTCAAGTCCAAAGTGGTAAGATAGCGAGCCTTGCCAAGTCGGTCTATAAGTTCGTCTACTCTGGGCATTGGGTATGTGTCAAACTTTGTCACCGCATTAAGCTTCCTGAAGTCGTTACAGAACCTCCACGTGCCATCCGGTTTTGGGACTAACACGATGGGGCTAGACCAGTCACTATTGGATTCCTCAATGACATCTAGCTCCAACATTTTTTTAACTTCCTTGCTGATGTCCTTTCTCCTCGCTTCAGGAATTCGGTAAGGTTTGAGCTTGACACGTACCCCAGGTTCAGTAACAATATCATGCTGAACTGCTGAAGTATGCTCAATGACACTTTTATGGGGTGTCTGTTCTCCCTCCCAAGTTTCTTTGGCTATGTCTAAGAGTCCCCGAGGGTGTCTCCCATAAAGCAACTCAAATGGGGAGTACCCCGTAGAGGACTGGGGAACCTCCCTGATGGCAAACATCAAGTATGGTATCAGGAAGTCCCAGTTTTTCCCATCCTTGTCCACAACCTTTTTTAACATGCTTTTTAACGTCTTATTGAAGCGTTCCACTAAGCCATCCGTTTGAGGATGATACACTGAGGTTCGCAGCTGCGTCACCTTAAATAACTTGCAGAGCTCCCTAGTTATTCGCGACATAAACGGGGTGCCCTGGTCTGTAAGGATTTCTTTCGGGATGCCAACCCGACTGAACACCATAAACAGTTCTTTGGCAATGTTTTTAGCAGACGCGGCGCGTAAGGGAACTGCTTCAGGGTAGCGGGTAGCATAATCCATGATTACGAGGATATGCTGATGACCCCTGGCAGACTTGGGAAGTGGGCCCACAAGGTCCATGGCAATCCTCTCAAAGGGCACTTCAATGATAGGCAAAGGTACTAAAGGACTTCGGAAGTGGGATAGTGGGGCTGACATCTGACACACAGGACAGGATTGACAATAATTCTTAACATCTTTCTGTATCCCGGGCCAGTAAAACCTGCGCAACACCCTTTCAGTAGTTTTTTCAACCCCTAAATGGCCTCCTAGCAAGTGCCCATGGGCAAGTTCTAACACCAGCCGTCTGTATGGCTTAGGGACCACCAACTGTTCAACCACTTCATCATTCATTTTACATATACGATACAGTAAATCCTTATTGCTGTTGAAATAAGGAAAACAGGGCCTGTCCCCGGGTTCGACAGGTACATCATTAATCACTATTACATTTTCCCAGGCCCTGGAAAGGGTATGGTCTTTTCTCTGCTCAGTACCAAAATTTTCCTTATGCACATTAAGGTCATCAAACTCTAACATAGGCTCGGGGTCAGCAGACGGCTGTCCGGCTCTACTGGTAGTAGGGACTTCCTCAGGGTCCTCCAGCTCTCCTGCCATAACCGATAGAGGAAAACCCGGGGAGCCCTGAGAAGAGTCCCCTGAACCCACCTTGTCAGTAGTGGCCAGGAATTCTGGCTCTGCGACTGAGTCGGGTACTGCGACCGGGTTGGGATGATCCCACAGTTCCCAGAACTTAGGGAAGTCCCTACCAATGATGGCCTCATGCACCAAGTGGGGAACAAGTCCAACCGGATGGGTCACTGTACCTAAACCAGTTTTAAACTGAACAGTGGTTACAGGATACTCCCGGGTATTCCCATGTATACAGATCACAGCAACATTTTTAGCATGATAATTCACAGGTTCAATAATTTCAGCTGTAACCAAAGTCACTAGACTTCCAGAGTCCAGCAAGGCTGTAATAGGCTTATCATTCACAGTCATTTGGCACATTGGTTTTCTCATATTTGGCGTTGCAGTGCATGAAACCGCTGCAAACATAGACTGCCTTCTAATAGATAAATCACACTGCATTGGTTCATCTGTCAATGGACAATTTGCCGCCACATGTCCCATTTCTTGGCAACGAAAACACCTGACGTTTCCCCAGTTTGGTTTGCTGACAGGCACCGGCTTCCCTTGTTTGGGAGGCCAAGCTTCAGTCCTGGCACCAAAAATCCTCCCCCCTATTTCCTTGCCATGCTTACCACCCACTTCCCCTGGAACAGTCTTACCGGTTGCCTGGGGAGACCGTGGCTTTGGGCGGAAAGTCCGTGCGGCTGTAGGGGTGGTGACCAGGTTCTTTGCAGCAAAATACCTTTCAACAAGTTCCACCAGGTGGTTTGCCGAATTGGGGTCTCCTTGACTCACCCACTCCTGCAGGGGAATGGGTAGTGACCTCAGAAACTGGTCCATGACCACACGCTCCACTATTTGTGGCCCAGACAGGGACTCCGGCTGTAGCCATTTCCTCACCAGGTGAATTAGGTCGAACATCTGCGATCTTGGAGGCTTCTCGTCTTGGAAGGACCAGCTGTGGACCCGCTGTGCTCGAACTGCCAAAGTGACACCAAGTCGTGCCAGTATTTCCTGTTTGACCTTTTCATAGTCTGCCGCTTCTGCTGACTCCAAATCATAGTAGGCCTTCTGCGATTCCCCAGTAAGCAACGGGGCGACCAGTCCTGCCCACTGGGTTTTAGGCCAACCTTCCCTCTCAGCGGTCCGTTCAAACGTTAGCAGAAAGGCCTCTGGATCATCATCTGTAGTCATCTTGGACAAAAAGCGAGCCACATGGATGGCTGAGGGCTTGTCTCCAACATTATCAACGTTAGCAGGTGACCACTGTGCTATTGTCTCCACAACCTCAGACAAGGTTTTCCTATCTGCTTTTGCATCAGTGGCTAGCTGTTCAAACAGCCTCTGCGATTGCTCCTGTGCGATAGCATTAGCTTGCTGTTGTGCCGCATGGAGTGCAGCGTTTGTTTTCTGCTGTGCAGCGTTTGCTTGCTGTAGTGCAGCATTTGTTTTCTGCTGTTCAGCGGTTGCTTGCTGATGTGCAGCGTTTGCTTGCTGTTGTGCAGCGTTCGCTTGCTGTTGTGCAGCGTGGAGTGCAGCGTTTGTTTTCTGCAGTGCAGCGTTTGTTTGCTGTTGCGCAGCGTTGGATATCATCAACTGTTTTAGGATTTCCTCCATGTTTAGTCACTCTAGGTACTGGCCTTTTAAGTAGTAACTTACTACAGCTGCCCGCTGAAATCCACCATATGTAACCTGGGGGACAGGTAGCAGGTACAAAGCTCCCTGGGATGAGCTGTTTATTTAGGCACAGATACCAAATCCACTTGAGGTAGTGAAAACAGTGCTGGGTTTATTGGTTTTAAATACAAGTCCATACACAGGTGCTGCACAGTCTTCCAGAAAACATATCAAAACAGAAATAACAAAACAAAAGTCCTAGCCGTGTCTCGGCTCTAACTATAACATACACCGTCTCTAACTATCAGGCTGAGCAAGCCTACCGCTTGTCAGTTTCTGTAAAGAGTTTTAAAGGGTTTTACCAACCTTTTGGCTCCTCACAAACCATCCATGTTTGTGTGTCCCAGGCTGTTTGCTCAGGTGAGCTTAAATTAGCCTGGAGAGGAGGACTAATATAAATGCATACATATATATATATATATATATATATATATATATATATATATATATATATATATATATATAATATGCATATATATATATATACATATATATATATATATATATATATATACACATTTCCTATAGGGAAATGATTCAGCTTACATACAGTAGATAAAAAGTCCATATATATATATATATATATATATACAAATCCTTCCTGATTCCCCAAGAGGCAATCAGATATTCCCTGGATCAACTTTACTTACTTACACATAATATAAATGCATACTAATATGCATATCTAGGAAAGAATCCAGGCCTTTCTTGAAACAATCTACTGAGCTGACCAGAACCACCTCTTGAGGGAGTCTATTCCACATTTTCACAGATCGTACTGTAAAGAAGCCTTTTTGGAGATCAAATCTCTTTTCCTCCAAATGTAAAGAACCTATTCCACATTTTCACAGTTACTGTGAAGAAGCCTTTCCATATTAGGAGATGAAATCTATTTTCCTCCTGACATAAAGAGTGCCCCTTGTCCTCTGTAATGACTTTAAAGTGAATAACTCTAAACCAAGTTCACTATATGGACCTCCTATGTATTTATACATGTTGATCATTCCCCCCTTAATCTCCTCTTCTCTAGAGAGAATACATTCAGTTCCTCTAATCTTTCCTCATAGCTCCTCCATGTCTATTATCAGTTTGGTTGCTCTTCTCTGCACTTTATCCAGTTCCCCCATATCCTTTTTGTGACCTGATGCCCAAAACTGAACTGCATATTCCATATGAGGTCCTGCTAATTATTTGTACAGGGGCAAACAGATATCTCTCTCTCTGTAGTCCATCTCTTAATACAAGAAATAATGTTTCTTCCTGTGGAAACCGCAGCGTGGCATTGCATGTCATTATTAAGCTTATAATCTACCAGAACACCCAGATCCTTCTCCATCATTGTTTCCCCCAGCTGTTCTCCTCTTAGTATGTATTGTGCATGCATGTTTCTAGCTGCCTAGTGCATAACTTTACAGTTATGAACATTGAACCTCATTTGCCACATAGTTGCCCAATATAGATCCTATATCATTTATAAATATATTAAAAAGTAAGGGCCCCAACACTGAACCTGGGGGGACACCACTAATAATCCTAGACCTTTCAGAGTAAGAATCATTAACCACTACTCTCTGAATTCTGTTTTTATACAGTTTTCTATCCTTTTACAAACATATTTTTCCAAACCTGTAGACTTTACCTGTGTGGGGAACTGTGTCAAACGCTTTGGCAAATTCAGAATATACTACGTCCACTGCCACACCTTTGTCCAAGGTTTTACTTACCTCCTCATAAAAAGAAATCAGATTTGTTTGATAACTCCTGTCTTTGCTTATTTTATCTCTGAGAGATAGGTGATAGATGGAGGTGATTTAATATGTAAGATTAAATTAGTAAGTATGACTTCTGGAGGAATATGGGCTATTAGGGGATACTCTCACCTTGCCCTGAATGGGCAAAGAAAGTCTCTTTAAGCAGACCTGCACTTTTTTACCCCTGCATATCAGGTGGTCCGTTGTGCGCATTCCAGATACACATCCACCCAGAGGATCCAGCCTTGTCCTGCTGAGATCCTGTTGTCTTCTTTCACCGCTCGGTCCCATGCTGCCATGTAGCCTGTGATGTCATCGAGAGGCTCATTGGCTCTTCCAGGTTCAGCCAGTGCGCCTCCCAATGGCACAACGCTAGGCATGCCCCCTTCCTCCTTTCTGAATGAAAGGCCATGCCTCCTGGGATATGTGACGTGCACATCCCAGGAGGCACAGCTAGCACTGTGTACATCTTTTGTCTAGATGAGTGACGTACATGGGGAGGCACACAATTTTGTAACCAAAAAAAATTAAAAAGACAGCGCTATTTGTGTAGTAAAGGGGGAGGGCTGGATTGGAGGAAAGTCTACTCAGATCCGCTTCAACAGCCTAATAATTGGTTTCATCTCTTGGCTGAAAACAACTCTTTACCTATTCCTATAGTGTCCATACAATTTTAGCTGTTTTATAGAAAATGAAATACTCAAAAAAGTGCAACGTTCGAAATCCCGGTTCCGCCGTAGCTGAAATATTAGTTCTGGATGAAATTTACCATAAATAAGATTCAAAATGCAGTAATGTTTTGTGACTTTGTGCAGTAATCCATATTCTGATGGAATTTCTTACTACTGTGTGTACTCTGCATAATAAAATGATTACTTACAGCCATGTAAAATTAGCATTCCCATAGACATACAGTATCTTTTTCCATAGCATCTGTAATATTATTTGTAGGGTTTGCCAACGAAATATAAACTGAGACTGTAACATTGTCTCTGTATGCTCGCCTATCAAGATGATGTGCTAACAGGCATAATTCTATTTATTCATTAACAAGTGTACTGCTTCGTGAATCTCTGATGATTATGTCTTAGGCTGTAATTAGGTTATGGGCATCCATTTTACATTACGGGAAGTAAAATAATTCTTAATGCTTTCTAGGAGACGAGAACAATTAACCCTACTGAGCTGATTTGTGGCATTACACTATGTTCTGCTTTGGGACATTAGAGAGCATTAGTACTACCTAATGAATTGGGCGTATAGTGTAATGTAAATAATAGATGGTTAATATCTGACTGTATGCTAGCAATATTTGTATAGTGTTTTTTTAAGGGTAACTCCACTTTTGTGAGAAAAAAAAATAGCATATAAAAAAAATAATAGTATAGTATATACAATTGCTAAACAAGTCATATAATAATGGAATGTTTAAAAAAAAAATACCTTTTCTTTTAAATCTGCAGTGCTGCAATTTTCTGCAAAATGCAATGCATTATGGCAACCTGGAGGCATTCTGTATACAGATGATGTAAAGAGCCCCCCCCCCCCCCAAAAAAAAAAAACAGTTCCTATCAAATACCTACTGTAATTTTTCTTTCGTGATGGACTCCATGGCAGCATACATATGGGTTAACCCCCCCTCCGCTTCACTCCTATAGAACCCCACTCCCATAAATTTTTGCTCAGAGCCAAAGGCTGCGGTCCGTAACTAGCCTCCTCATGACACTGGTAGGGAACTCCTACTGCCATGGAGACCATCAGGAAAGGAAAATTACTGTAAGAATTTGACAGGAAATTTTGAGTTTTCCTGACACACTCCATGGCAGCATACGTATGGGAACTAACTAGCCATACACTCTATGGGCGGGCAATTCTGAACCAAAGGCTTTAATTTGTACGGTCAACAGACCTTCAAGCCTAAATAAACAGAGGATAAAGAAGCAGGCTCTACACAATAATGAGCCATAAATGTATTTATTGAGGACCACAAGGCCGCCTTACAGATTACATTGGGAACAACATGCTGCAAAGCTGCCGAGATGTAGACATACTCCTGGTCGATTAAGCGGTCACTACTCCAAAGGAGCCAAGCCCTCAGCTCTGTGAGCCTGTTGGAAGGCCTGGACAACCTATGCCACAATCGTTCTAGATGAGGCACGTTTCCCTTTGTTCTTTCCGGCAAAAAGAATGAACAGGCCTTCTAGAAAGTCTGAAGGAGGCTGTAGCTTGTAGATATAACTGCACAATATCTGAAAGATTCCTAGAATGCAGCCTCAGGCTCTGAGAAAACATTTATGGATGTTGGGTCCTATAGGAGTGGAGAGGAGGCGGGGTTAAAGCATATGTACGCTGCCATGGAGTCTGTCAGGAAATGTAGTTTCCTGCTTGTGTGATTAGATCACAGATTTTCCCAGATGTCTGCATACAAGCCATATTTGGGGCATTCTCTGCAATACAATTTTAATTTTTTATTATATACTCCCAAAGGGCAATAACATCTAAAGGGATTCAGACCCTGCCACTTTCCTCATGAGAACCCTGCAGGTGCAGAAGCTGATTGATAATTATATAGTCATTCCCATTCACATTGCACATGGGCACAAACAAACAGCAATTTCTTTAGAACAACAAAGGATAGGAATCTACAACAAAGTTTGTTAAAATCCTTGCACTCTACATTAGGAATGTTTTTTCTTAAAGACTAGAGCAGAATTTACCTCAGCCTCTAGTGTCTCCTGTAGGAAATTCCAACAATACTTCTTGTTATCCAACCTTTGGACCGTGAAAACTGTTAGTATAAAGTAGTTCAGCAGCTGACCTTATTAACTCCAGGATTGCTCCCGGCTACCTCTGTACCCACATGCTGTCTTTGTCAGTGAGCACCATTCTAACTAAATACATAGCCAGTGTTTTACTCTGCTGATGTATTGTTTTGCACCTTACCTTCATATTGCATGGATCATTCACTTGGAGTGTGCAGGAGCTGAGTGATCACATAACAGCCTATGTGGAGCAGAGCTGTGGTATTGAAAAAACAAGTGTGTGGTCCTGGAAGTCTGTAAAGCTCACATTGCAGTATACAATATGATTGTACAATCTCCTTTAGATCTACCATCAGCTATGTATGTAATACAAGGGCCTGCCTGATTGGATACAGAGTGATTGGATAGACGGCGTGTCCTCTTATTATAAAGTTTTGGTAAATCGAAAGGAGATTGTACAGAAATGGTAAAATCTGATTATATAGCATATGGCCACCTTTTTAAAATGAACAAGTTGTACTTTCAGTGCCAATAATTTTTAATGGCACCCCATGTGTGAGAAAATTGCATGGGAAAAATGTGCGGTGAAAAATTAGCAAATTGCAATGCGCCAAAATGCCCCATGGGCCACTTCGCTATGTTTGCTGCCTGTAGAGCAACCCACTGAAAGCAATGGGTTGCCATGTGTGTGTCACGGGAAAAACGCTCCAAAAAACCTGCGCTACTACTACTACTACTACTACAGGGATCTGAAAGTGAAAATTATGTGTTTACACCCCCCCTCCCTGAGCTGGAGCTGAATGTCTCTCTCCAATGCACTTGTATTATGAAGCTGGCCATACACTATGCAATCTGATTGTACAATCTCTGTACAAGTTCCTTTAGATTTACTAAAACTATGCAATAGGAGTACCCACCTGAGCAATCAATTCAATATGTATCAAATTAGGCAGGCCCCTGCATTACATAGTTGATGGTAAATCTAAAGTAGATTGTACAATCACATGGTACAGTCTATGGCCCAATAAAGCAGAGCTCCACCCAAAAGAGGAAGCTCCACTTGTATTATTCCTCCCCCTCCACTGCCACATTTGGCACCTTTTGATTTTGTCAGGTACATGCTTCCACTTCGGCCCCCTCCTCCTTCCCCCCGCAGCTAGCCCACTTCGGCCCATAGTGTATGGCCACCTTAAAAAAGTGGAGCTCCACCCAAAAGGGAAGCTCTGCTTGTCTTCCTCCTGCATGTGCAGTAGGAAACCCATAGCCAAGAATGAGGCGCCAGCTCAAAGAATCGGCTTAAGTGAGGACACCGCTGGATGTCTGGACAGGTAAGTGCCCTGACAGTAAAAGTCAGCAGCTACAGACAGTGTTTTTTGCTGACTTTTCATTTTTTTTGTGGGGGGTGGCGCAACTCCTCTTTAATAAAAGAAGTAGAAAGTAAGGCAGCACATGATGAGACATGAAGGCTCCTGGATTGCCACAGGAAGTGATTTGCTCAGAATACATTTAAAAAAAAATTGAACAGAGAAGTGAAGATTCAAAGCTACCATGGACCAGTTAAGTAAGAGATAAGCACATTGATATGGCTTGGGCAGAAAAGACATTAGAAAAGGTTTTTTGGTGGTATTGTGGCTAGGTGGCAATGTCGTATCATGCACGTCATCCCTTTAATTATGTAGATAGTGCAAAAAGTAACCAGTGGGATTATAGCGGTGCCATAAAACAGACAGCATTAGCTATAAAATACCCCCATCAAATCATTCCTTGCATCTATTACCTTTTGTACCACCACCCCCTCCCTTTAGAATGTAGGCTCTACTGTATTGAACTGTACTGTAAATGTGCTGCCCCCCCCTCTACATTGTAAAGCGCTGTTGGCGCTATATAAATTGTGTTTATTAATAATAATAATAATAATAAAACTTAACAACGTTTATTTAGTACATGATTAAAAATATAAAAAGGGTATATTTTTGTTTTACACATATCCAGTATAGCGTCACAATGAATGATCACTTTAAACAAATGGTTATGATGTAGTGGCTAATCCCAACATGTTTCGCCAAATTTGGCTTCTTTTGAAGATCACTAATAGTCAACCAACTATAACAAAAATACATGCACAAATAGTCAGTGAGTAACAAAGTAACATATAAACCAATCCTCTATCAGCATAATCCTATAATAGTGCTCAAAAATAATGTGTTTATATATATATATATATATATATAAATATATAAAAGGAAATGTACGATACATATAAATCCTAGTTGCTGCTATCACTGACAAAACGTGTTCACTACCCATTTACTAAATAAAAATTCCAACACAGTGCTGCGCTACTAGTAAAAAAAATCACACATCCAAAAACATATAATGTGAAAAAGTGATAAGTAGTCCATATAAACAGTCCCAATATCAAATGCTGGCAGCATCAAATTGTGACATCAAAAAACTTTGCTTCACCAAACTGTGCATAAATGATATCCAAAGTGCAAGTGCTCTCCCTCACCAATATGCTCTGGCCACTCACCTAACATTCTAATTTGTTTTACCAGCGGGTCAGAAACAGCAGGTTCCATCTAGGGGTAATCATAGATTGACCTGGCGTGCTGCTGGCATATTGATCCTCTGTCTCCCCTCTTCTTCCCTAGTGGCTTACTGAGCCTCGACTCTCCCTCAAGGATATTGGGTATGGATGGGAACAAAAACAACGGGAACTAGTACTCTCTTCTTTAAAAGTTATTTAATCCTCCAAAAAGCAGCATTCAAAGTACTCACAAAAGAGGCACTTAAGCAGTGAGGGCTATTCGGACATGAAAATGTCAATGTAAAACGAAATGGCCGCAGGATGACATCACCAACTATGACTCCTCCCCCTACACGCGTTACGTCAATGGGCGTGACTTCTTAAGTAGGAGTCTTATTTCAAAAATAAACATGAATATAAATGATATGTTGTATATTGTACTATGTCACTTTGATACTCACTGACTTTTTGTGCATGTATTTTTGTTCTAGTTGGTTGATTATTAGTGATTTTCAAAAATCCCCTGAAGAAGCCAAATTCGGCAAAACATGTGGGAAGTAAACACTACATCACAACCATTTGTTCAAAGTGATCATTCATTGTGACCCTATACTGGATATGAGTAAAACAAAAATATACACTTTTTATATTTTTAATCATGTACCAAATAAACGTTGTTCAGTTTTATCTAATGCTGTCTGTTTTTTGGCACCGCTATAATCCCACTGGTTACTTTTTGCGCTATCTACATTAGAAAAGGTCTCTATTTATTATGAAAAATGAAATTCTGCTTGAAAATGTGAAGTCTGCATTTAACAAAAGTAGAGTTACTCTTTAATGCTCATGAAACTGATCTGCCTGGATTGGTTGCAGATTGGGTTGATTCACTGGATGCAGAGTTTCGTGAATCTGCCTTTCATGCTGATTTGCTTAGTAATAAACTGAAATCCTGCAGGCTAACATTTTTGAGTTAATTCAGAGTTCACCTAGCAGACTAACTAAAGGGTGTCCTGTATAAATAGGATGGTGCGGCACATAATTGCTCACATTTGGACTGCTACTTTAATAATTATTATGTTGTCAGGAATGCTGCTTAAAGTACCTGCTATGTTGCACAGAATTTTACATCGGCTAAGGCCTGAGGACTTTCTTCCAAAGCACTAGAAAACCTAGAGTTTGTCGTATTAAAGGCAAACTGTCAGTGCGGCTGGTATTTATCAAAGCCAAGTCTCCCATCCAGTGCTGGAGGCGGCAGCTGCCTGATTTCCAGAATCCATGCTAGCTGGTGCAGAAATATCAGTGTGTGTGTGTGTGATGCTGCAGATGTGTGCTCTACCTCAGATCAAACCCTACTTCTATGAGTCAGGTAGTGGCAGCCTCTAGCATAGAATGAGAGTCCCTGCTGTGCCAGATAACAGCTGTCTTTCTAAAGTGAACAGTTCCTTCTATCTGACTTTATAAAACCAAAACTATAATCTCACTACAGAAAAGCCTTCTCTACCCCTGGTCCTGTAATTATGTTCACTTCGCTATAGCCTCACCTTCTTGAACTGGGGCCGTACCTACCCACCGGCATTCTCACTGCACAGGGTGCCCATATAATTTAGTCTGACAGAGTATCTCATTATCGGTTATTTGGTATTAGCGTTGCATTGTAAGGCTCAGAGTGTTCCAGAGACCCAACGTTGAGCTAAACCTGGATTCTGCATCCAAGTACTGTAGCACACAGGTATGGAAGACTCCAGCAGGAGAAGATGTACAAAGAAGGAAGTTTATGTACAGCCTTCTCTTTATATGTCCCTCTCTTCATTTTAATTATGTCACTTAAAAAGGGGAATTTCCCCTTGATATCCATCTCTGATTGAAGAGAAACCTCTAAAGAGCAGTACAGCAATGAATAAAGTAGAGTTCCATAACCCTCCCTTACCCTATTATTAATAAAAATAAATAAATACTTTGTCTGGATTTGGGCTTTAGAATCCTTTGATTCAGCATGATGGGGCTTCTAGCAGGGACATGTGGTGAGGTCAGTGGCTGGTGAGGCACTGGCTAGTATCAGAGCCAGATACACACAGGTTACACACGCCGTGATCGTTGGCGCAAGAGCAATAATTCCAGCACTAGACTTCCTCTGTAACTCTAAACATGTAACCTGTAAAAAAATTTACAGCGTGGCCTATGTAGATTTTTAAGTTTGGCGCCATTCCACAAGTGTGCACAATTTTAAAGCGTGACATGTTAGGTATTTATTTACTCAGCATATCATTATCATTCACACTATAAAAAAAAATCGGGCTAACTGTACTGTTTTTTTTTTTTTTATTATCCATGAAACAGTTTCTTTCCAAAAAATGTGTTTGAAAAATTGCTGCGCAAGGGTGTCTGCTAAAATATATATATATATATATATATATATATATATATATATATATATATATATAATGTTTGAGGGTTCTGAGTAATTTTCTAGCAAAAAAATTATGAATTTTACATAGTTAGCTAGGCTGAAAAAAGACACAAGTCCATCCAGTTCAACCATAAAAAAAAGAGATAATAATAAATAAAAATAAAATATATTGTACAATCCAGTAAACCCCATATTATACCCACAGTTGATCCAGAGGAAGGCAAAAAAAAAAAACAGAAGAGCATGCTCCAATCTGCTACAGCAGGGGAAAAAAAATCCCTTCCTGATCCCCCTAGAGGCAATCGGATTTTCCCTGGATCAACTTTACCTATAAATGTCAGTACCCAGTTATATTATGTACATTTAGGAAAGTATCCAGGCCTTTCTTAAAGCAATCTACTGAGTTAGCCAGAACCACCTCTGGAGGGAGTCTATTCCATATTTTCACAGCTCTTACTGTGAAGAAACCTTTCTGTATTTGGAGATGAAATCTCTTTTCCTCTAGACGTAAAGAGTGCCCCCTCTAGTGCCCTACATGTAGGAGAAAAGTGTCAGAATTGTCCTAGGTGGCAAGGTGTTAATTACCATAAGTAAGTAATATACAAATAATTATTATATATTGTAATTTACTATATTTTCAAAAACTGTACTCAAGCAGGTGGCTTAACGGACAAAGTTATAACTTCCAACCAGTAATTTCACAGTAAATAAATAAATGATTATGTTATAACATCTAGCATAACAATATATATAATTTAGCTTGATTAAAACAGTACCTTTTCAGCAGCAGAAGATTCTCATTCTCCCTCTTAACTGTGTGAGAAAAACATGGGATTGTGGGTAAATCATATACCCATACACATGCCCCCTTCTATGACACTGCAGTGAGAGGAGAGCCTCCACTGCAGCATTTTTATTGGACAGCTTGTTCCAATGGTACTTTACCATTGGTCCATTGGTCCAAGACTCCAAGATGTCTATTGAGCTCAGTGCCTCTGACAAGTGAGGAGAGGCACTGTGAGCTCATCCTCTCAGTCTGCTGCAAACATAGTGTGCCAGCTTGTATTTAAACTGGCCGCACTGTATGTAGCTTCTGACAGGCTGCGCAAGGAGCCCTGTATCTCCAGAACCATAGTTTGTAGGGGTCCCAAACCAGTGGTGGGGATGGGGTAGGACTTCAGCTACACACCCCCCACATGTGGGGTCTCTGTGAATCCAGGTCGCTGAGCTATGACCCTCAAGGCTCTGCCTCACCTGCCTCCCCTGACTGCACGTCTCTGGCTTCTAGAGCTGTATTTGAAAACCAAACCTTAATATCTATCCCAATAGGAACCTATCAAAATGAAGGAACTACAATTGTTGAGTTCACCTGAGGACCAGAGGTCATCTGATCTGATAGCTCATATCCTGCTTTGTGCTGACCTCACAAACTATCTCCTAATTTTTGCAGTATGTGGGGTTAAACAGATAACAGGCAGCAAATGCCCCAACACCATACCTAGTGAGTAAAGAAAAATTGTGGGGAGCTAGATTATTTTTAGAATCAATGTTTAGTTGAGTTTTGAGTCTGGTAGTGGAGGGGAGTCCTTTAGGCAGCTCTCCAAAGACTGGCTACCATAGGTAGGCTGAGAGTACAGGAAGGGAAGGGCAGATTGTGTAATGTTCAGTAGTTTTTTTTTTTTATTAGGAGTTACATATGGTAAAAAACAAATAAATAATACAAGGTGTTTCAGAGGTTCAAAGGATTCCCCTTTACATTGACTTTGAAATTGAGTTAAAAAACTCCAGCACTCAGGCAATAGTACATCCATTGATATCACTGTAACGGTTTACCCGATGCACACTTCCTCAGATCGGGTAATCTTCAACACTGCAAAAAATACACAGAAGGGCACAAAAGCCAAGTGCATTACCACAAAAAATCTTTATTGGATCCAAAAGTCAATTGTATACCATTATTGACACAGTTGGAAGGCTAACATGTTTCGGGGGCATGCCCTCTGCTTCCAAACTCTGAAGAAAGGGACATGTCCCCCTGAAACACGTTAGTCTTCCAACTGTGTCATACAAGGTCACACGCTATCGCCACACAGTTGGAGTTGTTGATTTTTGCTATGCTTGTTTCCTACTATGTTTGTGAGTATACAATTGACTTTTGGATCCAATAAACATTTTTCATGGTAATGCACTAGGCGTTTACGCTCTCCTGTCTGTTTTTTGCTTGACTTGTAAAGTGCTTCAGAAAGAAACTTTATTGATATATCCAGAGCAAACTTACAAAGTAGTTTAGACATTATTGAAAAAAGGGCTTGCTCCAGGTGCCAGATAGGCAGAAAGACACTTTAAATCCCCAAAACACGCTGGATATTTTCTGTATGTAACTTTTGTTCAAAAACACTTGTGGACATTTACACAATTTGTCTGGCGCTTTCCTCCCTGCACCCTCATTCCAGCTAAAGTGGTCAGGTAGGTAAACAAATAAGGGCCAAATCCTTAACTAAGTCTAACTAAATAAAGACTGAATATTTACGTTGCTCAATTCAGTCATCACTGGCTCATTAGGTATACACATTAATGGAATATTTTACAAAAACTAAAAATTATTTTTGAATACCAAGTAAACATTCCAGCTGAGATTTCCAAACCTATGTTTTTGAAGGGATAGATGGTTTTGTTATTTGCAGTCTTCCAGTCTCATTCACGTCCAGTTGTATAATGATATTACTACCCATTACATACATAATACATCGCTCCCTTCAGGGCAGCACTGCTGTGCTAGTACAAATTCAGGAAACAGACATTTGAAATTAAATAACCATCATGGGCAGTGTAGTTCATTGCTTATGGTACAAATGATAGATCATTTTTCCTGTTCACTTGAGATGATTATTTCTTCTTCAAAATCTTCTTAAAGAAATAGTCATATTGCTGCCATTACTGCAAATTCTAGGTGAAAGCATTAATACAAAACTAGAGGATGTTACATTTTACTGCAGCTCTGTATTGGTGCCATCAAGTTGGCAGGATAGCTATTGCTGCCCAAACGAGTTTTTAATCAAGCAGATCGCCCTGGAACACAGTTTATAGGTAAATGGCTCTGACCATTGTGCCAGCCAGAAAGCACACTGGATGACGGCCTGCCCACGTACACTCACTAAGGCTAAGCAAGAAATGCATTTGCTTTTGCAACTGACTAAAAAAAAAATATGTGAAAGGAATATATTTTTAAGCCGAACGCCAAGCAAACACCTATGTACAGAAGAAATTCATTTAAAGGAAGCTATTTTACCTGCCAAAGGATTTGCATTTTTATCCATTTGGCTAGATGGATGAAACCACATTGACAGTGAGGTTGAGCTGAGTTCATACTGGAATGGACAGTTGTCGGAGCACTTTATTGCTGCGGCAGCGGTCCGTTCCCAGATGTGGCTGCTCTTTTTTAATTTCTACAATGTTCATTTGAAAGTTTCCAAAACATACACTTCATTTATGGCGCTGTATAGCAGTATGATGTGCTGCACTGCTGTACAGTGCTATGCTATTCTATATGGTGCACTGCAATAAATGCAGGATTTATGCATTTTATCGCAGCACGCTGCAGCCCAGCCCTAGGCTACATTGCAGTATGATGGGACACATAGGAAACAATAGTTTCCTGTGTGTCCTTGCGGTGACAGACATTTAACAATACGGATAAATGTCTGTCACCGCTCACTGTGTGAATTAGCCCTTAAAGGAATACAGTGTTATTATCTCCCCACCCCCAGCCATCAAATTGGGGAGTGAAAGAGCATCAGTAAACTAATCAGATCATCTCTGCTCTCTCCTCTTCTCAGCATATCCGTTCTTAGCCCATTTAGCTATAGCACACCTGATTGCTTCTCATTGCTGCCCCTCTCTCTCATTATTCTACCCCTTTCACACTAAGCCGTTTTACAGACGCTATAGAGCTAAAAATAGCGCCTGCAAAGCGCCTGTAAAGTGTCTCTCTTGTCACTCCAATGTGAAAACCTGTGTGCTTTCGCACTGGAGCAGTGTGCTGGCAGGACGTCAAAAAAAGTCCTGCAAGCAGCTTCTTTCAGGAGGCGCTTTAGGAGCGGTGTATACACCGCTCCTAAAGCAACCCTGCCCGTTGAAATCAATGGGCAGCGCCGCCGAAGCGCGGACAAAGCGCAGCTGCAGCGGCTCTTTGCCAGCGTTTTTAACCCTTTTTCGGTTGCTAGCAGGGGTTAAAAGCACCCAGCTAGCGGTCAAAAAGCACTTCTAAAACGTCAATCAAGCGCCGCTAAAAATAGCGACGCTTTACCGCCGAAGCCTGGGTGCTGTGAGTGTGAAAGGGCTCTTAGTGCTGCTGTATAGCTGGATTGTAAGAGGTGGATACCAAGTCAAATACAGATATTTACACTAATTACATCAAAGTTCATTAAAATGCATTTCATGATTTTTTAATGAAGTGTTTCCTTGTTGCTACTAGCATCAGTCTGACATACTGTATACTGTATACCTTTTTGGCCTATAGGACTCAACATTGCCCATGAAGTCAGCAAGGAATTTAAATATTGGCATGTTAGGATGCAACAGCATTGGGATAATGGCATACAACAAATTGGAAAAAGAAGATAAAGATGCATGACAATTTGACAAATGATGTAGAGCAAGGATTGCTGTGGGGCTATAATGGTTTATGAAATGAGATAGAAAATGATAAAGTGAAAAATAAGTAGATTAGGACCAGAGCTTAAAGGGATACATTTTAATAAAGGGGTATAGAATACTGTCTCTCTATCTTTATTCTTGCACTGAGCCTACTTATGCTTTATACAGAACTATTCAGCACTGGATTTATGCAAGAATTTCAATATAAAGCTGTAGGCAAACAGCTAAAGGCACAGCTAAAATATACATATACAGCTATATACACCAAATAGCTATATATATATATATATATATATCTATATATATATATATATATATATATATATATATATATGTGTGTACACATCTTTTAAACAAAGTTGAAAAATCTAGTTTTGAAGTGGTGCTTTTATAGCTACCTGAAGTTCAGCTGAAAAGTGTATTATTAGTAGGGATAGGCCGAACGGACCCCTGTTCGGTTCGCACCAGAACTTTTGAACACCGCAAAAGCTCGGACCCGAATAACAAACCCCATTAAAGACAAATGGACACAAATGTCAAAAATCAAAAGTGCCCATTTTGATACTGTAACCTACTGGAGTCAGGAAAAAACATTCAATAAAATTCTCTTTAACGTGTCCACAAGAGATTTTATCTTCTGCACTCTGTGGGGATGGGATAAGTTCTGAGACCTTCCCCTTATAACGGTGGTCAAGGAGGATTGCCAAACATTAATCATACCTCTCCTTTATGCCACGTATTCTTGGGTCTTTTTGCAGGCTTTGAAGCATGAGGTTGCCCATGCGCCTCAAATTTGCTGAGGCTTGAGAAGCAGATTCCTCGGGGTCACTCACTTCCTCCTCCCAGCCACATACTACTCCCAAGGGTCCTGGGATTGGAAAGCCATCGCTTACAGATTGACACATGTCTTCCTCTTCTTCGAAGCCTATGAAAGTGCCAGAATCCTTCACATCCTCCTCCCCTCTCTCCTCCTGTGTGTTCTGTGACATAATAATGATGGTGTCTGGATAAAGTGGGCTTTGAGAGGAAAGGAAGTCCTCTTCTTCCTCCTGCTGCTCTGCCTCCAGTGCCCTGTCCATAATGCCATGCAGAGTCTGCTCCAGCAGGAACACAACAGGGATTGTGTCACTGATGCATGCACTGTCACGGCTTACCACCCTTGTGGCCTCCTCAAATGTTGAAAATACAGTGCATGTATCCTTAATGATCAGCATTGGCGTGGGGAAAAATAGCAGAGGTGGCCTGAGCCTGTCGTCGTGCCTTATTCGCACAGGTACTTGTTGATGACTGCTGCATGTATAGCCACTGCAGCATTGACAAATTCGAGTTCCACCTGGTGGGCATATCACAAATCAGGCGATTTATGGGCAGGTGGATTTCCCGCTGAATTTCAGCCAACCGAGCACTGGCTGTGTATGGCCGCCTGGGTTGCAAGACTCTTCTGGCCAGCTTTAGCACATCTTGCAACTCTGGGTACATATTTAGAAAATGCTGCACCACCAAATTGAGGACATGTGCCAGGCTTGGCACATGTGTCAACTTTCCCTGTCTAAGGGCGGACAGGAGGTTGTAGCTATTGTCGCACATCACCATGTCTGGCTCCAGCTGGCATAGTGTGAACCACCTCTGGGCCTGTCCCTGCAGAGCTGCAAGAATCTCTACTCCGGTGTGGTTCCTGTCCCCTAAACACACCAGCTGAAGCACTGCATGGCACCTTTTAGCCTGACTCTTGGATTGGCCTTTGAGCGCTTAGGGGGTACCTGATGTTCATAGGACAATTCTGCAGAGGAGGGCATGGAGGTGGTGGATGAGGAAGAGGGGGTAGAGCTCACAGGTCTGGCATCATCACCACCAGCTGTATGAAGATGTGGTGGCACAACAAGCTGCAGCACCGAGCCCTGTCCTGCATCCTTTTGAGTTGCAAGCAGCGTTACCCAGTGTGCTGTGAACAAAATATATCGTCCCTGCCCATGCTTGCTGGACCACGTGTCAGCAGTAAGGTGGATTTTACGGCTGACTGACTTGCCCAACAATGCCAGAACATTCCCTTCCACGTGATGGTAGAGAGATTAAACCGCCTTACGTGAAAAGTAGTAGCGACTGGGAACCTGCCATTGTGGTACAGCACATTGTGCAAATTCACGGAAGAGGGGAGAATCCACCAGGCTAAAAGGCAGAAGTTGGAGAGCCAAGAGCTTTGACAAGCTTGCATTTATATGCTGGGCATGTGGGTGGCAGGGACTGTATGTTTTTTTTTCGCTGCAGCAGATGGAGCAAAACATTTTTCCCTCTACAGTCTACAGCTGGTGGTGTGCTGCTGGCAGATGAGCTGCTAGGACCTGGGACACCCTGTGCTATACCATCCAGTCAATCTCTCTACACGCCAAAATCACACTGAAAAACACTTTTATACTGTGGGGCGGGAATGAGACATGACTGGATAAAGTCATGATGACAGTGTCCAATCATGAATCTGACAGTGCTCTGTGCCCTGATTGGCTGAAGCTTTCACTGCTTCAGCCAATCGGGGGTGGGAATGCACTGTTCAGTGACGCAATGCATTGTGGTCTGTTCGGGGCGGCAAACAAACGGTCGAGCGACCCGTTTGTTCGGCTACTCGCCGAACGTCTGAACAACTAAATTTCATCCCGAACTTATGCTTGGGCCCAACCGTTCGCCCATCTCTAATTATTAGCCAAACTTTTATCAGATAGAGATTTGTTGTCTGTGTCCTGTTAGGAAGAGTCACCTCCTTTTCCATCAAAACAGCAGGTAAGTAAGACAAGAAGACCACTACAAAGTGACGGGAATTTTTTTTCGTATAGTGTGTACACAACTTTTGACAGCCGATTCTGACTTTTTCTACGAAAATTTCCGAAGGGACAAACTCCAAAATTTTTCTAGTATGGGAACAGAACAAATGATTTTCGTTTAATGTGTACCATTTTCGTATGATTTTCATACAAGAAAAATCTGAAAAGAAAGACTGCACATGATCAGAAACAATAAACAAAAAGAAAAGCCTTTGTCATACGAGAATTTTCATACAAATTTTCTTTCATCGGTTCCGATTTGCTGTGTTGTTTTCTTGTTTTGTGGCGTTTTTATTTGCTCACTTTTTGATGTAATGATCATTATTGTCTTTTTTTATAGAATTTCTAGGAGTTTATATTACATACCTTTACACATTTAAGATTAGAGAAGTCCTGAAGAAGCAGATTTCCTCTGCATAATACATAGACCTTGTTTCTCGTCTCTGTGTATTGTATTTAAACAAGATGTTAGGATTCACTGGAGCAAATCTACCTATAAAACATCCATATATGCAATATGTGATTTGAATTCCCTGTGTGGCTGTGTTTTAGGAATTTTTGTAATAAAATATTAAAAATATATAATTTTATTTTATTTTGATCACTCATTTTGCATTTACTATTGGAGGTATATTACTTGGTTATGTGGCTGATACCTCCTTTAGTATTTTTTCAATCTTTGTATATATCACCCCTTCTCTAACCAGTTGGTTTTAGCCTACTGTCCCTGACCCACCCCTTTCATTAGTTGTATTTCAGTTTTTTCAATTATGAAGGTTTAGCATCACATGTGGACATTACCTAGGATAGCCTGCATGCAATTACGTACTACCTAGGAATGTCCGCTCTAGACTGACATCTACCCTAGCCACTTGCCACCCAGGCCAATTCTGACATTTCTCTCCTATGTAAAAATCATATTTTTTTTGATAGAAAAAAGACCCTAGAGAATACAATGGAGGTCATTGCAACTTTTTAATCTCGAACGGTATTTGCAAAGCAATTTTTCGAATGCTTCTTTTTGGGAAAAAAGCGTTTTGTGTTTTAAAAAAAAAAAACAGTAAAGTTAGCCCAATTTTTTTGCATAATGTGAAAGATGAAGTTACGCCGAGTGAATAGATACCTAACATGTGATGCTTCAAAATTGCAGACACTTGTGGAATGGCGCCAAACTTCGGTACTTAAAAATCCCCACATCTCACCTCTAGGCTGGGAAGCCTAAAATAAAAAAATAAAAAAACACAATCTCAGCTTCCCAGCCAAACTGTTTGTTTGAATGCAGAGGGCAGGCGTGACGTCATAACATCCCGCCCAGCCTCCAAACGATCATAGAGACTCCGGCGACCATCTGCGGATCCTGTCTCTGACTCACTGATGGAAGCTGTAAGTCGGTAGAAGCATCGGAGGGCGGCAGGAGGGGGGATGTCCCCTCTCACAGCCCATAAGAACGATCAAGCGGTGGAACAGCCGATAGGATCATTACTATGGTGTAGGGAATCGCTGGATGAAAAAGCAGATATCTGAATGATGCCTGTAGCTGCAGGCATCATACAGATATACCCACACAAAGTCAAGGACGTTATATGACGGCCGGTGGGCGGGAAGTGGCTAGCTTTAAGTCTAGGTAGAAGAGCAATTCTGCATATATATATATATATATATATTCCTCCATTTTCTCCTGTGATTCTTTTTTTTTTGCTCAGTACAGTGATAAAGCGAACACTTGTGGTCCACTTATAGCATCTGTAAGATGCACTGTTTGGAGGGCATCCAGCATCGCCTAGGTCAATGTATGATGCATTCATGCGCAGGAGTTTAATCGCTAGTGGTCACCCATGTTCCAAAAGATAGAAGATGTCTAGGTAAAGAGCAGTTGTGGTGATGGGTCTTCGTTGTGGAGCACAGAGCTGTTAGTGCTGAAGGTAGAGGAGTGCTGCTGCCACTCCCTGCACTACCGTTCCTCTTTAAAGGTTAACAAATTATAATTGGTAGAGATGAGCCACTAGTTCCAATTAAAAATAATCCTGAATCTTTGTATTCACATCATAGAGTAAATCAAAAGCAAAAATCAGTCTTCTCTAATGCTCTATTCACATCAATTTCCTCTTATGACATACATCTCCCCATAGACAATATCTTAATTTAATATGGTCTTAAAGTTCAGACAAAGTTGGTTGTGAAATACCTTCCTTTCAAATCCAACCCACTCCTGTCATGGCACCTCATAAAGCTGCTCCAATTAAGGTGTCTCTTGCCAGCTTAAAAAATTGACAGGCTACAATTTATTCTTTCCGATGTGACAAACTAACAAACAAAAGGTTCATGATCCCGAAACTCCTCAACCTTTTCAAAAAACCATGGTTGACAGGGGCCACGTGGGTGGTTATAGGTTGAATATAATCATTCTTTTCTCAACTTTTCTGTTTCCTGATGCATAGCATAGACAAAAGATATGCCAGATAGTGTCCTAAACCCTCAGTTCACTTTTTCATTGACTGTTTTTTTTTTTTTGTTATTTTCTGTCAAAACACAAAGGAAGAAATGTATAATTGTCTTTATTTCTGCAGTATTTCACCTTGTGAAAAGATATGTACCTGTGTGCAGCAGGCCAGCATAATTATCGTTATTACAAGATCTCTGACACATCAGTGCTTTTAATTGTTTGTAACAATCAGAGCGAAAATATATCTTCAAAAGACACCGGAGGGGTGCATTGTTCGACGTTGGCACATTGCTTCTATTTATTAAACTAGCAGCTTCTGAATTTAAATGTCACATTCTGTTTAGAGAAATATATTGTAATTTACAATGCATACATGAAAAAAAGACATCAGCAAAAAGCTCCAAAATACTAATTTTTACTTCATCTAAAGACAGATCCAGGCACTATCTATGACAGATAAAGACTAGTTGGCTCATTGTCATTGTACTCTACAGCTCAAATGACAAATGTGTTTATCTCAGGCACTATTTAGGGCTTTTGCAGTATGTTTTAGCCCAAAAGTTATTTATCAAGCAGTATACCTTCTGAAGAGTTTTGTCCAATGCCGATGAAAGAAATATAAACACATCATTTGCAGTGCCCATGCAAGACCAGCTTAAAGGAAATACCACCACAAGCTTGGTAGTTGCTGGCCTACTACTGTTTTTTAACCCCTTTGCACATAAGGGTAGAACAAATTTGAATGCCTAGGCACAACTTTGACATGTATTAGTAAAACTGTACATATCATCAGGGCCGTCTTTAATATTGACATCAAACTTGGCAGTATGCTGCAGCTGCGGGATCATGACTGCCATTTTCTTGTCCTTCTTGGGCACCCCCTCTCTCCTGGCTCACGTTACTCCTTTCCTCAACCTGGGAACCAACATTGGAGCCTTCAAATTGCTGCTCATCCTCCAGCAGCATGTACCCGACACTGTGGTCGAATAATTCTGGGGACTCCTCCATGCATGATGGTGGGGCTAGGGAAGGAGTGAGTGTGGACAAGTAGCCATGGGAATATGCCGCTTTGGCAGCTGCGTTGGAAGGCAAACTACTCTGAGCCTGGGTGACAGAGGATGAGGAGGACGGCTTTGTTATCCACTCCACCAACTCTTCTGCATGTTCTGGCTCAATAACACGGCCAGCAGCAGAAAAAAAGGACAAGTGTGCCCCACGGCCACCTGCAGAGGATGTGCCATGTCCATGGCCACCACTGTTGACTGTAGACACAGAGGCTGCTTGCTCTCTTTTAGTGGCCTGTGAGCGTCTGCCTTCTGGACATGATGTATTTTTTGTTATGCACCACCAGAAGTGTAGTAGAAACTGTACAAACTGTATTAGCTACTGTGTACACCACCAGAAAAGTAGTAGAAACTGTACTACGGCTGCACTGTATTGTGTACTGTGTACACCACCATAAGTGTAGCAGAAACTGTACACACTGTATTAAATACTGTGTACACCGCCTGTACTGTATTAGCAACTGTATAATGGCTGCAGTGTATTGTATACTGTGTACACCACCAGAAGTGTAGTAGAAACTGTACACACTGTATTAGATACTGTGTACACTGCCTGCACTATATTAAAAACTGTACTACAGCTGCACTGTATTGTGTACTGTGTACACCACCAGAAGTGTAGTAGAAACTGTACACACTGTATTAGATACTGTGTACAAAACCAGAAAAGTAGTAGAAACTGTACTACGTCTACATTGTATTGTGTACTGTGTACACCACCAGAAGTGTAGTAGAAACTGTACACACTGTATTAGATATTGTGTACAAAACCAGAAAGAATTTATTAGAAACAGTACACCACAGAATGCACTATAGATATAGGCTACACTGGATGCAGAGTATATATATATTAATACACCGTCTGAAGTGTATTAGAAACAGTACACCACAGAATGTGGATTAATATTGAAGTTTAGAATAATTATTAAGCAAGGATTGATTGGGATTGGCTATCCTTCAATGGCGGATTTGTATAAATTAGGAAGGGACATATGCAATCACAGGACCCCTGATGACATCAGAGCATGCTAATGAAACAAGTAGGGTGCCTTGAGCGTAATACATCACTTCCGCCCCTTGTAACGCAGCTGGAGCACACACAGCGTTCCTTCACACATGGATGTTTGGCTGTGATGGATATTTGTTTTTATCTTTATATTTTTGTACTTCACTATAGGAGCCCTCTTCTTCCTTTAATTTCTCCACCGATGATTGGACATCTGTCCGACCAGTGTTTGAGGTCGGGAGAATCCCTCTATTGGCATAATCTTTTCAGTGCATTTGACTACCTGTAATGGGTGTCATGGTGTTTTGGTGAGTAGGATGTGTGGCAGATGATGGTGGTGGAAGACCTACAGTAACACCTTATTGTTCACCAGAATTAAGAAGATTGACATGCACAGAATTGAATTGAATTTATTTTGGACATTCACTAGATTTTGTTATTTATGGACATTTATTTTGGATTATATGAAATTGTTTGCTGAGATTTTTTGTTATGCACTTTTTATGCACTTGCACTTTATAGTACATTTAATTTTTTTTGCTTTAAGGGAGAGCACGGTTCAATTAATTCAACAATTCATTTTTTCTCACATCCCATCTAAGCATACTCTCCTGCATGCATAGAAGGGGGGGGGGGGTTGAGTGCCCTAAACCTGTGCAAATGGTGATAAGTGTAACAAATAATATTGGTGAAAGCAGCTCATTGTAAATAAAACTATTTACAACGAGCTGCTCTCACCAATATTATTTGTTTCACTTATCACCGTTTGCGCAGGTTTAGGGTACTCAACCCCCCCCCCCCCCTTCTATGCATGCAGGAGAGTATGCTTAGATGGGAAAACCCCTCCTCCCCTCCTGAAGAATCCTGGAATGTATGACATAATTTGCCTAGGCAAGAAACCAGGAAGTAACTGAAGAAATGTAAAACATTGTTTAAAAAAAGTAAATATGACATACTTTACTATCTATTTACTAATGCTAGCAGCATGAGGATTAAAAATAATCAATGTTGATTGGGAGAGTGAAGTTCTACTTTAAAGCCCCTTTAGCTGAAAATGCATAACATGTATCTTTGTCTTCATCCGATGTTATCATTTTCAAGTACCTTTAAAAAGAAAACTTGTTGTATAACGTTTGATATTTGCCGACTGCTTAGAATTCTGCCCACTCAGCAACAATACAGCCTAAATTTAATAAATGACAAAAAGAAAGGTAAATGACCCATTGTGTTTTGGGTGAGGACAGGAAGGATGAACTTCACAAAAACACAAGAGAAGAAAGTGTGGTCCAAGAAGTAGGAGGTGAAGAGTAAATGTCGTATTAGTTTTCCAAATCTTCATTTTAACTTCCCCAGTAAAACAGCACAGAACGAGAGCCTTGAGAATAGACAGTGCTGCAGGCTAGAAAATAACATCTCAGCCGAGCTTCAAACAAGCGGAGACGGGCCAGATGCTCAGCATTTCCAACCTAAAGCCTTTTCATTCCAAGTTGTATTTTTATGGTTATGTCTTCCTCAGCATTTTATTTGGTAGTTTTGGAAGTTTATATCATTTTAAATTCATCTTTTATAACAATGAAAGATATCTAAATTCAAATGATAGTCATAAAGGGACAACATGTTATGGTCATCAAGGAGCCCTCTTTTGAAAACCACTATGTAATCAGTATCCTATAATGCTTATAAAAATGTGAATGTACATAGGGAATTAATCCCAGCAAATGGTTCATGCTGGCATGGGTTGATGTGGATGATTCCAACCACCACTCTGCATCTCTGATTGTAATGTGAGTGCGAAGATTAAAATAAAGTGTGCAATAATTGGTTGAAGGGCCAGCCAAGCAAGTTTGGAATTCCTTTCTGCAGACTAGGCCTAGGATTTTTATTTTATTTTTTAAACAAAAGTGTGTTTCTGCACTGAAGTGTAATGAGTTATTGAAGGGCTGCACCTTCATATCACTTGAATACCAAAAGTGATGTGAAATCATATATATATATATACATAAATAATAGTGTGCTTCTGGTTACTATGCAAGAAATGAAATAATGAAAATGTATCAATGTACAACCAAACAGTGAATTGAATAGTCTTGAATAGCTGTTTAAAAGCTGTTTGGCTGAAGTTGGACTTTAACGCTCATTACTGTTAATTATAGCTATTAAAAAATAGGAATAATACGTTACCATAAAATTGCCAAATGCAGGTAAAAACCCTGTGTATACCTGAAAAAAGTCTCCCTAACCATAGATATTCCAGCATCTCCATACCTAGTATATAAATAAATAATAGTGCGCTTCTGGTTACTATGCAAGACATCAAATACTGAAATGTCTCAATGTACAACCAAACAGTAAATTGAATGGTCCATAAAGTTCAATATGGAAATAAGTCCATGTGCCAATAGCAATGAAAACATATAGTGCAATGAAGGTGTATCTAATTCTTCTCAAGATAATGATATATCCCACCAGGTGGCAAACCAAGTGAATTGTTAAGGAATTCCACCATACACACGTGCCCTTCACAGTAATCAAGCCTCTTACCAGATGGTTGTGATCCCCAATTACAGAGATCAAATACACACGAGAAATAATGGACCACTTCCTGGGTGTCTCTAAATGGGATATTGGGGAATATCATATGTTGAAACCCAGTGGACCATACTAAGCTGCAGCAAGTCAGATAGAGCCTTTCCCATTTCCTGGCAGGAGCACATCCAGCATCATCTAGTCTTTCCTCCCTAGCCTTACTGTCCTTTATCTTCCTCATGTACATGACCCTACCCCCCCCCCCCCCCCCCCCCTATCAGTCATGATCTGACTGAGCTGCATAAAGAAGCAAAGGGAGCCAGTGGTAACATCCCTGAATCTAAAATAAAATATGCAATGAAAACAGAAAGGTTGTACAGTGGTACCTTAGATTACGAGCATAATTCGTTCCAGAAGCATGCTTGTAATCCAAAGCACTCGTATATAAAAGCGAGTTTGCCATTAGGAATCAATGGAAACTCAGAAAAAAAAGCACACTTAATAGAGATGCAGTAAGCAGCAAATGTATTCCCACATCACATAAGTGTAAGCAATAAAAACAAATTGTGTTGCACTGCTCAATAGCCTCATCCAGTCCTTAAAGGGAAGCTAGTGAGCACTTCTCCTTTGCCGAGATAATCCATCCACCTCACAGGTCAACATTAAGATGCTGATTAGACAGCATGATTATTGCACAGGTGTGCCTTAGGCTGGTCACAATAAAAAGCCACTGTAAAATGTGCAGTTTTTAGGGGAGGGGGTCAGAGGGTTCCGAAAACCAGTCAGTATCTGGTGTGACCACTCCCTTTGCCGCCCCAAGGCCGGGTCCTTCAATGCCGCCCCCCCCCCCCCCACACACACACACACACACATCACCATTCTCATCCTTTATCGATGACTGCTACAATAGATCAAGCATCCTGAGACTTTTCACTGACACAAGCAATTAAGTAGTAGTAGTAGTACAAACATCAGACTATTTACTAAGGCCCTTTACTAACCTAGCCAAGGAATTAGTTAAAGTACACGATAAATTCAAATGAGAGGACTTACCATGCAACAAAGCAGGCTGAGGGTTCTGCTGAGAAGGCTGGGTGCAGATCACAGGAATGCTGCAGGCTTCAGCTGGTCCAGATGAGAGAGCAGGGGATCTAACTCTGCCCAGGAGATCTTCTGTAAGGTGACACAGATGCAGGACTGGTGGCCCCTCTGTTTCCTCTCAGCGTCCCTGATTGCCCTGGTGACTGATCTCCATCCCTGGAGAGAGATGCGTAGCTCTGCCTTGCTAAGTTGCTTTGCCTATGGTCAAGCCAGCAGCTGTCCCTCCGCCTCTCTCCATCTATTGAAAAACCGGTGCCTCCGCCGGGCGGCGTAATGACGCTACTACGCATGCGCCGGCCGAGCACGTACAAGCTTTCCTGAGCCCGGCCGGCTTCAGAACAGCACATGCGCAGTTGCGTGGTTGGCTCGCGGCCATCTTTTTTAGGGGCACCGGTGCCGTAATGGGCTTTAACGGGCAGCCCGAAAAAGTTTTAGTGCGGGGGCGGCTGCGAAAGCTGAGAATCACTGCACCACTGCCGCTCGAGGCCTGGCCTTGGTGGCCTTGTGGGAAATTCGGCCCTGCACGCAGTGCAGCACATCTCCTTCGCATAGAGTTGATCAGGTTGTTGATTGTGGCCTGTGGAATGTTGGTCCATTCCTCTTCAATGGCTGTGCGAAGTTGCTGGATATTGGCAGGAACTGGAACACGCTGTCATATACGCCGATCCAGAGCATCCCAAACATGCTCAATGGGTGACATGTCCGGTGAGTATGCTGGCCATGCAAGAACTGGGATGTTTTTAGCTTCCAGGAATTGTGTACAGATCCTTGCAACATGGGGCCGTGCATTATCATGCTGCAACATGAGGTGATGGTTGTGGATGAATGGCACAACAATGGGCCTCAGGATCTCATCACAGTATCTCTGTGCATTCAAAACGCCATCAATAAAAGGCACCTGTGTTCGTTGTCCATAGCATACGCCTGCCCATACCCCATACTCCATAACCCCACCGCTGCCATGGGCCACTCGATCCACAACGTTAACATCAGCAAACCGCTCACCCACACAACGCCATAAATGCTATCTGCCATCTGCCCCATACAGTGAAAACTGGGATTCATCCGTGAAGAGAACACCTCTCCAAAGTGCCAGACGCAATTGAATGTGAGCATTTGACCACTCAAGTCAGTTACGGCAATGAACTGCAGTCAGGTCGAGACCTCGATGAGGACGAAGAGCATGCAGATGAGCTTCCCTGAAACAGTTGCTGACAGTTTGTGCAGAAATTCTTTGGTTATGCAAACCGATTGTTGCAGCAGCTGTCCGGGTGGCTGGTCTCAGACGATCTTGGAGGTGAAGATGCTGGATATGGAGGTCCTGGGCTGGTGTGGTTACACGTAGTCTGCAGTTGTGAGGCCGGTTGGATGTACTGTCAAATTCTCTGAAACGCCTATGGAGCTTATGGTAGAGAAATGAACATTCAAATCAAGGGCAACAGCTCTGATGGACATTCCTGCAGTCAGCATGCCAAAGCTCCCTCAAAACTTGCGACATCTGTGGCATTGGGCTGTGTGATAAAACTGCACATTTTAGAGTGGCCTTTTATTGGGGCCAGCCTAAGGCACACCTGTGCAATAATCATGCTGTCTAATCAGCATCTGGATATGCCACACCTGTCAGGTGGATGGATTATCTCGGCAAAGGAGAAGTGCTCACTAACACAGATTTAGACAGATTTGTGAACAATATTTGAGAGAAATAGGCCTTTTGTGTACATAGAAAAAGTCGTAGATCTTTGAGTTCAGCTCATGATAAATAGGGGAAAATACAAAAGTGTTGCTTTTATAATTTTTCTCAGTGTATATTGGGGTTGCATAGAATTTGAGAATTTTAGAAGTAGTTTAAAAAGTAGCGCATACTTATATGGCATCGTATAAAACATCCAAAGTGTGCACATGGAATTAAATTAACATAATATGGTAAATAAAACAAGCAGCGGGTTTTTATTTATAATGGTGTCCTATGGCAATAATCATAAATGTGTAGATTTAGCATGTTTACTTGGATTAAAAAATGTTGTTGTTGCATGCGCAAGTCTGTTATGTACTGCTACTAATTAGGATCTGATTGCAATAAGTGCGTTTAATTGGTTTATTACAATGTGCGCTGCTCTGAATTTTACTGAACCTCCCTCCAGATGATCTGTTTATGGTGTCTATAATAGTATGTATATTACTCCAGTAAAAGTGTTTTTCTTGATGCTCTCATTATTTGAACAGCAGAGCAGGTGAAAAAAAAATGTATATGAATAGTAAAAGGGGCAATATATAAAGAGTTTGTGCTAGTGCCACATGTTTGTCAGACTACTTGGTCCAATGTGGGAAGTGACCTATCAAAATCGAAAAAAAAAATTCACGGAAGTGAGCCACTTTATCCACAGCTGTACAAAAACAGGTATAAATGATGATATGTAACGTTTGCTTTACAGCCTTAAAGTGTTACTAAACCCAGGACCCTGCATTCACTATATCTGGTCTCCCATGTGTACTGTGGGAGACAAGATCCATTGAATACAGGGTCCTGGGTTTAGTAATACTTTAAATGCAAGCATTGTAGGCACCTGAATTTGACCTGATTTCTCTTGCAGTTCTTGTACAGCAGGGCTGGCGTGTGGGAGCAATACAAAGTAGTGATGGCTGGTGCTCAATATTTTGGGGACAAACAAACCTGCCCCCCCCCTCCCCCTCACTCTCACCACCGTCACCGCCCACCGCCCCTCTGATTGCCGCCCTCCTGATTTTTGAAGAATATTTTCTATATTTTTGGATGCATAGAATGCAATTTTTGGTTAAGTTCTATTGGCAGATAGCATGTCTAATTTTATTTACCGTATTTATCGGCGTATAACACGCACTTTTTCCCCCTTAAAATCGTGGGAAAGTCGTGGGTGCATGTAATACGCCGATACCCCCCCCAAAAAAATGCTGGAAAAGACCGAGCAGACTGTTCGGCTCTGCTCGTAGTCCCGCCTCCCTGCGCTCGCTCCGGAAACAGCAGGGAGGCGGGACTGCGAGCGAAAGCCGAACAGTCGTCTTGGCTTTTTCCGGGGGCGCTTCGGTCTTTTTCGGGCCGCGCTTCGGTCTTTTTCTGCGGCGCACGCGACAGAGCGTCTCGGCGGCGGGAAATTTAAACCCGGACAAGACTGAAAATGACGCTGGCAAGCTACAATGACACTGGGCAAGGCTGCAATGACGCTGGGCAAGCTACAATGACACTGGGCAAGCTACAATGACACTGGGCAAGGCTGCAAATGACGCTGGGCAAGCTACAATGACACTGGGCAAGCTACAATGACACTGGGCAAGCTGCAATGACACTAGGCAAGCTGCAATGACGCTGGGCAAGGCTGCAAATGACGCTGGGCAAGGCTGCAAATGATGCTGGGCAAGCTGCAAATGACGCTGGGCAAGCTGCAAATGACGCTTAAATGTAAGTTTTTTTTTCCCCTAAACTTCCCTCCTAAAACGTTTTTTCCTTAAAATGCCCTCCTAAACTTGGGGTGTGTGTTATACGCCTGTGCGTGTTATACGCCGATAAATACGGTATTTTCTTTTTAATGCACAATAAAAAAATTGTGTAGAATAATACTTGGCTATGTGTTTTACTTCAAATGACAGTTTGGGAGTAGGCAGTTACATATAAAAAAATACAATGTAAAATTGACAAAGGACACCAACATAGTTGTATCTTTGATCTTAAAAACTACGGGATAATGGTGTTGTGGTAACTTGCACCAAAAAAAGAAGCATAATAATATTATTCTTGGTATCACTAGAAAAAAAGTCTTTGAAAATTAGTTTGCAAAAACTCCATCAGTATCACCAGCAAAGCAGCTTCATTATTATCCCATTAAAGAAGAAGGAATGTGTGCTGTATTTCGAGATTTCAATATTTGCCACGTCACGAATGTTAATTCTCCATTACGAATGCTAGTTTACAAGACCGACCACTTCTGGCTGGTCCTTGCTTCTGAGCATGCGTGTTTGTAGTTTGGACTTTTGTCCGACAGACTTGTGTACACACGCTCGGAAAGTCCAACAACACACATTTGTCCGCGGAAAATTTTAAAACCTGCCATCCAACATTTGTCCGTGGAAAATCTGACAACAATTGTCCGATGGAGCGTACAAACGGTCGGATTTTCTGCCAACAGCCTGTCATCACACATTTCCCGTCGGAAAATCCGATCGTGTGTACGAGGCTTTAAAGTATAGCTAAAGGCAAAATGTATTTTTAGAGTGGAGAGGGATTAGAACACCTGTTTTTATTGCTGTCAGTGCCCCTATTAGGGAGATTCACCCTCTCTATTTGTCCTTTTTACCATTAACATTGAAAGTGAACGTAAAAGAAAATCCCACATTTTGGGTTGTCCCAAGAAAAGTAATAGAGGGGAAATTTTCCAATGGGGACACTAGTTCTGGTGCTGTGGGGGTCCCCAATAAATTCCATTTATTTGCAGGGATTCGCTCTCACTTCCTGTTTGGCTTATGGGACAGGAAGTGAAGGGACATTTTCACAATGGGACACCGTTGGTGAAAAAAAAATATGTGGCCGCTTGGCGCCAAGGCCCGGCTGCTGAGAGGCCGCATATTTGCTTGCGCTCGGCGCAAAGAGATTAAAGAGAGAATCGGAAACTATCAGAACCTCTTCAGGTTTATATTGCTTTCTATGTCTTGATTGTGAAGATGTTCTCCCACTTGTGTGTCCTGATGACTTTTGTCCCTGGGATACAAAGCTCTACAACTTTACAGTTGATTAAAAGGAAAATTGCCCAGGGGAGACTCGCGTTGCGGTAACAAACTCCAAAGGTGGTACTTCCACTAACTTTGGGGAGATTCCATCTGATTTGCTGTTGTGTTTCTGGTACAAGTTGGTCAATGCTCCCCAAAGCCTATCAAGGGTTCT
This sequence comes from Lithobates sylvaticus, assembly GCA_028564925.1. Lineage (NCBI taxonomy): Eukaryota > Metazoa > Chordata > Amphibia > Anura > Ranidae > Lithobates > Lithobates sylvaticus. Next base: position 446,236,740 of record CM053030.1, read on the forward strand.
AACCCTTTCTCACTCCCAATCAGGGATGAGCCGAACACCTCCCGGTTCGGTTCGCACCAGAACATGCGAACAGACAAAAAATTTGTGCGAACATGCGAACACCGTTAAAGTCTATGGGACACAAATGTTAAAAATCTAAAGTGTTTATTTTAAAAGCTTATATGCAAGTTATTGCCATAAAAACTGTATGGAGACCCGGGTACTGCACCAGGGAACATGTAACAATGCAATGACATATATAACAGCTGTCAAAGCAAAAAGACAGGAGTCACGGGGAAGCCTCCCATGGAGGCAGGGTTTTTCCTTTTTTTTTCAATTTTTTTTCAATAAAGGAATTGTCAAAAACTCCTGTCATTTTTACTTTTTTGACACTTTTTTGGTGAATGGGTAGGGGTAAAATGTAGGGGTGGGCTGGAATCTAGGGGCCCCCTTGTTAAAGGGGACTTCCAGATTCCGATAAGCCCCCTGCCCGCAGACCGCCACAACCACAGGGCAAGGGTTGTGGGGATGAGGCCCTTGTCCCCATCAACATGGGGACAAGGTGCTTTGGGGGGATCCCAAAGCACCCTCCCCATGTTTAGGTCATGTGGCTTGGTATGGGCCAGGCCCCCCTTTTCCTGCAGCCTGCCAAGTTGCATGCTCGGATAAGGGTCTGGTATGGACGCCATTTTTTTTTTACATTTTGACACGGGGTTCCCCTTAAAATCCATACCAGACCCGAAGGGTCCCTTAACCACTTCAATACACTGTGTTAGATAAACCTTTACTCCCTACACTGAAGGAATAAAGAGTCTTCACTGAATATATACGCTAAATGTAGAGTGTATATATATATATATATATATATATATATATATATACACTAGACTGACTGTATATATATATATATATATATATATATATATATATATATATATATCAAATACACTTCCACTAACTAACCTGCCTGCCTAATCTAGCTCAATCTATCTCTGTCCACACACTATAAAGGGCCGCTATGTACATATTAAAGCAGCCTTATATAGTGTGGGGCGTGGACTTAGTCCCCCTCAGCCCCCCTGCCTTTGGACAATTATGGCTCTCTCAGCAGTGTGTGCTGTGATTGGCCAAAGCATGCAGGTCAGGTGCATGCTTTGGCCAATCATCATACAGCAATGCACTGCGCTCGAATGGCACTCAAATTTATTTATTTTTTTGGGCAATTGTTCCACTGGTACTCAGGCTTTTCATCTAAATTAGTGGTGTCCAGGACTCTGTGACATGGCATGCTTTTCATTTCCCTTCACAGACTCATGGGTAAGATCATTTTTAACCCCATTCACGCCTAAGGGTAAAGCAAATCTTATTCCTTAAGCACAATTTTGCAACTTTGACATGCGTTAGGAAAACCGTACATATCATCACAACTATTACTTACTACACAACCAGGTGGATTATACCTTATTTTTTTTTTTAGGACAAAAATGGGCTTTTATTTGGTGGTAAATGGTAATGGATATCTCCTGATTTGTTTTTTATTATAAAAGGAAAATTGGCCCAAAATAGTAATTCAGCTGTATATTTCTTGTTACTACCATAACCTAACACCAAGAACAACTAAAAATAAATTCTCCTGCTCCTGACGATAACAGGAATACCACATACGTGTATGTTAGTTGTTGTTTGTACCCGTAGTACAGCCCAGAAGCAATAGTGCAGTTTTTTTTTGTTGTCCTATCTAAAACACATTGACACTTTCTGTGACTCTCAGAGAGAGAAACACAGGAGGGGCTTCACAGTAACTGATCACTGTGGTAGCCAATCAATAATCCAATCGTTAGTAGGGGGCCCGGGGCTCTCTCTGTGCTGGGAGCGCGCTGCGCAACATGCTCCCAACACAAAGGGAGATACACATATTTGCGACCCAACGGAAAAAATCCCAGTGCAGTGGGGTTGCATATATTTAACAAGGGGGCCCCCAGATCCTGCCCCCCCCCCTATGTGAAGGAGTATGGGGTAGTACCCCTACCCATTCACCAAAAAGTGTCAAGAAGTAATAATAACCCAGAGACAGTTTTTGACAATTCCTTTATTAAAAAACAAACAAAAAAAGTGTACCGCTATGTAGATCCATCACTCCTCTCCTTTCCTGGCCTGCCTGGCTGCATGCTCAGATAAGGGCCTGGTATTGACTGGGGGGATCCCACAACGTTTTTATTTTTTATTTTTCTATTGCCGGAAATGGCATTGTATTGCTGGCAATTTAAATGTCATTTCATGCATTTTTTTTCTTTAGAAATTAAATTTTTGCTGCAGAATGTTCTATACATGCTACAGATGCGGCACTTTACAGGCAGACTAAGGGGACCCCATAGGCACTATATTTAAAGTTTTTTCGTTTTTTGTTTTATTGCTGAACTTTAAGCCTAATTAAAATCACTGCTGCTGTAAAAACAATATTTTTTTAAACATTTTTTTTGCATTGATACAGTGACTTGAAAAAGTATTCATACCCCTTGAAATTTTCCACATTTTGTCCTGTTACAACCAAAAACATAAATGTATTTTATTGGGATTTTATGTGATAGACCATCACATAATTGCGAAGTAGAAAGAAAATGATAAATGGTTTCCAATTCTTTTTACAAATAAATATGTGAAAAGTGTGATGTGCATTTGTATTCAGCCCTCTTTTCCCTGATACCCCTAACTAAAATCAATAATGTAATTTAATCTCAGTATAAATACAGCTGTTCTGCAAATCCCTCAGAGGTTTGTTAGATAACCTTAGTGAACAAACAGCATCATGAAGGCCAAGGAACACACCAGACAGGTCAGGGATAAAGTTGTGGGTTAGGTTATAAAAAAAATCCCAAGCTTTGAACATCTCACGGAGCACTGTTCAATCCATCATCAAAACATGGAAAAAGTATGGTTCAACTGCAAACCTACCAAGACACAGCGGTCCACCTAAACTGACAGGCACTGTACATGTCCCCCAGGGCAGCACCCGGACCCCCATACCCTTTTTATGGCCAATTACTTGCATATAAGCCTTCAAAATGGGGACCTTTGATTTTTCAAGTTCGGGTCCCTATAGACTTTAATAGGGTTCGCCGTTCGGGTCAGAACTTCTCTCTTCAGGAAATCAGGTGTGAATTGAACAGGGGGTGTTCAGCCCATCTATATGCATGAAGTGGGGCAGAACACTGGGTGACATTGTGATGCAGCATCTATGCAGTATTAAAAGGAGCCTACATGTGACATTGGAGAATAGGAAGAAGACAGTGACTGTAAGGAAGATTGGAAGTATGGAATTAGAATGGATAATGGATACTGGATAATTAAGATAATTAAGAGAAATAGGCTCTGCACCTGAACCTTGTAGCAGGGAAAAGTGCACTGTCAGTAGGCCACAAGTCCTTGAATCGAGTATGCAAAGAAATGATTAAACAAGGTCATTTAGGAAGGGGTAATTGGTACCAGATTTAGACTACTCAGTTGCTTAGAGTGCTTGGCAGCCATTAATGGGGACAGTCAGAAGAATGTAGTAACCTTTTTACTATGCTAAGGATCACATGTCATAGCTACTCAAGGGGCACCGAAGCTTTCGGGTGAAGTAGGGAGAACAGTCATACTATTCTGCCAGCAGTTTGGATCTACATATATTGGCCTAGAGTGGGTAAACTATAAGTTCACAGTACACACTTCACCAACAAAAATGCATACATTGTAAAGTACCAGTTACAGTGAGGGCTCAGCTGGACCAAACTTGCAGGCAGGGCGGTAGTCTGGAAAGCTATATTATATATGGAAATTATTTAATAACAGTCAACAACATAACATGTGGATGGCTGTGCACCACCCTTGAGATTCCTGCCACCCCATAATTTGTCTCTGATATAAAAAGGCAAGCGATACATTATTTATTGCAACCTATCTTACAGCCTTGCTTGCCTTCCATGCTAACTGGTAGAGACACAAATGTGTCTTGAAAAAACTATTATGCAATGGAAAAGGGAATTTATGCATTAAAGTTATAATTTTCAGCATCATTTACACTAAGCCACATAGTGAGGCAGATATATAAATTGATATTCAATGATGACCTTTATTAGGAGCTGTGGCAGCTATAAACTGAAATAGAAATACAGCAGCTCAGATGATAGAATCCATTTACAAGTAAGAGATTTGTGTTATTCTTATGTATTAAATTTAGGTGAGGAGTATTTGCATTGGAGCAGCTCCCTTGACAGACTGCCTTTCAACACCGGATGAAAAATGGGTTTTGTTCCTCGGGACTGAATATAATATTCTATCAGTGTGCATGTGCGTGTGTACACACCAGAGTCTTCAATCCATAATGTAGATTGCACAATTCCTTTTTTTTTTCAATTTTTCCAATTTTTCGTCTTGCCCATTGGGGATTACTGGAGCTACGGTATTGATGAACCCATAAACTCAATGTAACATCATTACTGCCTGCTATATATTTACTGCAGTAGCAAATTAGTCTGGCTTCTGGGATACATAGAAAATCAAAATCTTGTCCCATTGCATTTTTAAAATACTGAGTGCACATAGGAATTCTGTGAATGGTTTCTAGTCATGATCACAGATATAATTTATCTACATTTAGAGGCTGAGTGGATGTGGGAAATCATACAGTGACCTTTCTGCACTGCAATGCACTACAGATGCTTAACTTTCCTTATACAGCTGTTTCAGGCTTGTTGACTATCATCAGTGCAGTGCATAGAGACCATGGCTTCTATGGAATAGGGCTTGAATGAGCAACGAGAAAGTATAACCTGAAAAATTATGGTGTGGTAGATTTAAAATGACTAAAATAAACCTGTTCCTTGCAAAGCTAATAGTAAACACTTAACTCTTCTGCTGCCCATGCCACCAAACGCCATTGCGTTATTTTAACTGACAATTGTGCGGTCTTGCAACTCTGTACCCCCAAAAAAATTTGTATACGTTTTTTAACATAATAGAGCTTTATTTTGGTGCCATTTGATCACTACTGCGTTTTTTATTCTTTGTACTATAAACAAAAAAAAACCCAAAAATTTGGAAAAAATAAATATTATTTTTTTACTTTCTGCTATAAAACATATCCAATAAAAAAATTGAAAAGAACAAATTTCTTCATAAAGTTAGTCCAATATGTGTCTGCTAAATGTTTTTGGTAAAAAAATCCCAATAAGCATATATTGATTGCTTTTCGCACAAGATATAGCATCTACAAACAATGGTAAATATACTGGAATTTTTATTTATTTATTTATTTTATACTAGTAATGACGGCAATCAGCAATTTATAGTGGGACTGCAATATTGCAGCAGACACTAACTGACATTTTTGACACTTTGTGTGAACCAGTGACACCAGTGATCAGTGCTAAAGTGACACTGACTGGGATGGGGTTAAACATCTAGGATGTTCAAAAGGTTAACTGTGTGCCTAGCCAGTGTTTTACTGTATTATGTGTGGTGCTTTGCAGAGACACAAAATCCATTCCTTTCCCCTTTGGTTTACATAGGCTGATCTCCGTTCTGTGTCTCTGGCTAAAGATCGGCGGTGCGGGAGGACATCCAGTGCCCGGCACCCACATCAGCTTCTACTGTGCGTAATCACAGCAGAAGTGGGCCATCGGTGGCACACGCACCCACTAGGTGGAAGTGCAGAATCATGTATATATATATATATATATATATATATATATATATATATATATATATATACAGGCATACCCCACTTTTAAGTTCACAATGGGGTTTATTTACTAGAACTGGAAAGTGCAAAATCAGGCTCACTTCTGCATAGAAACCAATGAGCTTCCAGTTTTTTTTTTACCAAAGCTTAATTGAAAAAGCTGGGGTTAGAAGCTCATTGGTTTTTATGCAGAAGTGAGCCTGATTTTGCACTTTTCAGCTTTAGTAAATAAAATCCATTGTGTACTTAAAAGTGGGGTATGCCTGTATATATATGTGTGTGTGTGTGATTCTGGACAGGAGGGCTGCCCTGTAGCAGTAAATGTGCTATGAGGTGGTCCATATGTACTTAAAATGTATGTATATTTATAAACCCTTATATAAGGTTTTCAGGCCCTTACAACCCCTGATTAGCTAAACCCTCCCTGTATCATTAAAGCTGAACACTGAGCAGACATTAAAAACACCTTTCGATTTAGTTTTGAATTTAGTTTTGAATTAAATGTATTGAATGCAAATAGTGCTAGTATCTGAATGAATTCCTTTACTGCCAGTGCTTAACCACTTCAATACCCGCCCATGTACATATGACGCCCACAAGGTGGATCTCCCATCCTGGGTGGGCGTCATATGACGTCCTCCCATTCCCGGCCGACTAGGGGGCGCGCGCGCGCGGCGTCGCTCGGGACCCGGTGCGCGTGCCCGGCGGCCGCGATGTCCACCGGGCACCCGCGATTGCCCGTTAAAACAGCGGGACCGTGCGGGACCGTGCGGGACCGTGGAGCTGTGTGTGTAAACACACAGCTCCACGTCCTGTCAGTGGCGAGGAGACCGATCATGTGTTCCCAGTACGGAGGAACACCGATCGGTCTCCTCCCCTTGTGAGTCCCCTCCCCCCACAGTTAGAATCACTACCTTAGGGAACATATTAACCCCTGCAGCGCCCCCTAGTGTTAACCCCTTCCCTGCCAGTCACATTTACACAGTAATCAATGCAATTTTATAGCAACGATCGCTGTGTAAATGTGAATGGTCCCAAAAATGTGTCAAAAGTGTCCGAAGTGTCCGCCGCAATGTCGCAGTCACAAAAAAAAAAATCGCAGATCGCCGCCATTACTAGTAAAAAAAAAAAAAATGCAATAAATCTATCCCCTATTTTGTAGACGCTATAACTTTTGCGCAAACCGATCAATATACGCTTATTGTGATTTTTTTTACCAAAAATATGTCGAAGAATACGTATCGGCCTAAACGGAGATAATTATTATAGCAAAAAGTAAAAAAATATTGTGTTTTTTTTCAAAATTGTCGCTCTTCTTTTGTTTATAGCGCAAAAAAATAAAAACCACAGAGGTGATCAAATACCATCAAAAGAAAGCTCTATTTGTGGGGAAAAAAAGGACGTCAATTTTGTTTGGGTGTAACGTCGCACGACCGCGCAATTGTTAGTTAAAGCGATGCAGTGCCGAATTGCAAAAAGTGCTCTGGTAAGGAAGGGGGTAAAATCGCCCGGTGCTGAAGCGGTTATATACAAGCTGGGGCAGGTCCTGAACCAGGCTATATTGCTTAGTTGTTCTTCAGGGAGGTCCAAGGCCTGGCTGTTTTGTATGGAAGAAATTCCTGGATTCTAAGACTGGCTGAATACAATTGCAATTCCCTTGGTAGGTAACCCAGTTCATATATACACATATCATGTAGTATGCCTGCAGTTCAGCTTCAAAGCAGACGTAACATCACAGTTAAGATGTGCAATAGCTATAGGAACTGAGGGAAGAAGTTCTATATTAAAGTGACTGTTAAGGATCGTTTTTTGTTTTTTTTCTTTAATAACAAACATGTCATACTTACCTCCACTGTGCAGCTCGTTTTGCCATAGTGGCCCCGAACATCCTTTTCTGGGGTCCTCCGGCGGCTCTTGCGGCTCCTCCCTGCATCAGTTAACCCCCTGGGAGAGGCACACTCCCGAGGGGGTTACCTTGCGGGCGCGCTCCAGAGTCCAGCATTTGCGTCCACAGACACCAATGCCAAAATTGGCCCCCCCCCCCCCCCCCGGCACCCACGTCATTGGATTTGATTGACAGCAGTGGGAGCCAATGGCTGCGCTGCTATCAATCTATCCAATCAAGAGCCGGAACCCCCCATAGAGAGAGGGACAGCGCATCCCGGGCGAAGAGATGAAGGGGCTCAGGTAAGTAAAATGGGGGGGGGGGGGGGGGGCTGGGGGGCCAGTGACTGCCAGGTGTTTTTTCACCTTAATGCATAGGATGCATTAAGGTGAAAAAACACGAGGGTTTACAACCCCTTTAAACTGTACCTGTACATTGCAGAATTGTGTACACCATTTAATGTCCTCAGTCATAAGGACATTTATAGAATTCAAAAAAATGTAAACAGATTGAAAAGCAACTTGACAACAAGCTTTTATTTTCTGAACAGTATGATCAATAGCCCACTCAGTCCTTACTGGCCTCTTGTGGTTTTCAGGACATTATTTCATTTTACGTCAACGGATTACAGCACTTTAAGCAAACAATTGTTTAAAAGATGTGATTTTGGTGAGTACAGAAAAGAAAAATGTTCGCAGCCTGGAGATAAAAGCTTCAGGAGCATTAGATTTAAAAATATAAAGTGGCTAGCCTGATAATTGAGCAGATTAAGGGATTATTTGCAGCTGTTTCTTAAACTGTTTAATTTCACTCTTCACTAAGTAAGAAACGGTATAGTGTTGCTTAAAAAACATGGTTCTGCCACATGCATTACAAGCATATTAGCAATTTTTTTTAGATCTGTACCTGCTTCTCCTGTTTCCCGTATGAAATGGCACTTTTTTTGAGAATGATTCTCCAGGATCAGATCAGTGAGTGAATTTCCCTCCCTAATGACTCAACTGCCATTTCTTCACATCATAGTCAACGAAACTGAATATAATAAGTATATATATATATATATATATATATATATATATATATATATGTATATATATATATTCAGTTAGGTCCATATATATTTGGACACAGGCAGAATTTTCATACTTTTGGCTCTGTAACAATCCAAGTGAATTTGAAGTGCAGACTTTCCGCTTTAATTCAAGGGGTTGAACATAAATATCAAGTACACATTTTAGGAACCCTTTTATACACAGCACCCCCCCCCCCCCCCCCCCATTTCCAGGGGTCCAAATGTAATTGGACCAATAAATATAATCATAAATAAAATGTTAATTTTTACCTTTACGGGCAATGACTGCCTGAAGTCTAGAACCCATGGACATTAGCAAAGACTGGGTTTCCTCCTTTCTGATGCTTTGCCAGGCTCTAACTGCAGCTGACTTCAGTTGTTCTTTGTTTGTGGGTCTTTCTACCTTTAGTTTTGCCTTCAGCAAGTGAAATACATGCTCAGTTGGGTTGAGATCAGATGATTGACTCGGCCATTGCAGAATATTCCCCTACTTTTCCATCAAAAGCTCCTGGATTGCTTTTGCAGTGTGTTTTGGATCATTGTCCATCTGTACTGTGAAGCACCGTCCAATCAAATTTTCAAAATTTGGCTGAATCTGGGCTGACAGTATATCTCTAAGCATTGCAGAATTCATCTGGCTTCTTCTGTCTCCTGTCACATCATCAATAAACACCAATGACTCAGTGCCAATGACCCAAGCCATGCATGCCCATGCCATCACACTTCCTCCACCATGTTTTACAGATGATGTTGTGTGCTTTGGATCATGAGGTGTTCTAAGCTTTCTCCACATTTTTTCAGATTAATCTTAGTTTCATCCGTCCAAAGAATGCTTTTCCAGAACTGGTCTGGCTTCTTTAGATGTTTTTTGGCAAAGTCTAATCTGGCTTTTCTATTCTTCAGGCTTATGAATGGTTTGCACCTTGTGGTGAATCCTCTGTATTTGCACTTGTGAAGTCTTCTCTTGATTGTAGACTTTGACAATGATACACCCACCTCCTGGAGAGTGTCCTTCACTTGTATGGATGTTGTGAATGGGTTTTTCTTTACAATAGAGAGGATCCTGCAATCATCCACCACTGTTGTCTTCTGTGGATGTCCAGGCCATATGTTGCTGAGCTCACCAGTGTGTTCTTCTTTCCTCAGAATGTACCAAATTGTTGATTTGGCCACTCCTAATGTTGCTGCTATCTCTCTGATGGATTTGTTTCGTTCTTGGAGCCCTACAATGGCCTTTTTCACTTGCATGGACAGCTCCTTTGAACACATGATGTACTGCAGGTTCACAGCAATAGATTCCAAATGCAAATACCACACTTAGAATTAACTCCTTAGAATCAACTTTACCTGCTTAATTGATGAAGAAATAACAAAGTTGTAGCCCACACCTGGCCATGTAGCCCACACCTGGCTTTTGATTCAATTTTCAGCTATTCTTAAGAGCTGTAATTCCTAAACCCTTCCTCTGATTTGGATGTACATACCCTCCAATTAAACCTGAGAGTGTGCACTTTCAGCCTATATTCATTATATAACTATAGCTTGAATATGTTTTGGTAAATCCCTGAAAAAAATGAAATTGTGCCTGTGTTTAAATATATATGGACCTAACTGTATATATACTGTATATTATTCATATTATATTTTTTTGTTTTTTCAGATAATTCCTCTAGGCTATGTTTATATCTAGGGGCACACATACACTTGCAGGTATTTGGCACAAAAGATTAATTTCGGAACCAGCTTGTAGGTGGGGGTGCCATGTTTGCAACAGCAATACCTAACGCAGTTAGTTGGGTACAATGTGAAGCTTGTATTGAAGTAATGCAACAACAGTTCTCAACAAGCTTGGTGGGAAAGCCACCTAGCTGGGTACACTCACAGTTTCCAATAATGTGAAGAAGCAGATTCCAGCTAGACTGACTGCATCTGAGAAGGGGCAGAATGCAGCCTGACTGTCTTGTGCCCAAATAGGAAGGTGTCTAGAAGTGACCCAACGCTTACCCTCCTCATTGGGATTCTTTCCCTAGCGCTAGTACCGTCCCTCAAAGACTTGGTACCTCTCCCTAATCTACCAACTTGCCAAAAGTGCACCAACCCTGGGAGCCAGGGCTTTAAAAAGGCTCTGCCCGACCCAAGATAGTTGCCAGAGTCACATGCGGTTGCAGGTTTCAATCAGATCGCTTCTCCAGTGACCCAGGAAACCATAGAGAAACCATGTTCCTCTTGCCTTCATCTCCAACTACAGTGCTGCTGTGGATAGCACCACCTGCAGTGGAGAAAGTAGACTGCGCCTGCTTACAAGCTCATACCCAACAGGTAAAGAGATCCTTCCCTTCATAATTATCCACTCTGACACCATTAGAAAGGGCCACAGTGGAAAATGTATGAGGTTTTTGTATGAGGGTTTTTCTTGGCTTTCTAATCAAATAAACCGCATGCACCATCCAGGGTTGCCCATATTTTTAATATTTGGCAGTTGCTGTGGATGGATGATCAAACAACTGTTGTAATTATGATGCCCACAACATAGAAGGAGAAGTTTGGGTGTGAGCCACTAAACCTTCATATTTTTTTTTTTATAAAGACTACACCTTTTTCTTTAACCACTTCAGCCCCGGACCAATTGGCAGCCAAAGGACCAGGCCCCTTTTTGCGATTCGGCACTGCGTTGCTTTAACTGACAATTGCACGGTCGTACGACATGGCTCCAAAACAAAATTGGCGTCCTTTTTTTCCCACAAATAGAGCTTTCTTTTGGTGGTATTTGATCGCCCCTGCGGTTTTTATTTTTTGCGCTATAAACAAAAATAGAGCGACAATTTTGAAAAAAATGCAATATTTTTTTGCTTTTTGCTATAATAAATATCCCCAAAAAATATATAAAAAAACTTTTTTTTTCCTCAGTTTCGGCCGATACGTATTCTTCTATATATTTTTGGTAAAAAAAATCGCAGTTAGCGATTATTGATTGGTTTACGCAAAAGTTATATCGTTTACAAAATAGGGGATAGTTTTATAGCATTTTTATTAATATTTTTTTTTTTACTAGTAATGGTGGCGATCAGCAATTTTTATTGTGACTGCGACATTATGGCGGACACATCGGACATTTTTGACACATTTTTGGGACCATTGTCATTTATACAGCAATCAATGCTATTTAAATGCATTGATTCCTGTATAAATGACAGTTGTAGTGAAGGGGTTAACCACTAGGGGGAGGGGTTATGGGCTGTGACGTGTGTGTGTTTTTTTACATTAGGGGGCGGGGCTGACGTCTGACGTCATTGATCGGCTTTCCCGATGACCGGGAACAGCCAATCAATGACAGGCAGAGTAGGAAGCGCAGGGAGAGGTTTGTTTACACATACCTCTCCCCGTTCTTCAGCTCTGTGACCCGATCACGGGACACCAGCGGCGATCAGGTCACGGAGCTCCCGACCGGGTCGCGAGCGCGCCGCTGGCGGCGCGCACGCGACCCACGGGCAGGCATTTAAAGGATCACGTACAGGTACTTGATTTTGCCTGCCCGTGCCATTCTGCACACGTATATGTGCATGAGGCGGTCGGGAAGCGGTTAATGTCCCCTATGCCCAAAGACCATTGTACAACATGGTATTTAAGTAAAGCTTATGTCTAATGCCTGCATTGTACCTTAACACATAGTCTGTCATGTGCAAAGTAAGCTGCCTACTGCAGCAGCCGGTATTATGGGTAATATAAGGAGATTTGCCTCCACAGTGGCCCAAGTGCTTTGCACATTATGTGTACTTACAAATATTAAGCTGCAGTTTGTAGGCAAGTGTGGACATTCCTCTAAATCAGGGTTTCTCAAAAAGGGTTCTATGGAGCCCTAGGGTTCCTCCGGAGATTGCTAGGGTTTCTTTGAGCAATAAGTCAGATGAGTAACCACTGACACTATGTATCTCTTTAGCTATCTGGAAGGAGGGATTCTTCCCACTGACCACAAATGTAAGGAGCATTCTTCCCACTGACCCTTACACTAATGTACCACAAGACAGTAATATAATAATTTTTAGAAGTGGAGCCCAAAAAATATTTCAAGGGTTCCCTCATAGTAAATTGGTTGAGAAAGGCTTCTCTAAATGCTTTGATGGATCCAGGGGGTAAAGATACACCAGAAAAAGATGTATCATTTGGTTTATTTGCAAAATATTTATAGGGGTAGTTCAGTCTGCATTACTGAGTTTTTTTTTTTTAAGCCAAGAAAGATGAAAAGCAATTATTGAATGGAAGCTGTAAACAAGAATAATATGTTGGTAGACATCCCAGGGCAGTATAAAATGCCTACAGCTTTTCTATAAATTACAATGGAAAGCTATCAAAGGTTCCTGATTTTTTGAAACAAAGTCATAAGCAGTAAGTAAGATTTATTTTTCTTGCCACAGAATTAATGTCGCAGTTAATCGTTATTTTAAATATAGATGCTGTGTCCCATTGGGATACTACCTGTATATATTGTACCATGTAAAGCAATCTAAAGTGAAGTCACTGTGCAATTCTGTTATAAAGTGTTTCCATAGCAATAATTTACTTCTCTGCTTCATTGCTTTTTTGACCGTTAACCAAAAGGAGAGGACTGACATTGAAGTAATAGCAGAGAAGAACTCTCAGGGATCCAGATGTTAACATACGGTTATTGAAGATGTTCATAAGGAAAACCTACAAAGGAGAGTTTAAGGGGTATAAAGGGTGCATACAAGGTTTGTCCCTATTAAAGCGGTATTAGACCCAATACCAAAAATGTAATATTGCGGCTTATCAATCATTCGATGTAGTAGCTGTATTCAGTTTTATTTATTTTTGGGCTTTTTTGTACTTGTTTTTCCCCGGTGATCTGGACAGTAACACACCTCTTGTATTAGAGGGCCCCACTCTGGATGTATGAGCACCGGTAGATTTGAACAGCAGCAGTGTTAATTGAGGGGAGGGAAGCCTTAGATGTTTTAGCAGATTTAAATACAGTAACAAATTGAAGCTGAACTCCAGCTACTACTTTATAATCCATTAGGGCAAAAAACATTTTTTCCTTTTGGAATAAAGGGTTGACATAAAGAAATAAAAGCTGATCGTTTTAATCATTCCTGCTAGTGTTAAATGGTCTGTCTCATTCCTGTAACTGTAGAATGTTTCTGTTGAAAAACAGCAGACTTACTGGCTGGATCACCAAATGAAAATAGAAGAAAGAAAGCCTAAAAAAAGGAAACTAATACAGCCACCACAGCTAATAATTAGTAAGCTGCAATATGTTTGCTTTTGGGTTTAATACTGCTTTAAACTCATTATAGAATAGCAACAGAGGTTCTGCACTAGGTGAGGAATTATTAGGTAATAGACTCCTGTGAGATGATGTATCAGGCCTTCGCCCCGGTTCACACGACTCTGTAAGGCGACCTGCACACGACTTCAGTGGCGGCTTGCAAAATGACTTCTGAACAGAAGTCGATGAAAGTCACCCTGAAGTCGTCCCGAAGTAGTACAGGAACCTTTTTATATATCAGAGCGACTTGAGTCTTTCCTATTAGAAAGGTTCCATAGTACAGAACGGAACGCGACTTGTCAGGCGACTAAGTCGCCTGACAAGTCGCCCCTGTGTGAACCGGGTCTTCCGAGCAATGAGGCCAATAGGTGAAAGACAGAGAACGGAGTTGAGTTTCAAACCCCTCTGTCCTCCTCTTAGAGGACCCACTAAATGCTGCAGGATGTACAGTAGCCTGGGGAACTGGCTAATTCTACAGGCTGGAAGCTCACGTGATGTGTGAATATGATCTAAAACCAGGAGTCATTTCACTTTATGTATGGCCCTCACAGGTTGACATGAAAAGTCACCCACAATAAGAATGAGACCTTACAAGGGACTAAAGTACAAAATGAAAAAGAGAAAAAATTCACACTAAGGAAAAATATAACTTTTTTTATAGGGAGGGGAATCACGTTTTTAATGGTACTCAATGTAAGATATTAAACCTGAACTATGGAGTTAAAACTAAGTGTGCAAGTGTGATTATACCTGCCTGAATTTCAATGTGTCAGAAAGTGATTGACTGAAGCTTTGTACTGTGACTGTAGAGGTGTATGGATAACGCTAATAATAGTAATTTTGAGGCTCTGGATGGAAGTGGTAGGAAACTTAAGACTTCATCAAAAGTAGAAGTATCTGGCAGAAGTGGTATAGCACTATTATAAAGGCGATGGGGTGATGAACCTGTTTCTTACTTGTTAAATGTGGCCTTCTGATCGGACCGATGCTGCAACCACCTAGGTAAGTATGAAAAAAAGAAAAAAAAAAACATACTACTCTTTTAAGTGTACAAGGTGACTTCGTCTTTTTAAACTGAACCTTGCATAAGGTCTGCTTATCTGGGGGGCTCTACCCCCTGAATAAAAAAAACACTTAGACCCCGCAGATCACGATTAGATCACGCAGCCAGCATTTTTCAGGTGCTACAGTGCTAAAAAATAGTGCCTGTATAGCACCTGAAAAAAGCTGCTCCATGCACCCCAGTGTGAAAGCCCGAGGGCTTTCACACTGGAGCGGTGCCTTGGCAGGGCATCACAAAAAAAGTCCTGCCAGCAGCTTCTTTGGAGCAGTGAAGGAGCGGTGAACTCACCGCTCCTCCACCGCTGCTCCCCATTGAAATCAATGGGGCAGCGCTGCGATACCGCTTCGGCTGCGTTTTGCTGGCGGATTTAACCCCTTTTCGAACGCTAGCGGGGGGTGAAAACTGCCCGCTAGCGCCCGAATAACGCAGCTAAAACAACGGTAAAGCGACGCTAAAATAGCGTCGCTTTACTGCTGACGCCGGCCACTGCTCGGTGTGAAAGCCATCTTAGAGTAAGAGGAAAGCAATAAAATAAATTACTTACTCTACACACCTGTTTCCAACAAATTTTTTTTGTAGGTGTCAGTGCCATCACCGGGCCTCACTGCGAGATCCTAGAAAAGCTAGGAATCCAAAATTTCACAAAAAGACACTCTTTCCTAGGATACTGCAAGGAAACTCAATGATATAATTTTAGTGAGCCAGATAAGTTGGGTATATTTACATTTTTATTTTTCCTCTTTATATCTTTCACTTAGCATTTTTTATTTAGAGGGTTGAGTGCAAGCCATGCATTTTAATGCCTTGACATTTGGGCGGTAAACTGCCCAGCCTAGAGTAGATCAATACAATCATTACTATATGGATTATATATAGATATTGTATGACTATTCCTATTAGTCACACTTTCCTCTTAAACAAACAAAAAAAATACTCGATCCTTGCATACTAGAATAGTTTAAGTATTCATGTATAGAAAGAAGATTTAATTGCATTGGCTGCATTTGTTTAACTAATGATTTGAAGATGTGCTGGATGGAAGCAATTACATTGTCAGTTTGCTTGAGTTAAGTAGTCAGTAATGAGTTGACAGTCTGTGATTGAGCAATTATGTAAATTCTGAAAAACAAAATGTTTTTTTGTTTATTCGTGTAATTCTTCCAGGTTATCTATTAAGGAACTGTCACTGGTTTATTGTTACTGGGTACATAAAATGTTACCAAAAGTAGGTAGCACAAACATAAGTTTAACGTCACCTTAATCAACCCCACTGGGGATAATGCTAGAATGCCTTGCCTTATCATAACACAAAGTATTCAAATATCATCCCTTTTAGCACAAGAGGTGTGGCCATTCAAAGTACAGCTTAGTTTTACAAAATCAACTTTTCTTATGCAGTACTATCTATAGATAGAGAGGGAAGGGGAAACTGTGCGTGTCCAAAGCAGAAAATTACGTTTTACCTTTGTCATTTAAAGATATCAAGGTTCTGATTGGTTGCTGTGGGTCACACCTCATCTTTAATAAAATGGCGCTCTGAGTAGTATTTGTTATAAAGATATGTGACCAGGTGTAATCTATAGAAGTTAGCTCACTCCTAGAATGAATCATTTCTGCCAGTTGTTTGAGTTGGGTTAATGCACTTAAATCAAATAAAAAATAAAAAAAATGTTAAATAAATTCTTTTCTGCCTTCTGCACACTACTTTTGACCAGTAAGGTAACCTGTCAGACAGATGGACCAATATGAGTTGGTGAGGGTGAGGCATAGTGGCAAGCTCCAATACTATCCCAAGGTGTTTGAGCTTTGCCCATCAGAACAACCCAGAAATAAGCTGTAACAAGAAAGGCTATCGTAGGTATTTGCATGCTCACTTGCACTTTTTAGCAGCAACTGTTTTTTTTAGTTTTTTTTCACTTTTTATATTTTAGCTGATTAAATGAAGCTTGTTTTTTTATTTTTTTAATATGTTGATTTGCCATCCTTAAAAAAAAGCTTTTCTGCAATACTCACCTCCAAACCACCTTCCTTGGGCTCAGGCTGTCATGGACACACTTCCCGAGTGTCACAATGCAACCTTCACAGTACTCCTACTGTTCGCACTGTTCAGTCCAGGAGAAGGAAACACCTACCAAGGCACCCAAGGAAGATGGCTAGGGCCATGACATTACTGGACTATCCTAAAGACTTAAGGATTAGAAGATGTGTAGGATATTTAACACCTTTCCACCCAGCCTATAGCAGACTGATGGCCTGGTGGGCCTTTCGTCCTTCTGAGTGCACGTCATATGCCGTCCTCCCAGAATGCAGCTTGCATCGGCATGATCTGTTACTGGCTGGGTCCACCGGACACAGCCAGTGACTGATCACTATACCGGCCTGCTGCCAGTACCATGTGATCGCTGTGACCAATCACAGCAGATCACATGACAATTGTCAACAATGGATGGCTTTCTTTCATGCAATCCATTGTTCACAATTGTTGTTGCTATCTGTAATTGATCATAGTGATCACATGGTACAGACAGGGCCAATCACGGCCCTTCTGTACCATGTGATTAGCTTTGGGCAATCACAGTTAATCACAACAAAAGACACTGAATGAATCAGTTTTATTCAGTAAAAATGGTTGCTTATACCAATTCACTGGTATAAGCAATCATAATGTGTAAAAAAAAAAAAATAATAATAACCCGATCACTTCTTCAGAATAGTAAAGTGTTACTATGGCAATTTTGTATTGCTCTGGTCACAACGTGTTAAAAAAAATCTTAAAAAAAAGAAAAAATTGTAATAAAAAGGATAAAAAAATGTGAAAAATATTATATATATATATTTTTTTTTAACATACATACTGTCCGTATCCATGATCACTGCCACACCAGTTATATGATAACGCTGTAGTTCACTGGTGACAGTATGAAAAAAAAAAATTGTGAACATTTTATTTTCTATTTCTTAAAAGCAAAGTTTACACCTTTACAAAATAACCGCCTATGCAGGCAAGGGATGTTTGTAGATTAAAACAAACTGTGCAGCTCTGACTAAAGATGAATAATACCCTTGCTAAATAATACTCCCAGGACAAGTGAGGCCTAGTTATCACTGCTCACCTCCACCATTACAGGAGTGAGCTCTTTCTCTGATTCAAACCCTTTCACATGCTCTTTCTTCCCCTGATGCAGTAGCTCTGAGCTCAGCTTTTAAGAGCTCACTCCTGTGATGGTGGAGGATGACTAGGCCTCACGTAGCAACGTCTTGGGAGTACCTAGCAATGTCCTGGGAGTATTCCAGTCAGGTTTCAGAAGGTATGTAAATGGCCTACACCTATAGCAAGTGTTTTATTCAGCTTTAGGCCCCTTTCACACAGGGTAGATCGCTCCGTTGATGACAGGTCCATCTCTGCTCACTGTGCAGGGATGGACCTGTCAGAGCCCCGCTGTTCTCTATGGGAACATCAGATGAATATGGACAGCATGTCTGTTTTCATCCAATCCCATCTGATCAACTGGATCCACTTTTCAGATCGGATGGCAGGCGGGTGTTAGTGGACAAATCTCCGCTGACATCCGCCTGCCCATACAAGTCAATGGGTGGCCTTCTCAAATCTGCCTGAAAAGAAAACAGGTGGATCTTTGTAGGCCCATCTTGTGAAAGGGGCCTTAGTCAGAGCTGCATAGTTTGTTTTTATCTATAGGTGCCCCTTATCTGCAGACAGTTTTGTGGTAAAGGTGAACTATCCCTTTATTTTCCAAATAATTGTGACAAAAAAATTACAACTTCAAAAAACTTATCATGCCTCTAGATAAATACATTGGACTGTCTACTTTCCAAAAAGGGGTAATTTTGGGGTATTTGTACTGTCCTGGCTTTTTTGAGGATAAATCAATTTCTATACAGGGGGTCCCCGACTTACGAACGCCCGACCTACGAACATCCCCTACTTACGAACCGGGCGCTGCAGGGACCCTCCGCCATTTTCTGCCGTCCTCTGGCCGCTCTGCGCATGCGCGGCCAGACAGAGCCTCGGAAAATGATGGCAAACTTTGGAAATGTCCGTAATTTGCCGCGCATGCACAGAACGGCATTAGACGGAACATCGGAAATGTCCGGAAATGTCCGTAATTGTCCGTAATTGTCGGTCTGCGCATGCGCGGCCGACTTACGAACAATTCCGACATAAGAACAGGCGGCCAGTCCCTCACGAGTTCGTAACTCGGGGACCCCCTGTATATACATTATACATGTATATATAGCATAGTTTGTGAAGGAAATGTAGCAGGATACATTTGACCTAAATTTATGAAGAAAGATATTTTATTTACAAAATTTTATAATGAAACACTAATGTGAAGAAAAACTTATTTTTTTTTTTTCAAAATTTGTGGTCTTTTAATACCAGTGGTGGTTAAATACCACCAAAAGAAAGCTCTATTTGTGTGAAAAGAAAATATAAAAATGTCTTATGGGTACCGCGCAATTGTCATTCAAAGTGTGAAGCTGAAAATCTACCTGGGCAGGAAGGGGGTAAAAGTTTCGGTATTGAAGTGGTAAAAAAAAAAGTGGACAATACCAAGCTAAAGTTCAGCTTTAATTTTCTCATGTAACTCTCTCCAAACTGCTATACAATGACACACTTTTTACTACTTAAAACAGAGATTCTTGACTTGCACAAACTGCTATATACATTGAAGCCGGCCAGCTGCAGGAAAGTGATCCCTGTGTGGCTAGACCCATCTCTGTAGCTCTCTGTAGCTCTCTTTCCACTGTGGCATTTTTTGTGTGGAAAGGAAGTGATGGTGGAGCTCTGGACCCAATGGTGAGTGTAATCAAGTGTGTGGTCCCCATTGCTAAGAGGCATACAACATCTGACATACAAGATCTTGGTATGGGTCCAAAAAAGATGTAAAGGAGGAGGGCACACATACAGTAAGTCTATTATCAATGTATTGGTCTTTATTTATCACACTAGGGCTTATGTACTGGATGTGACAGATGAAATACTGGTCAGAATACTAACACCTGTCCTAGACCCTTTTTACTGTTCCATATTTCTTCTGTCACGTTCCAGCCCTGATGAAGGGGGAGTTGTGATATTCCAAATTGCCCTGGATGTACATTCTGTTTTTCTTTATCAAGACTAATCAATTTATATTAGACTTACTGTAAACTTGTGATTCTCTGCTCCTTTGTATTTTCTTTAAAACTGCACCATTTTGGATAAGAGAGGAAACCCCTATTGCCACTATGGTGCTCATTTATTTTAACAACGTTTACATGCTTCATAACAAAGAATTATCCAAAATTACTGAAAACTGCATTCCTGAATTTATCAAACCTTTACAGCACCTTCTCCATATTTACTCCACATTTAAAACGGTTGTATAGGTAAATGTGTAACTTTGACCTACAGGTAAGCCTATAATAAGGCTTACCTGTAGGTAAAAAGACTATCTCCTAAACCTGTACGGTTTAGGAGATATTCCCCGTGCAATGAGCCACTGACTGCAGCGGCGCATGCGCACGGGGGATTCTCGGCTGAAAGTCCGGCAGGCGCCAGACCCTGCCGGGAAGAAAACTCCTGCGTGCATGCGTGGGAGTGACGACATCACTGCTCCGGCCACTCACAGCGCCGGAGCCGTGATACCCAGAAGATACGCCGAGGGAACATGTCAGCTCCCTCAGCGTGGACCGTGTGAGATGCCGGCGCCTCGTTCTAAGGTAAGTATTTCATAATGAGCTAGTATGCGGTGCATACTAGCTCATTATGCCTTTTCCCTTACAGGTGTAAAAAAAAAAAGTCAGCGGGTTTACTCCCACTTTAAGAACATGGTCCATATTTGCACACATACATACAGAATCGTGGCAGCTCTATGCTGGTGCTATTATATATAAAATCATTTTTGGGTGCAGCTGTAGTATGTATTCAATATAATATTTATTGTTAGCTCAAGGAAAGATAAAAATGCATGTAAACTGTGTTAAAAACATTTTGAAGCTCCAAAAACAGGTGAAATACACCAGAATGCAAACACCATCCACCATCCAGCTGTGCACTACACTTTTTTTTTCAACGTAGTGGCGCTAATGCTTTTTTTTTTCATAAATTTACCATGTTATGGAGATGCATATGTACAAGTGACAGTATGGGGTTGATTTACTAAAGGCAAATAGACTGTGCACTTTGTAAAATACAGTTGCACTCTACAAGTACAGTTGCTCAGAGCTTAGTAAATAAGGTAAAGATTCACTTACCAAAGAATACCCAATTACGTGCAAGGAAAATAAAAAAAAACAGCATTTTTGCATGCACATGATTGGATGATGGAAGCCAGTAGAGCTTCTGCTTATTTACTAAACTGTAGAGCAAACGCTATCTGTCTTTAGTAAATCAACCCCTATATGTCCATTTCACTATGCTCTGTACATGCAAGTATTTGGAATACTTTTGTAATATTGTAGGGATCAGCCAAAGATGGCTAACTTTCAAGTAGCTTACTAGTTTGAACACAAATTGCAGTATACATAACACAAGAATCATCTCAACCTTTGCTCTGTTCTGTTAAATAAGCAGACACAACAGTGTCTGCGAAGCTGATCAAAAGGCAGTATAAGCAGGATAAATACTTAGCAAGCACTAATAAAGAAATGAAATCATTTAATGACTACCACAGTTAAATGTATTTCCCAGCTGACAACAGTCCATCAAGCGCATCAGCAATCTATTACAATTAGCTGTGTCATTTTTTTTTAAACATATTTCTAATCAGCTATTTTAAGTCTATGGAGCATAACAAACAACTCTTGTAATTAAACACTTAGCTGTGTTTGTACTTATGATCAGGGGAGAATACTTTTTCCTTTAATTATAGGGGTAGGTGAAGCAAATAATGCATACATTGTCAGACTTTTATAAGAAGTTATCTAGGTTGTATCAATTATTTATAACAGTTTATTACATTCTACAGAAGGGCTTTCTCCCATGGGTCAGGATAATTGATTATTGCACACAGGCACTTTTTTTGCAGATTAATTAAAATGCACAATGGGCTTCTATACTGAAACCCTCTTTAATTTCTCTTTATGATTGGCTATGGCTGGTGTTAATCTGAGAAGCAGAATTCTATTGTGCATAGCTGTTGGTAAATCTAAAAAAACTCTACAATCAGCCTGTAAAATGTGTGGCTATGTTTAAGCATTTATAAATATTATATATATATATATATATATATTTATGGTCGGAGCCCTCGGTCCATAACGATGTGAAGGAGCAAAACATAAACACGCCACAAGACAGACAACAAACTAGACCTGAAGTGTGCCCTGGTCTACCGAAAGGTAAGCCCTGGTGAGCTGGGCCGTGAGGCCCTTTCTGCTAGGAGAGTAGTTAAGAAAAGGGCGCTTACCTGAGAAGTAATGGCTGTTTCTGTAGAGAGCCATATCAGAGTGTTCTGAGAAAGGGAATGGGTGGGCGGGTACGGCGCGCTAGAACCGACACCAGCCTCGTGGAGAGGTCTGGTATTTATACCCTCCGGGCTCCTCCCATAATTGCAGGCCACCATGCTGGCCTTCCTATTTATGGTCGGAGCCCTCGGTCCATAACGATGTGAAGGAGCAAAACATAAACACGCCACAAGACAGACAACAAACTAGACCTGAAGTGTGCCCTGGTCTACCGAAAGGTAAGCCCTGGTGAGCTGGGCCGTGAGGCCCTTTCTGCTAGGAGAGTAGTTAAGAAAAGGGCGCAAAAGACTTGTTTTTAGGGAGGTAATGGTTTATTTGTTTGGTAGCGGCAACTGCTACAAGGCAAGGTTACTGAAGGCCCGGGACATTTCGGTCTGGGGATCGGGAATGTAACGGGCAAAACAGGTGGACTTCCATCGTCCCATCCTCCTGATCACGTGATCGGGGACTCCATTGCGGGAGGCTGCGGAGGCTGCTCCGATGCGAAAGGAGTGACCTGAGAATTTCGCTGGGTCAAGACCTAAGTTGCGGAGGAGAATCCTGACGTGCGTGACGAATTGATTGCTACTAAGGGGTCTGACCGGAAATGGTAGCAACGGGCTGTCAGGTGAGGGATCAGGTAGGTGTGCTAGTAGCTGATCTAGAACTGCCACGGGGCACCAGGCGTTGAGAGTTTCGAACAGTTTGATGTCGATGCCTGGGCCAGTCTGCTGCATTTTGGATGCCTCGAGGTGCAGGATGAAAAAGGTCTGATGGCGTACGAGGTGCCGCCTGCGTAGCGTCTTGCAGCTAGGGCCAGTAACTGAAAACTCGCTGGGCCGTAAGAAGCCGTAGAAGGCCAGGTACATGGCAGCCTGGATGACCAGGCTGGGAAAAAGGCCAAAAGGGGAATGCGAGAGCATGATCGATAAATCCCGGAAAATGGCACCGGTTACTGGGAGGCGTTTGGCATTGACCTGCGGCTGTTTTTTGAGGATGCCGCGCAGGATTGCCTTGACTGCGTGGGAAGCGAACAAAGATGGTTTAGAAGGGTCTTGTAAGGAAATGAAGTGCTGGATACCGGCTAGATAAAGTTTGATGGTATTGTGTGATAACGCCAGCCGAGTGTAGCAGTGGGAAATGAAGGCTAGGATATGGTGGAGGTCCCCTGGTGACCCCCCGTGGCATGTGTCCAGAAACCGTAGGTACGTCCTCCAAGCAGCTTGGTAGGCTTTCAGCGTGTTGTGTGACAATGAGAGGTTTATGAGACTGGTGGCGCCGTGAAGGTGGTGACTCAGACTGGGGTTAGTTGAGACCAGTGAGGGATAGCGGACATGGTCGGATCGGGTCCGGATTCTTGTAATGCATGATGTGGGGGTGGCGGGGGCGACAGCTGGTGGAGTGGGGGTAACTTGCTGGAGCTCCAAGGTCCCCACTCTGGCCTGGACGTCAGAGATGGTAGTTGATAGGGAGGAGACCAGCGTGTGAAGCTGGGACACTGCCGAGGCAATTGATTGTAGTGATGCCTGCGTGTCTGGTGGGTTTGGTGGGGATGGGCTTGGGAACAGTAGCCTGAACAGTTCAGCTTTCCTGGCCGTGATGGGGTAGGGGATGTTCCTGCGCCTCAGCTCGGCTGAGAGTCTGGGGATGGTCCAAGCTCTGAAGGCTTGTGCGAAGTTGTCTGCCGGGCCCGCTTCGGGAGGTGATGGGGCGGGGGTTGAGATTGTCGCTGCCGGCCAGAGACATGGCGTCTGCTAGAAAAAAAAGAGGGGGGGGTGCATGTTTCTCTCGTTTACTTTTTTTTTTTTTTTTTTGAGTTTTAAGTTTTTAAGGGCAGGAGAGGATGTATCTGTGTTTGTGGATTGCGGAAATATGAAGGGGGTGGGGGGGCAGGGCGGGATGCCTGTGTGACGGGCATTGGGGACAAACGGTTTGCGCGCGTGCGCTGAGTGGGATGTTCCATGGGCCTATATGTAAACTCGGAGGATGCGTGACACCCGAGGTAAGCCAGGAGGTGACTGGCCGGGTGGCTGATGCTCGGGTGTCCGTCTGTGCTCGGCACGGACTGGTTAACCAGAGCCCCCCCAGGGCGGCACTGGGGGGAGTGGCTACTGATTGGTTTGCTAAGTAGGAATGTTTCGATCTGTAGTAATTTGACGTGGGTTCGGTCAGCTAATACTTGCACTGCCAGCAAGTCATGAGATTAGGTGACCTTGTCTGCGTAGTGAAGGCTTGTGCTTCGAAAAATAGAGTGATATGCATAGAAGTATGTGACAGTTACTAACGCCTGGAAATTTTTTATCAAAACTATGGTGTTCTGCGTTGATGGGAAGGGGAGATGTGTGAACGAAGCAGGATACCGTTCGACGGTATGGTGAGAATCGGGATGCGCGTGAGCGCTGGGTGAGTTTGTTTCATTGGCCTGTGGAACTCAAAGAATGCGTGACAACCGAGGTAAGCCAGGAGGTGACTGGCCAGGTAACCGATGCTCGGGTGTCCGTCTGTGCTCGGCACGGACTGTTTAACCAGAGCCCCCCCAGGGCGGCACTGGGGGGAGTGGCTACTGATTGGTTTGCTAAGTAGGAATGTTTCGATCTGTAGCAATATGACGTAGGTTCGGTCAGCTAATACTTGCACTGCCAGCAAGTCATGAGATTAGGTGACCTTGTCTGCGTAGTGAAGGCTTGTGCTTCGAAAATAGTGTGACATGCATAGAAGTATGTGACAGTTACTAACGCCTGGTGCTGAGCCGAATAAGTATGTGTGACAGGGATATGTAGTGAAAAGGTGTGTGAAGAGAATGGAAAACTGAAACAACGACTACCTACGCACCGTTTGCTGCCCTAGTGATAGAGTCTCTGTTGGGGTCAAGCCTGGGAGACCTGGTGCCTATGGTGGGGTGACATGAAATTATTTGTGAGAGATGGGTTGCAAGAGCTGATTCGGGGCCGTAGTTGACCCCCTGGTGAAGAGATGCAAGCCCTCGAAATGACCTGGCAAGAGAAAGGGGGTGGTCCGATCCTGTTGTATAGGAGACCAAGGGACGACTTACTGACCTAAGGGAAAGGTGAAAAGGGGTAGAGAAAGGCGTGAGTAGCTGAAGTTTGCTACTGGGGAAGTTGTGGCAGCGAGGCCAATGGAGATCGAGCTGCAACGATTGCAGAGGTATGTAGGAGGTGGATGTGGGAGCCGTGACACAAACCTGCGGTGAAGCAAGATGTGCGGGGGGCGGCTGTGCCTCACATTGGCAGTCCACCTCAGCAAGGAGTGGACTGTCTTGCTGAGGTTTGCAAGGTGTGGGGGCCCATTTACACGAACTTGCGGTGGTTGCAAGAAGTGCGTGGGGAGTGCAGTGACATGCTCTGGTGGGTGTGTGTGTGATTTATTTTGCAAGGTATGGGGGCCCATTTACACGAACTTGCGGTGACTGCAAGAAGTGCGTGGAGAGGGCAGTGACAGATGCTCTGGTGGGTGTGTGTGTTCTTTTTTTTTTTTTTTTTTTTTTTGGGGGGGGGGGCAGGGGGGGGGAGGTGTTTGTGGTGGACGTGTGAGTGAGGGGATGCTTGCACTGGGTAGCGGGCGTAACAACCAGTGGAAGTGGGGTGAATTGGGGGGTGGAAAACAAGCAAACAATAGCATGGTAGTTGAAATGACTCAGTGGAAAACAGGGGTTTCGACGTAGCGACGAAAAAGCCTAAATCCTACCTGCGACGCTGAAGCGGAACGAACTGGGGGTGCGATCGGGAATCGAATCCGTAATCTGGAACGAGGAGCGTCGGACAACTCAGGAACGTGTACTGAGTTGCTTGTCGGCCTGGTGACGTATAATACGGCGCGCTAGAACCGACACCAGCCTCGTGGAGAGGTCTGGTATTTATACCCTCCGGGCTCCTCCCATAATTGCAGGCCACCATGCTGGCCTTCCTATATATATATATATATATATATGTGTGTGTGTGTGTGTGTGTGTATATATATATATATTATATAAATGAAACTCATATGATTTATATAGATGAGTATATATTCAAGCATTTCTTTCTTTTAATTTTGATGATTATGGCTTATAGCTAGTGAAAACCCAGAATTCAGTATCTCAGAAAATTATAATATTACATAAGACCAATAAAAAAAAAAAAAAGTAATTTTTTTAATACAGAAATGTTGGCTTACTGAAAAGTATGTCCATGAACAGTATAGTATGCACTCAATGGGGCGTGGCATGGAGGCGATCAGGTGTCATGAAAGCTCAGTTTTCTTTGATAGTGGTTTTCAACTCAACTCCATTCCTGGCCAATCAAGCACAGTGATACCATGATCATTAAACCAGGTATTGGTACTTTTGGGCAGTGTGGGCAGGTGCCAAGTCCTGATGGAAAATTAAATCGGCATCTCCAAAAAAGCTGGTCAGCAGAGGGAAGCATTAAGTGCTCTAGAATTTCCTGGTAGAGGTCTGCGCTGACTTTGGACTTGATAAAACACAGTGGACCAACATCAGCAGATGACATGGCTCCCCAAATCATCACTGACTGTGGAAACTTCACACTGGACCTCATGCAACTTGGATTCTGTGCCTCTCCACTCTTCCTCCAGACTCTGGACCTTGATCTCCAAATAAAATGCAACATTTTCCACAGTCCGTGATGAAACCTGGGCTTCCATAACACCTCAGAAGTGCCTCAGGCTGATCGCCTCTGATGCAAAAGGAGCTCTACCAAGTATTGAGGGCATACTGTACATGGACATGCTTTTCAGTAAGCCAACATTTCTGTACATGCCTTCCATGGGGGCACCCGTGTATTCTTTGTCTATTGACACAGAGCGGGTGGTTCAGCCCTCTCCCCTGCTCGCTCCCACTGCTATTTAATTGACAGCAGCGGAAACCAATGGCTCCCACTGCTATCAAACTGCCCAATGAGGAGGGAGACGGTGGCAGCTGTGCTGTAGACATGTGCAATTCGTTTTGTTTTTTTCGTTTTTCGTTTTTTTTTTTTTTTTTTTTTTCGGTATTTTTGTTCATTCGTTATCGTACAAACGAACGATTCGGTAAAAATTTTAACGAATAATGAATCGTTCGAATCGAACGAATCCGAAAACAACGAAAATCCGAAAAAAAAAAAACAAATTAGAAACAACGAATCTACGAATGAAGAAAATCCGAAAAACGAAACGAAAATTGAAAATCAAAATGAACAAAAAAATTTGTACATTCGTAACTTTTTTTTGTTGAATTGGTAATTTTCCGTGTCCCTTACAATGGCGCTGCTTAACGTGCCTCGAATGGATTGAACGAAAAAAATTGTACATTCGTAACTTTTTTTTTTTTTTTCGATTCCTAATTTTCCGTGTCCCTTACAATGGCGCTGCTTAACGCGCTTCGAATGGATTGAACGAAAAAATTTGTGCATTCATAACTTTTTTTTTCGATTCGTAATTTTCCGTGTCTCTTAAAATGTAATAATAGCATACACATTACATAAAATTATGAATTATGCTCCGATTACGAATCTACGAATGTGACGAATGTTACGAATGTACGAATAAATACGATGGCGTCCGAGTTTCGAATAAATGAATAAACGAAAATTAAACTAACGAAAAAACGAATCAACGAAAAAATAACTCTAACGAAAATACAAATCGTTACGAATACGAAAACCGACGACTTACGAATTTACGAATCGTTACGAATACGAACACCGACGACGTACGAATTTACGAATCATTACGAATCAACGGAAACGGAAAAAACGAAACGAAAATAAACAAATGTTTTTGTTGTGCACATGTCTACTGTGCTGTAATTCACTACAGCACATGCCCATTAGTGGGTCCTGGTCAATGATTTATAGCCGGGACCTGCTGATCAGCCGAGCGATTGACAGGTAAACAACACAGGGCTCTATACGGAGAGCAGCCATGTGGCTGTTTTTTTTTTTCTCTCTGCAAAGCAGGGAGATAAAACAGTTACATTGCTTACTAAAAGCAGCACACTTTACACTTGTTTTTCACACAGTTAACCCGTTGAGTGCCCCTAAATGTTAACCTCTTCCCAGCCAGTGTCATTAGTACAGTTACAGTGTATAGCATTAGCACTGATCACTGTAGTAGTGTCACTGGTGATGTCAGTGTCAGTTAGCCAGTTCCCACAAAGTGTCAGTTAGTGTCAGATTTCCCAGCACACTATTATGGTCCAACTATAAGTAACTGATCACCCCCATTACTAGTATATTAAAAAAAAATCCAGTGTTTATACCATTGTTTGTAGATGCTATAACTTTCCCACAAATTAATTAATGTACACTTACTGGATTTTTTTTACAAAAGACATGTAGCAGAATACATTTTAGCCTAAATTTATAAAGAAATTAGATTTTGAATTTTTTTATGAGATATGTTTTATAGCCGAAAGTAAAAAATATATATATATTTTAAAACATTTCAGTCTTTTTTTATTTATATAATAAAAAAAAAAAAAAACACAGTGGTGATCAAATGGCACCAAAAGAAAGTTCTTATTGTGTGTAATAAATTATATAAATTTAAGGGTACAGCTTTGCATGACCACACAATTACCAGTTAAAGTAGCGCAGTGCTGAATGAAATGGAAGGGGGTAAAAACTTAATGGTTAAAAGTAGAATAAAACATATTCAGCAAGTACATGGAAAGCTCTGTAGAGGTTTGAAAGGTTTGAGTGGAAATGATAAAATGCAGGGGATGTAGAAAATTATTGTTTCTGACAAATGTGTATGACATTTGCTAGACTATAAAAGTGGTAAATAGCACAGTAAGAACTATTCCCAATTGATTTACAGATGTTGATGAATGTCATGAGCCTCCCTTGACATGTTGCATCATCATGTTCGTGATATTCGCGTCCAGGGCTTTTTTCTAAGAGAATAGGTGCAGGTACTCCCCCCTTCTGAGTCACCATTTTTCTTTGCCCCCCTACCCACCTCCAAGCACTGTCCCTTGGTTCCACCCCCTACCCACCTCCCAGTATCACCACTTTTGGAAAATATAGAACCGAGTATCATTTTGTGGTGCTACGTAATTTGTATGGAATTTGTTAATGATAACAAGGAAAGTTAGTAAAATAGGTTCCCTGCAGCCAGCAGCAATAGACCCCCCCCCCCCCCCAGCAACAATAGATTCCCCCAGCAACAATAGACCTATCGCCAAAACAAAACCTCCCCCAGCAAAATGGATCCACCCCAGCAACAATAGATCTCCCAGCAGCCAGCATCAATAGACTCCTCCTTCAATAGTAGGTCCCTCTCAACAACAATAGATTCCCCACCAGCAACAATAGTCCTCCTGCAACAATAGATCCCCTTGAGAGATAACTGATCCCCCAGCAGCCAGCAATAGACCCTCCAGCACCTCCCAACCGTTACATACATTCAGTACCAGAGGTGCCATAACTGCGTTCCCCCGCATTTTCGCTGTAAAAAAGCCCTGCTCACGCCTCCTGCTGATCATGACACCTTCTGTCTAACGGACCCAATTCATATTTACCATGCTTTTGTAAGTTATGTTGTGCACTTTATATAATGTAGATTACACAGTAGAGAATTGGGAGTTGTATTTCTTTTAATTGTTTAATAACTTTTTACAGTATTTCACTATTGGAAGTTTTTTAAGTCTAATTCTGGTCATGTATACCGAATACACATTACCAAGGAGTTACTATATGGACTTTTCCTTTCTGCACAACTATTGGAAGCTAAATATATAGGATCTCCATCTTGCTGTGTTTGATGTGGATTTACAAATACAATAGAAAGTGCTATTTGACCTTTATATTCCTAGTGATCAATATCATACAGTGAGCTGCTGTCTAATGCCGCGTACACACAATCGAAATTCGGCCAGCAAAAGACCGATGAGAGCTTTTGGTCGGAAAATACGACCGTGTGTAGGCTCCATTGGACTTTTGCTGGCGAAAATCCAGCCAGCAAAAGATTGAGAGCATGTTTTCAATTTTTCGGGCGGAAAAAGTTCTGATCGGAAATTCCAATCATCTGTAGCAATTCCGACGCGCAAAAATTCCTACGCATGCTTGGAAACAATTAGTTGCATGCTCGGAAGCATTGAACTTCATTTTCTCGGCTCGATGTAGTGTTGTACGTCACTGCGTTCTTGATGGTCGAAAGTTCAGCAAACTTTTCTGTGACCGTGTGTATGCAAGCCAAGCTTGAGCGGAATTCCATCGGAAAAACCGTCCAAGATTTTTCTGACGAAAAATCAGCTCGTGTGTACGCAGCATAAGAGGTGATATCACAAATTGTGTGGATTTTATTAGTACTTAGGTTTGATTATTGGTAGACTTTTAAAACACTGTATATATTGTTTGTTGTTTTCTACAGCAATGCACGTTATATGTTTTGCTTCTTCTTTTGTATATGTTAAGTATATTTATACATTGAATTATAACCTTTTATGTAATTTTTTTCACTTAATGAGCAATCCGTTTTCATAATCTTTTTTTTGCAGTGTTTATTTTACTTTATTAATATGTTGACATTGAAAGTAGCAAGCACAATAAATTACTGTTTTGTAACAGTAAAACTATATTCATATTTCATCACTAATCTGTTTTCTTTTTTTTCCAGGCAAAGAATTGTTATTTAGAACACAACAGGGTCATGTGGTGAAGCTGAATGTTGAGCGGAATGAGTCAACGTTATTGATAGAGAAGAAGATGTTTGTAAGTATATTTTCTAATATAAGACAGCGGACGCATGGGCTGATCAATGCCAATACTTTTATGCTGACAAAAAAATATCGGTTGATCACATCAAACACTGGCAGTACATAACAAAAATCAAGACATTTAGCTCATAGCAACCAATCAGGAATAATGTTTCTTTTCTCTAACTGTTTCAAAATAATGAAGTTTGATTGACGATCGAAAAACCTTCATCATTGCTCTTTGCTTCTATCAAATAAGGCACAGTTGGACTTGTTTAATATGGGCTCCCTGCATTATTTATGGGGTTTTATGTAAGTTTCCACTATATTTATATGAGATGCTGCCCTGCGTTAATGCCGTGCTGCTTGGTCCCACGTATACCCCCTGCCTGACCCCATTGTCAGCTTGAATGGTCAAGGCTCAATTTGATGAGCAGGTACCAATCAGAGTAGTTCCTGCTTGAATGTTCATTGTAACAGCTGGTTACAGCAATCATTCAGTGTATTATTGCAGAATTGTTACAACGTTATAGTGCTGCAGTCATAATATGCAAATCATGAGCTTGTTGTACCAACTCTGCAGGAAAATGGTGAAGTAAAAAAAAATATTATAATATAATAACTAAATATAAATTATTTAGTTATAACTAAATTATAAATTAACTCTTAACTAGGTCCACATTAACCCCCTATTATAGCGCAATGCAACCTTTATCTCTTGTACACAGTCCCCTTTTTTGTACCCTTTTTTCAGGAATCTTCAGCATGGTACATAATGTGCCAGGTCATCTTTCTTTTAATTTCTTCTCTGTGGCTGGGTGCTCCTCAATGATGCAGAATGTTGCTGATGTCAGAGCTGTCCTCTTCATTAATATACTGTATGTGCATAACTAAAACCCCCCAGGGGCAGATCAATGACACCCAACACTTAAAAAAAGTTTGATGAATATAATTGGAATCATAAGAGGACCATCGCTGGATCCCAGAGTGGGTGAGTCTGAGGAGGACACAGCTGGAGGAGAGATGAAGTTTACAGCAAGAGCTGAATTTTTATTTTTAGATTCACTGGATATTTTTTATTTAATTAGATCTGGGCTTTTGCCTCTTCCTCCTCCTTTTTTCTTCTATTTAGCATTTTTTTTATTTGTTTGCTATTAGCGTGCACATTTAAATTTGGTTCTGTCTTTTTTTATTTATTTTTTTTTGCGGGAGGGTTGGATTAAGTAAAATCATACAGTACTTCCTTAATATATGTACATTCATCTAGTTTTTTTATTAGATACATAATATTTTAATTAAATAGCACATTTTCAACTTTGTATCTACAGTAAGATAGATTTAAAGCCAACTGTGGTTGAAACTAGAAAAAACATATACTAAATTACCATAAGTTCTGGGATCCTGCCTTTACACACACATGAACTTTAATGGCATTCCGGTCTTAGTCTGTAGGATTAAATATTGAATTGGCCCACCTTTTGCAGCTATAACAGCTTCAACTCTTCTGGGAAGGCTGTCCACAAGGGTTAGGTGTGTGTCTATGGGAATGTTTGACCATTCTGAATATTTGACCATTAGTGAGGTCAGGCACTGATGTGGGATGAGAAGGCTTGGCTCGCAGTCTCCACTCTAATTCTCCCCAAAGGTGTTCTATCGGGTTAAGGTCAGGACCAGTCTGCAGGCCAGTAAAGTTCCTCCACCCCAAATTTGCTCATCCATGTTGGAACAGGAAGGGGCCATCCCCAAACTGTTCCCACAAAGTTGGGAGCATGAAATTGTCCAAAATGTCTTGGTATTCTGATGGCTTAAGAGATCCCTTCACTGGAACTAAGGGGCCAAGCCCAACCCCTGGAAAACAAACCCACACCATAATCCCCCCACCACCAAATGATTTGGAGGGGTGGCCCAATACTTTTGGCAATATAGTGTGGATGAGAGAGTTTGGGGTAGAGGAACTTGACTGACATTTTGGACAATTTCATGCTCCCAAATTTGTGGGAACAGTTTGGGAATAGCGTTGTCCTGTTCCAACATGACTGCACATAAGTGCACAAAACAAGGTCCATAAAGACATGAATGAATGAGTTTGAGGTGGAGACTCATGACTGACCTCAACCCGATAGAACACCTTTGGGATGAATTAGAGCGGAGACTGCGAGCCAGGCCTTCTCGTCCAACATTAGTGTCTGACCTTACAAATGCGCTTCTGGAATAATGGTCAAACATTCCCATAGACACACTCCTAAACCTTGTGGACATCCTTCCAAGAAGAGTTAAAGCTGTTATAGCTGCAAAGGGTGGGCCAACTCAATATTGAACCCTGCGGATTAAGATTGGGATACCTTTAAATTTCATGTGCGTGTAAAGGCAGGCATCCCAATAGTTTTGGCACTATAGTGTATGTATGTTCATCCATTTTTTTTATTACATATATAATATTATAGTTAAAGAGTACATTTTCTACTGTGTATGTAGAGTATAATAGATTATATCTGGTTGAAACTAGAAAAAAAGATGAATGAAAGACTTGTATAGCGCTGCAACTGCAAACTGAATCACCTTGAGGCGCTTGATCCATCCTGTGCTTCCTGCTTGTTAGAAGAGGTAGGTCTTGTGTTTTTTCCTGAAGGCCCGATGGTTTTCTTCCATGCGGATGTCAGTGGGTAGAGCGTTCCATAGCCGAGGTCCTTGGACTGCAAATTTTTTTTCTCCCTTGGATTTGTAGCGGGATTTAGGGATGAGGAGGAGGTTTTGGCTAGTTTATGAAAATCTGTGGATGGGTGTGTAGTGATTTATTGAGGAGTGTTTCCTAGTGTGCATTTGGGGGTGAGGCAGAGGGTCTTGAAAGTGACCGATCCTTAACGGTTAGCCAATGAAGGGCTGCGAAGATGGATTCCCAGGGTTTTTTTTCCAGTGACTAGTCTTGCTGCCGTGCTTTGGACGACTTGTAGGCGTGCAATCTGGTATTTGGGTAGTCTTATGTAGAGGGAGTTAGCATTTTCGAGTCGGGAATTTATGATTGTTCCAACTACTACTGCTTTCTCTTTTTCTGCAATGATGTTTCCATGTGTTTTTTTTTCTATTATTTTTTCTATAAAAATCAACAATCGGGTATCATGAGCAATCTCAACCTTTGGTCAAATGCAGTAGACATATACCTAAATTAAAAACATTGGTCTGGTCCATAAGGAGCAAACAGTTGCTAGTCCTGAAATATTTATTAGGAAAAAGAGTATTGTAAACAAAACCAATAAAAATTATTTTTTCACTTACTCAATGTTTAAAAACAGAAGTCTGGTTGGTTGCTGCAATATAATGTCATTGCTTTTGTCAACGTTGGCAACATTAATGCTGGTGATAAATTTGTCCACAGAAAGGTTTGCTCTGTGATAAAAGACTGAGCTGTATAATTTCTCTGGGGGTACAATATTACTTCTTCCTTTCTGTCTACTATGGCTGGGGTCTGGTCCAGGACATCAAAGACCTGTTTGAACAGAGACTTGAGCTATACTTTAGCTCCATGATTAAAAGACTACATGTGCAGCTCCTGTCAGATACAGTAAGTCTCTCGATTTACTGCCACAATGATTTGCATTTTAGTCAGGTGAAAATGTGATCCAGAGAACTAAATAAAAGTCAGAGCTGGACAGGAAAATTCTATTTTTGGTAAAAGCTACTCAATAGGAATTTGCACCGGTTCATCTCTGTGCTGATCACATGAAATGAGAGAGAGCAAAATGCCACTAGATACTGTAAATATGGAGCCATTTACTAAAAGAAAACATTTATTAAAATAAGATAAACCTATATTCACTTATTCCATACAATCAATCAAAAATGCAATTTTTGTACCTACCATAATATCTTTTTCTTGGAGTCCATCGAGTGGCACAGGGATATAGTGCTTCATACACTTGTGTATATTATGTGGCTTCCTTAAACAGGTGGATATTGGTAAAAAAATTGGTAAAAAAAAAAAGCATAATCCGACACCTACCCATCCTGCCTCAGTTTTGTGCACAAACAGTACATAAGGTTAATAACACAGAGGAATGAGGCCTGGGTCCGTCAATAAACCCAAGAATCTTTTTTTTTTTTTATTGTTCATGGGGGGATATGGGAATAAAGTAACTCATGGGCGTGTGAAGCATCCAAAGGCAATGCAATAGAGGGATGGGCAACAAACTAATCCAATAGAATATCTGAAGGAGCAAATGCCTGAAAAGGCTAAATGAAAAAAAGGGGGTCAATATGGAAAGTGTTACTATTGAAGGGTACCAAAACAACCCATTGCAGAGCAGGACAGGTAGCAACACTAGGGAGAGATTGCCATCTGAAAGGATGATGGACCTCAACAATAATAAAGTGGAGACCACAACAAAAATGTAGAGATAAACTAAGCAGCCATTATACAGGCAACAGGTAGAATCAAACAGACCAACAGCAAAAAAGACAGGAATGTATTTAATGAAAAAGGCAGAAGCCTACAATACCTAATTATTCATTCTTGAAGACAGAATGTTTGACAAACAAGTCTGCTTCAACCGAAGATCAACCAGTGAACAGCTTGGGTCGAAGCAAATTACCTTCACCCTTGATTTCAGGGAAATGGAAATCCGAAATAATAGAGCCTTGTCAATAGTAATCTAAAGATAAGAGAGAGGGAGACCTTCAAGCTCTCTCAATAGAAATCTAAAGGCAGAGATGGGAGGAGACCTTAAATGAAAAGCAAAGAAGAATGGAGTACAGAGCTCCTGAGTTGGAGAGATCAACACACCTATATAAAAAGGGTAGGCTAGTTAGGAGATGAGACTAATATGGAGAACAAATGAATTAAGTATCCAACCTGCTAGGACACTAGCAAAAATATGAAGCAACACATTACAGTGGGCTGGCCTTAAAGTTTTTGAATATTAATTTGTACCTACAGGTAAGCTTATAGTCAGGCTTACCTGTATGTACAATAAGTATCTACAGTCCTAAACATGCACCGTTTAGGAGCTATTCAGCTCTGCAAAAGCTGATGATGTGACCTGCACATGTGCAGGGACACCCTGCATTCAGGGCACACAATATGCCATTTAGTGCAAAGCGCCATGCCATGGCTGAGTGACATTATCGAGGCCCTGGCCATTCAAATGGATCTGGTGAAGATGGAAGCGTCAGGGGGGCCGTGACAGGACTGGACGGCTTGTGTGCAGGTAAGTGTGTCTTAATTGTGCTAATATTTGGTGCATACCAGCACATTATGGGATAAACAGGCGAGGGACGCAATTTTTTGTTTACTACTGCTCCACCCTCTGAAGGCAGCTGCACATAAACCACATTTCTATTTAACATACAGTGGTGTGAAAAAGTGTTTGCCCCCTTCCTCATTTCCTGTTCCTTTGCATGTTTGTCACACTTAAGTGTTTCGGAACATCAAACCAATTTAAACAATAGTCAAGGACAACACAAGTAAACACAAAATGCAATTTGTAAATGAAGGTGTTTATTATTAAAGGTGAAAAAAAATCCAAACCATCATGGCCCTGTGTGAAAAAGTGATTGCC
This sequence comes from Lithobates sylvaticus, assembly GCA_028564925.1. Classification (NCBI taxonomy): domain Eukaryota; kingdom Metazoa; phylum Chordata; class Amphibia; order Anura; family Ranidae; genus Lithobates; species Lithobates sylvaticus. The sequence continues at coordinate 446,273,435 of CM053030.1, forward strand.
CCCTAAACCTAATAACTGGTTGGGCCACCCTTAGCAGCAACAACTGCAACCAAGCGTTTGCGATAACGTGCAATGAGGCTTTTACAGCGTCCTGGAGGAATTTTGGCCCACTCATCTTTGCAGAATTGTCCTAATTCAGTTACATTAGAGGGTTTTCGAGCATGAACGGCCTTTTTAAGGTCATACCACAACATCTCAATAGGATTCAGGTCAGTACTTTGGCTAGGCCACTCCAAAGTCTTCATTTTGTTTTTCTTCAGCCATTCGGTGGTGGACTTGCTGGTGTGTTTTAGGATCATTGTCCTGCTGCAGAACCCAAGTTCGTTTCAGCTTGAGTACACGAACAGATGGTCGGACATTCTCCTTCAGGATCTCTTGGTAGACAGCAGAATTCATAGTTCCTTTTATCACGGCAAGTCTTCCAGGTCCTGAAGCAGCAAAACAGCCCCAGATCATCACACTACCACCACCATATTTTACTGTTGGTATAATGTTCTTTTTCTGAAATGCAGTGTTCCTTCTACGCCAGATATACTTGGACACACACCTTCCAAAGAGTTCCACTTTTGTCTCATCGGTCCACAGAATGTTGTCCCAAAAGTCTTGGGAATCATCAAGATGTGTTGTGGAGAAATTGAGACGAGCTTTGATGTTCTTTTTGCTCAGCAGTGGTTTTCTCCTTGGAACTCTGCCATGCAGGCCATTTTTGCCCAGTCTTTTCCTGATGGTGGAGGCATGAACGCTGACCTTAACTGAGGCAAGTGAGGCCTGCAGTTCCTTGGACGTTGTTGTGGGGTCTTTTGTGACCTCTTGGATGAGTCGTCGCTGCGCTCTTGGGGTAATTTTGGGCGGCCGGCCACTCCTGGGAAGGTTCACCACTGTTCCATGTCTTCGCCATTTGTGGATAATGGCTCTCACTGTGGTTCGCTGGATTCCCAAAGCTTTGGAAATGGCTTTATAACCCTTTCCAGACTGATAGATCTCAATTACTTTCTTTCTCAATTGTTCCTGAATTTCTTTGGGTCTCGGCATGATGTGTAGCTTTTAAGGATCTTCTGGTGGACCTTACTGTGTCAAGCAGCTCCTATTTAAGTGATGCCTTGATTGTGAACAGGTGTGGCAATAATCAGGCCTGGGTGTGGCTAGAGAAATTGAACTCAGGTGTGGACAACCACAGTTATAGTATGTTTTAACAAGGGGGGCAATCACTTTTTCACACAGGGCCATGATGGTTTGGATTTTTTTTCACCTTTAATAATAAACACCTTCATTTACAAATTGCATTTTGTGTTTACTTGTGTTGTCCTTGACTATTGTTTAAATTGGTTTTGATGTTCCGAAACACTTAAGTGTGACAAACATGCAAAGGAACAGGAAATGAGGAAGGGGCAAACACTTTTTCACACCACTGTATGTGCGGGGACGGCTTCAATGCGATTTTCCAAAGGAGTACTGTGCAGTTTCATTTACTGGTTCAGGTGCAATTCAGGTGCAAATTTGTTAAGTGTACTTGAAATCGGACCTGAACAGGACTGAAAATCGTACAGGACTCTTTTGAAAAAGCCACTGCAGCCGGCTCGCAGATATGTGAACTGGCTCCATAGAAAGCTGGTTTGGTTCACATGTCATGCGAACCGGATGCTGTTCAAAATGCATCCAATTTGCATATATGGGAACCGAGCCTTAATCTATCACTGTGTCTTAAAGGGCAGTAAAGATTTAGGAACTTCTAAAGGTCATGATTGAAGTTTTAAACTGAATACAGGTAAAACTAGTCAGTTAAATGATAATGCAATCCAGCAAACCTTCCATTTGTTAAAAAATATACCTTAATCCGAGTTCTTTGCAAACCATTGAAGTTGGAATTTACAGAGATCCTCAAATGTGACCACAGCAAACATTATGAATAGACCTCAAGGCCCATACCATGTACAATTATATAACAACAAAAGGAAAAATAGATTTTTTCAAAGCAACAATTGGAGACCATCGTGGAAAACCTTTACAAACCACTAATGTAAAAATATCTACTTTGCAGAGCTACCATGGAAGTTCAAATATAAAGAAAAAAATATGAAAATGTATATATCTATATGCAACCTGCTTAACAAACATTTGGATCTATAAAACTATTTTAAAGACAATAAACACAAATAAAAAACATATGTATACCTAATAAAAACAAACTCTACCTTAAACGATCATTATAATAGGAAAAAAATGCATGAATACATCCTAAAGCATGATATTTACTAACTAATAACAAGTGTATTATCATTATTTCCTATTATTATAATACAAGATTTATATAGCGCCAACAGCTCAGTGCTTTACAATATAAAGGGAGACAGTACGATAACAATACAGTTAATACAGAAGGAACAGGTGGGTCCTGCGCATGGAGCTTACAATCTAAAGGGAGGGGGAGGTAGTACCAAAGGTAATCGTTGCAGGGGGTGATCTGATGGAAGTTAAAGCATAGTTTTTAGGTGGAGAATCAACCTAGAGGCGGACAGGGCAGGAGCTAACCCAACTTACTGGGATAAGGAAATTACAAAAAGTTGGGAGAGATTCTGGAGAAGTCATGGGAGCAGTAACAAGGGAGCTAGAAAGCAAGATTTCTTGGCAGGAGCGAGAAGGATAATCTGGGTGATGTCTGCAGATTAGGTTGATGATGTGGTGGTTGGGTCACAGGCAAAAAAACAGGAAACGAGGAGGAGGAATAGAAGGGGAAAGAGGAAGGGACGTCAGTCAGGGAGGGGGGCAGCCTTACACAGATGGGGGTATCCACTTGATGTGTAACTACACAGGCACTAGACTAGGGATGAGCCGAACACCCCCGGGTTCGGTTCGAACCAGAACCTTCGAACGGACCGAAAGTTCGCGCGAATTTTCGAACCCTATACGTTATAATGGACGCGAACGTTCGAAATCAAAAGTGCTAATTACAACGGCCAATATGCATGTTAATGTCATAAAACAGGTTTGGGGACCCGGGTCCTGCCCCAGGGGACATATATCAATGCAAAAAGAACTTTTAAAAACTAACGTTTTTTCGGGAGCAGTCATTTTAATGATGCATAAAGTGAAAAAAAAAAAGTGAAATTTTCCTTTAAATATGGTACCTGGGGGGGTGTCTAAAGTATGCCTGTGAAGTGGCATGTGTTTCCCGTGTTTAGAACTGTCCTTGCACAAAATGACATTTGTAAAGGAAAAAAAGAAGCCATTTAAAACCACTTGCGGCTTTAGGTTTGTTCTTAAGTAGAATCTGAACAGGTACATTATGAAGTGTAGCTCCATCCCAAAAAAATCTATTTTTAAGCTTTTTGGAGAACATAGGGAGGGGTTATCACCCTGTAACATTTGCTGTCTTTGCACCTCTGTTCAGAACATGTCACCTCACTTTCCGTCCCAATGACAAATGTTTTTGGAAAAGTGGGGTTTTAATTGAAACAAGGATTGGTGATAAAGTATCAGTAGAGAGGAGATACCTTTTTCCCAAATTAAATCTAACAGGATAGAATTTCCCTTCCTAGGGGTAGATTTCCTCTCACTTCCTGTTTTCTCTTTCCATTTGCAAGTAGGAGTCGTTTGTAAGTTGGATGTTTGAAAGTAGGGGCCTGGCGTATATACTCTGCAGAAATTTGCCCTATTAGATGTTGGTGTAGCCACAAGACTGGTGGGCACAGGAATGGGCCCTGCTATGAGTTAATAGATCAAGATTTGTAATTGCATGCACCTGTTGAACAGGGCAGAAAAATTGGGGGTGGTGGTGGTGGTGGACGGTGTTGCCACAAGACTGTAAGCTCTCACAGTTACTCTTGGTGGGCGCAGGAATGGGCCCTGCTGTGAGTTATTAGATCAAGATTTGTAATTGCAAGCACCTGATGAACAGGGCAGAAAAATTGGGCCTTTGGCGGTGGTGGTGGACGGTGTTGCCACAAGACTGTAGGCCCTCATAGTTACTCTTGGTGGGCGCAGGAATGGGCCCTGCTGTGAGTTATTAGATCAAGATTTGTAATTGCAAGCACCTGATGAACAGGGCAGAAAAATTGGGCCTTTGGCGGTGGTGGTAGACGGTGTTGCCACAAGACTGTAGGCCCTCACAGTTACTCTTGGTGGGCGCAGGAATGGGCCCTGTTGTGAGTTATTAGATCAAGATTTGTAATTGCAAGCACCTGATGAACAGGGCAGAAAAATTGGGCCTTTGGCGGTGGTGGTGGACGGTGTTGCCACAAGACTGCAGGCCCTCATAGTTACTCTTGGTGGGCGCAGGAATGGGCCCTGCTGTGAACTATTAGATCAAGATTTGTAATTACCCGCCCCTGTTAAACAGGGGCTGAAAAATTGTGCCTTAGGCACTGGTGCTGGTGCCACAACACTGCAACCCCTCACAGATACTGTACTTGGAGCACAGCAGTCACACGTGTTGCGAAGCATTTTTTTAAAAAATTGTAAGTACCCGCCCCTGTTAAACAGGGGCTGAAAAATTGTGCCTTAGGCACTGGTGCTGGTGCCACAACACTGCAACCCGGCCCTCACAGATACTGTACTTGGAGCACAGCAGTCACACGTGTTGCGAAGCATTTTTTTAAAAAATTGGAAGTACCCGCCCCTGTTAAACAGGGGCTGAAAAATTGTGCCTTAGGCACTGGTGCTGGTGCCACAACACTGCAACCCGGCCCTCACAGATACTGTACTTGGAGCACAGCAGTCACACGTGTTGCGAAGCATTTTTTTTTAAAAATTGTAAGTACCCGCCCCTGTTAAACAGGGGCTGAAAAATTGTGCCTTAGGCACTGGTGCTGGTGCCACAACACTGCAACCCGGCCCTCACAGATACTATACTTGGAGCACAGCAGTCACACGTGTTGCGAAGCATTTTTTAAAAAATTGGAAGTACCCGCCCCTGTTAAACAGGGGCTGAAAAATTGTGCCTTAGGCACTGGTGCTGGTGCCACAACACTGCAACCCCTCACAGAGACTGTACTTGGAGCACAGCAGTCACACGTGTTGCGAAGCATTTTTTTAAAAAATTGTAAGTACACGCCCCTGTTAAACAGGGGCTGAAAAATTGTGCCTTAGGCACTGGTGTGGTGGCATGGATCATTGAGGAGGAGGAAGAGGATAGTCAGTGAACATAAGAGGACAGTCACTCAGCATCAGCATAGGCAGTCTTGAAGGGATGTGACATTAAAAATTATTCGGTTATATCCGCCTCAGGTGCCTGGTAGCTGGTGGTGATCCAAGACTGATTCATTTTGATGAATGTCAGTCGATCAACCGAGGCGGTGGACAGGCGCACCCTATGATCAGTCACAAATCCTCCAGCAGCACTGAATGTGCGTTCGGAAAGAACGCTGGAGGCAGGACAGGCCAGTAGCTCAATTGCATACTGTGCAAGCTCTGGCCAGTGATCCATCCTCAGGACCCAGTAAGCCAGAGGATTTTCGGTGGGAAAGGTGTCCAAGTCTGACCTTGCCCCAAGGTATTCCTGCACCATGTATATCAGACGCTGGCGATGGTTGCTGGAACCGATCATACCTTGGGGCTGCGGACTAAAAAATTGTCTGAACGCATCGGTCAGACGTCCACCTTCCCCACCGCTCCTTCTGCCACTGACCGAAGCCTCAGCAACTCGTCGCCCAGGACCAGGAGTTTGTAGCCTCCCAGTTTCTGGGAACGCGTTGCACAGACCTTTCTGCAAGGCCTCCCTGAGATGTCTCATCCTCTGCTCCCTCTGCGACGGCAAGATAAGGTCCGCAACCTTACCCTTGTACCGCGGATCAAGGAGAGTGGCCAGCCAGTAATGGTCCCTCTCCTTGATCCGAAGAACACGAGGATCCTTCCGCAGGCTTTGCAGGATCAGGGAGGCCATGCAGCGTAGGTTAGCTGAGGCATTCGGTCCGGAGTCTTCTGGGTCACTGAGGATGACATGATCGCCAGCCACCTCCTCCCAGCCACGTACAAGTCCACTGGCTTGTTGGGACTGTACATCATCCCTAAAAGACTGCTGCTGCTGATGCTGAGTGCCAGGCTCCACCTCCATGCTCACACAATCCTCCTCCTCCTCCTCCTCCTCCTCCTCCTCCTCCTCATCCTCATCCTGTGTGATGGGTGGGACAGAAGGAACACTGTCCGGATAAAGGGGGCCTTGAGAGGCAAGGAAGTCCTCCTCTTCCTGCCTCTGTTCTGCCTCAAGTGCCCTGTCCATTATCCCACGCAGCGTATGCTCCAACAGGTGGACAAGAGGGACAGTGTCACTGATGCATGCACTGTCACTGCTCACCATCCTCGTGGCCTCCTCAAATGGTGACAGGACAGTGCATGCATCCCTGATCATGCTCCACTGACGTGGGGAAAAAAAACCAAGCTCCCCTGACCCTGTCCTGGTGCCGTAGTCGCAAAGGTACTCATTGATGGCCCTCTGCTGCGTGTGCAGTCGCTGCAGCATGGCCAACGTTGAGTTCCACCTGGTGGGCATGTCAGATATTAGGCGGTTCTTGGGCAGGTTCAGCTCCTTTTGCAGCTCAGTCAGCCGAGCACTGGCATTATAAGATCGGCGGAAATGCACACAGACTTTCCTGGCCTGCCTCAGGACATCCTGTAAGCCTGGGAACCTGCCCAAGAACCGCTGCACCACCAGGTTGAGGACGTGAGCCATGCAGGGCACATGGGTGAGCTGCCCCTGTCGCAGGGCGGAGAGGAGGTTGGTGCCATTGTCAGAAACGACCATTCCTGGCTTAAGCTGACGTGGCGTCAACCACCTCTCGGCCTGCCCCTGCAGAGCTGCCAGAACCTCTGGCCCAGTGTGCTCCTGTCCCCCAAACACACCAGCGCAAGCACGGCATGGCATCTTTTTGCCTGCGTACTTGCGTAGCCCCTTGTACGCCTACGGAGCACCGCTGGTTCCAAGGACAGAGCACTGGAGGAAGAAGAAGAGGAGGGGGTGGAGGAGAGAGGTGTGTCACAACCAGTAGCAGTAGTCGCGTTTTGGAGGCGTGGTGGCGGAACAACCTCCAACACTACTGCACCTTGTCCTGCATCCCTCCCAGCTGCCAATAGAGTGACCCAATGGGCCGTGAAAGAAAGGTACCGTCCCTGTCCATGCCTGCTGGACCATGAGTCAGCGGTAATATGCACCTTACCACTGACCGCCCTGTCCAGCGAGGCATGGACATTGCCCTCCACATGCCGGTAGAGAGACGGAATCGCCTTCCGCGAGAAAAAGTGGCGTTTGGGAACCTGCCACTGAGGAACCGCACATTGAACAAACTCACGGAAGGGGGCCGAGTCTACCAACTGAAAAGGCAGCAGTTGAAGTGCTAGCAATTTAGCAAGGCTAGCATTCAACCGCTGGGCATGTGGATGGCTGGGAGTGTACTTCTTTCTACGGTCCAGCAGCTGGGGCAGGGAAATTTGCCTGCTGCAATCGGACGTCGGTGTACTGCAAGTACTTGGTTGTGACACACCGAATTCTACACCTTCAGTCCTCTCAGAGCAGCTTTCAGAGAGGACTGAAGGTGTAGTGGGGATGGAGATCCCAGCTGAGGAGGAGCAAGGAGAGGTCCGCTTAGTTCTTTGGTGTGGGTCTTTTATGTGTGCCTGCCAACGAGCTGCATGGCAGGTCGCCATATGTCTGGTCATGCTTGTCGTGCCCAAGCGGCTGATGTTTTGGCCACGCGAGATACGCTTGAGACAAATATTGCAAATAGCAGTGGTGCGATCTGCTGCACTCGTCTCAAAAAAGGCCCACACCAAAGAACTTTTCTGATAACGTGCAGAGGCAGCGCCCTGCACAGGCGGAGCTCTGCGGTGTTGTACAGTTGCTGTGCTGGCCTCTACCTGGCCTCCAGGGGGCATCCTGCCTCGTTGGACATGTGACGCCGCATCCTCCTCCTCCTCGTCCTCCTCCTCATCCTCTCTCCCTTGAGGCACCCACGTGGAGTCAGTGACCTCATCATCCCCTCCCTCTTCACCACTAGAGCAAACCTGGCAGTAAGCTGCAGCTGGTGGAACTGTACTGCCAGATTCCTCAAGCTGGGTATCGTCATCCGAGCCTTCGAATCGTTGGGCATCCTCCTGGAGCATGTACCCAACACTGTGCTCAAAGAGTTCGGGGGACTCCTCAGGAGGACATGGTGGGTCTAGGGAAGGGGTGGCTGATGATGCTCTGTCAGTACCCTGAGCCTGGGTGAGAGAGGATGAGGAGGATGAGGAGGGCTTGGTCATCCATTCTACCAAGCCTTCAGCATGATGCGGCTCCACATGTCCAGCTGCCGAAAACAAAGACGCGCGTGTCCCATGGCCACGTGCTGATGACGATGCACGACCACGTCCACGGCCACGTCCACTAGAAACAGAGCCTGCCTGCCCTGTGTTCTTGGCTCTGCACGCTCTGCCTCCCCTTGGCGGTCTTCCAGCCATTGTAGTCGGTAGTCCTGTGGGTGCTGCTGAGAAGAAAATATAGGAGCTCTGTGTGATGCCACTAACACACTAGAAGTCCTATGGGTGCTTCTGCAAAGAAAATAGAGGAGCTCTGTGTGATGCCACTAACACACTAGAAGTCCTGTGGGTGCTTATGCAAAGAAAATAGAGGAGCTCTGTGTGATGCCACTAACACACTAGAAGTCCTGTGGGTGCTTATGCAAAGAAAATAGAGGAGCTCTGTGTGATGCCACTAACACACTAGAAGTCCTGTGGGTGCTGCTGAGAAGAATATATAGGAGCTCTGTGTGATGCCACTAACACACTAGAAGTCCTGTGGGTGCTTCTGCAAAGAAAATAGAGGAGCTCTGTGTGATGCCACTAACACACTAGAAGTCCTGTGGGTGCTTCTGCAAAGAAAATAGAGGAGCTCTGTGTGATGCCACTAACACACTAGAAGTCCTGTGGGTGCTTCTGCAAAGAAAATAGAGGAGCTCTGTGTGATGCCACTAACACACTAGAAGTCCTGTGGGTGCTTATGCAAAGAAAATATAGGAGCTCTGTGGTGATGCCACTAACACACTAGAAGTCCTGTGGGTGCTGCTGAGAAGAATATATAGGAGCTCTGTGTGATGCCACTAACACACTAGAAGTCCTATGGGTGCTTCTGCAAAGAAAATAGAGGAGCTCTGTGTGATGCCACTAACACACTAGAAGTCCTGTGGGTGCTTCTGCAAAGAAAATAGAGGAGCTCTGTGTGATGCCACTAACACACTAGAAGTCCTGTGGGTGCTTATGCAAAGAAAATAGAGGAGCTCTGTGTGATGCCACTAACACACTAGAAGTCCTGTGGGTGCTGCTGAGAAGAATATATAGGAGCTCTGTGTGATGCCACTAACACACTAGAAGTCCTATGGGTGCTTCTGCAAAGAAAATAGAGGAGCTCTGTGTGATGCCACTAACACACTAGAAGTCCTGTGGGTGCTTCTGCAAAGAAATTAGAGGAGCTCTGTGTGATGCCACTAACACACTAGAAGTCCTGTGGGTGCTTATGCAAAGAAAATAGAGGAGCTCTGTGTGATGCCACTAACACACTAGAAGTCCTGTGGGTGCTTCTGCAAAGAAAATAGAGGAGCTCTGTGTGATGCCACTAACACACTAGAAGTCCTGTGGGTGCTTATGCAAAGAAAATAGAGGAGCTCTGTGTGATGCCACTAACACACTAGAAGTCCTGTGGGTGCTTCTGCAAAGAAAATAGAGGAGCTCTGTGTGATGCCACTAACACACTAGAAGTCCTGTGGGTGCTTCTGCAAAGAAAATAGAGGAGCTCTGTGTGATGCCACTAACACACTAGAAGTCCTGTGGGTGCTTATGCAAAGAAAATAGAGGAGCTCTGTGTGATGCCACTAACACACTAGAAGTCCTGTGGGTGCTGCTGAGAAGAATATATAGGAGCTCTGTGTGATGCCACTAACACACTAGAAGTCCTGTGGGTGCTTCTGCAAAGAAAATAGAGGAGCTCTGTGTGATGCCACTAACACACTAGAAGTCCTGTGGGTGCTTCTGCAAAGAAAATAGAGGAGCTCTGTGTGATGCCACTAACACACTAGAAGTCCTGTGGGTGCTTATGCAAAGAAAATAGAGGAGCTCTGTGTGATGCCACTAACACACTAGAAGTCCTGTGGGTGCTGCTGAGAAGAATATATAGGAGCTCTGTGTGATGCCACTAACACACTAGAAGTCCTATGGGTGCTTCTGCAAAGAAAATAGAGGAGCTCTGTGTGATGCCACTAACACACTAGAAGTCCTGTGGGTGCTTCTGCAAAGAAAATAGAGGAGCTCTGTGTGATGCCACTAACACACTAGAAGTCCTGTGGGTGCTTCTGCAAAGAAAATAGAGGAGCTCTGTGTGATGCCACTAACACACTAGAAGTCCTGTGGGTGCTTCTGCAAAGAAAATAGAGGAGCTCTGTGTGATGCCACTAACACACTAGAAGTCCTGTGGGTGCTTATGCAAAGAAAATAGAGGAGCTCTGTGTGATGCCACTAACACACTAGAAGTCCTGTGGGTGCTGCTGAGAAGAATATATAGGAGCTCTGTGTGATGCCACTAACACACTAGAAGTCCTATGGGTGCTTCTGCAAAGAAAATAGAGGAGCTCTGTGTGATGGGACTAACACACTTCAAGTCCTATAGGTGCTTCTGGGAACAAAATATAGCTCTGTGTGTGTGATGGGACTAACACACTTCAAGTCCTATAGGTGCTTCTGGGAACAAAATATAGCTCTGTGTGTGTGATGGGACTAACACACTTCAAGTCCTATAGGTGCTTCTGGGAACAAAATATAGCTCTGTGTGTGTGATGGGACTAACACACTTCAAGTCCTATAGGTGCTTCTGGGAACAAAATATAGCTCTGTGTGTGTGATGGGACTAACACACTTCAAGTCCTATAGGTGCTTCTGGGAACAAAATATAGCTCTGTGTGTGTAATGGGACTAACACACTTCAAGTCCTATAGGTGCTTCTGGGAAGAAAATATAGCTCTGTGTGTGTAATGGGACTAACACACTTCAAGTCCTATAGGTGCTTCTGGGAACAAAATATAGCTCTGTGTGTGTAATGGAACTAACACACTTCAAGTCCTATAGGTGCTTCTGGGAACAAAATATAGCTCTGTGTGTGTGATGGGACTAACACACTTCAAGTCCTATAGGTTCTTCTGGGAACAAAATATAGCTCTGTGTGTGTGATGGGACTAACACACTTCAAGTCCTATAGGTGCTTCTGGAAGAAAATATAGCTCTGTGTGTGTAATGGGACTAACACACTTCAAGTCCTATAGGTGCCTCTGGGAACAAAATATAGCTCTGTGTGTGTGATGGGACTAACACACTTCAAGTCCTATAGGTGCTTCTGGGAAGAAAATATAGCTCTGTGTGTGTAATGGGACTAACACACTTCAAGTCCTATAGGTGCCTCTGGGAACAAAATATAGCTCTGTGTGTGTAATGGGACTAACACACTTCAAGTCCTATAGGTGCCTCTGGGAACAAAATATAGCTCTGTGTGTGTGATGGGACTAACACACTTCAAGTCCTATAGGTGCTTCTGGGAAGAAAATATAGCTCTGTGTGTGTGATGGGACTAACACACTTCAAGTCCTATAGGTGCTTCTGGGAAGAAAATATAGCTCTGTGTGTGTAATGGGACTAACACACTTCAAGTCCTATAGGTGCCTCTGGGAACAAAATATAGCTCTGTGTTTGTGATGGGACTAACACACTTCAAGTCCTATAGGTGCTTCTGGGAAGAAAATATAGCTCTGTGTGTGTGATGGGACTAACACACTTCAAGTCCTATAGGTGCTTCTGGGAAGAAAATATAGCTCTGTGTGTGTAATGGGACTAACACACTTCAAGTCCTATAGGTGCCTCTGGGAACAAAATATAGCTCTGTGTTTGTGATGGGACTAACACACTTCAAGTCCTATAGGTGCTTCTGGGAAGAAAATATAGCTCTGTGTGTGTGATGGGACTAACACACTTCAAGTCCTATAGGTGCTTCTGGGAAGAAAATATAGCTCTGTGTGTGTAATGGGACTAACACACTTCAAGTCCTATAGGTGCTTCTGGGAAGAAAATATAGCTCTGTGTGTGTAATGGGACTAACACACTTCAAGTCCTATAGGTGCTTCTGGGAAGAAAATATAGCTCTGTGTGTGTAATGGGACTAACACACTTCAAGTCCTATAGGTGCCTCTGGGAACAAAATATAGCTCTGTGTGTGTAATGGGACTAACACACTTCAAGTCCTATAGGTGCCTCTGGGAACAAAATATAGCTCTGTGTGTGTGATGGGACTAACACACTTCAAGTCCTATAGGTGCTTCTGGGAAGAAAATATAGCTCTGTGTGTGTGATGGGACTAACACACTTCAAGTCCTATAGGTGCTTCTGGGAAGAAAATATAGCTCTGTGTGTGTAATGGGACTAACACACTTCAAGTCCTATAGGTGCTTCTGGGAAGAAAATATAGCTCTGTGTGTGTAATGGGACTAACACACTTCAAGTCCTATAGGTGCCTCTGGGAACAAAATATAGCTCTGTGTTTGTGATGGGACTAACACACTTCAAGTCCTATAGGTGCTTCTGGGAAGAAAATATAGCTCTGTGTGTGTGATGGGACTAACACACTTCAAGTCCTATAGGTGCTTCTGGGAAGAAAATATAGCTCTGTGTGTGTGATGGGACTAACACACTTCAAGTCCTATAGGTGCTTCTGGGAAGAAAATATAGCTCTGTGTGTGTGATGGGACTAACACACTTCAAGTCCTATAGGTGCTTCTGGGAAGAAAATATAGCTCTGTGTGTGTAATGGGACTAACACACTTCAAGTCCTATAGGTGCCTCTGGGAACAAAATATAGGAGCTCTGCCTGCCTGCCACGAACACACTACAAGTCCTATAGGTGCTTCTGGTAACAAAATATAGGAGCTCTGCCTGCCTGCCACGAACACACTACAAGTCCTATAGGTGCTTCTGGGAACAAAATATAGGAGCTCTGCCTGCCTGCCACGAACACACTACAAGTCCTATAGGTGCTTCTGGTAACAAAATATAGGAGCTCTGCCTGCCTGCCACGAACACACTACAAGTCCTATAGGTGCTTCTGGTAACAAAATATAGGAGCTCTGCCTGCCTGCCACGAACACACTACAAGTCCTATAGGTGCTTCTGGTAACAAAATATAGTAGCTCTGCCTGCCTGCCACGAACACACTACAAGCCCCTCTTTCTCAATCAATCTTTGTAACTGAATCTATCTAACTCAATCTCTGTAAGTGAATCTCTCTAACTATCTAAATGCAGCAGAGTGTCACAGAATCAGCCTGCTCAATCTGCGCCGGAACAGCATGTGACCGGCGCAGACGGCGTGGCGGCGTTTTATAGGGGGGGGGCGTGTACTACAGCCCCTGAGCTGTAATTGGCTACAGGCGTCCTGCCTGTAGCCAATTATGGCTCTTCGAGTTTCCGGGGCTGTGATTGGCCAAGCATGCGGGGTCACAGTGCATGCTTGGCCAATCATCAGCCAGCAATGCACTGCGTCGGCCGCGCCGGCCGCAATGCATTGCGGGGCCGCTCGCATCACACGAACGTGATGCGAGCGGCCAAAATAGTTCTGGGCTCGCCGAGCGCGCGAACGCCCGGTGCTCGATGCGAACGTGGGTTCGCATCGAGCACCGGACCCATCCCTACACTAGACGAGTGAAAGGAATAGAACAGTATATGCACAGGATAGACAAACAATAGATGAAAGTGACTTTAAAATCATCAACCATTCCAAGGTGAACATCTCTAATGCTCAGACTTTTCTTCTCTCTAAAGGAATTATTGTACCTTGCACCACCATTGTTTCTATGTGATCAATGCATCCTTTTTTTTTCATTTTCTGTAATATATAAATCAAATTGTATGTTGAAACATATGGAAGTTCTTTTATCCCCATAGAAACCAGTTTCTTTAACCCCTTCATGCCTAAGGGTAAAACAAATCTAAATGCCTAATCACAATTTTGCAAATGTGGCATGTGTTAGTAAAACTGTACATAACATCACAACTACTTTGTGCATCCACGTGAATTATACTGCATTTATTTCAGGACAAATTGGGTTTTCATTTGGTGGTAAATGGAAATGGATATCTCCTGATTTTTTTTTTTAATTATCAAAGGAAAACTGGCCCAAAATAATAATTTATTTTTTATTTTTATATATAGCTGTATATTTCTTGCTACTATGATAACCTACCACCAAAGAACAACCCAAATAAATTTTCCTGCTCCTGAGGATCGCAGCGATAACACATATGTGTATGTTAGTTGTTGTTTGTACCCGCAGAACAGCCCAAAAACAATAATGCGCATTTTACTTTTTTTATCCTACCTAAAACACACTGAAACTGACACTAACTGACACTGACATTTGATACAAACACTAACCCTGGCACTGACCTTGATCAAACATTGATCTAGTTATTTTTTGTTATTTTTTTATTTTATTATTATTATTTTTTTAATTTTTTTCCACACTTTTTTCTCTGCAAGTAGAGAGAGAGCACAAATGCGGCACGCTCCCAGCACAAAGGCAGATGAATATGCAGCCCTACGGAAAAATGCCCAGTCCAGTGGGGCTGCATATTTGCATATATGGTCAGCGTGAAGGGGCTAACTTTCTGGTTAAGACAATTTGCTGTAGATGCTGTCTCTGAGTTTCAGATTTCTAATTCTGAAAATGCTAAAAATGTTGTCTTCCTGCTGTTGCCATATAGAGGTGTTTTAACTTAACCCCCCCCCCCCCCCCTATCAACATGCCAATGAAATTATTTAATAAAACTTTCATTTTTCATTACATACCTTATTTTAGATCTAGTAACAGCATTACTGGATTTCTGTGCTTCTATATGCAATGAAGGCAGGTCATGGCTGGTGGGGTGGCTGATGGGGCTGTGCTTATCTTCCTAAACACAGGAAGTTGTAGTATTGCACACATGATTTAAAGAGCTGAAATCTGAAGAATGAAAGGGGTTGGCTAGGGTAGTAAGGCTGGGAAGTAATGGGGTGAGGATAGACATCCTCAAGCCAGGAAATGAGGTGGGCTCTGCAGTTGTAGTTTATAAATTACATGCTGTGAGAAACTCACAATGTACAGTGAAATTATAGTAATACATTTCAGTACAGGAGAAGAGACTGTGCAAGAAGAAAGGTAAAGATAGAGTTCAGCTTTAAAGTGATACTAAATTCTTATTTTTTTGCTGTTAAAAATAACAAACATGTTATACTTACCTGCTCTGTGTAAATATTTTGCACAGAGCAGCCCTGATCTTCCTTTTCTTGGGTCCCTCTTTGGCTCTCCTGGCCCCTCCCTCCTGCTGAGTGCCCCCACAGCAAGCAGCTTGCTATGGGAGCACCCGAGCCAAGCCGCAGCTCCATGTGTCCATTCAGACATGTAGCCACTACTAGGCCCCACCCCCTCTCTCTTCTCATTGGGTCATTTACTTTTATTGACAGCAGTGGGAGCCAATGGCAGTCCACTGCAGTCTCAGCCAATTCCTCCTGCAACATCGCTGGATAGAGGTGGGCTCAGGTAAGTATTGGGGGGGGGGGGGCTGAGGGGGATTGCACACAAGGTTTTTTTTCTTAAAATGTTTGTTAAACCCCCAACAAAATAAATACACATCCTGGTCCTTTAAAGCAGATTACACAGCACAGTGCCTGTGCTGTGTAATCTTCCCCCCTTTAAACTGTAAAAAAAAACTCCCTTAACCTGCCACTTCCTGTATGCCCCTCTCTATACTGACCACAATAACCAGGGCTACTGAGCCCTGACCACCGTGGTCAGAGTACGTCCCTCCATCATATGCTGCCCTGCTCTGCTCTCCTCTCTCCCCCTTACCCTCTCTTTACTGCCTGTCAGCGCCATCTCTGTGTCAGCCTCCGCCCCGCCCCCCTGCCGCTATTATTAAGAAAATAAAAACCTACAATGGTCACTGCCAGCCCCTCTATTAGAGGCTGGCATACCACACTATGTAACTCATTTCTAATAACAAGCATTAAATAGCTATTTAGAGCTGTCTTCAGGCCAGTCACGTGGCTTGTGGTCGCTTTAGAGCTCCGAGACAGGGCTTCTGTGGGGGAAGCCGAGTGGCCACGTGATCTCCCCAGCTGCTGTCAGAGGGAGATCACAGTCCCTCCTGCAGTAGCCATGTATCGGAGCTGAAAAGTGGCCGCAAGTCATGTGACCAGCCTGAAGACAGCTCTTAACAGCTATTTACAATGCTTGTTTTTAGAAAGGATTTACATAGTGTGGTATGCCAGCCTCTAATAGAGAGGCTAGCAGGTTTTAATAAATAGGCTTTAATGCATAGAATGCATTCAAATAAAAAAACTTCTGACTTCACAACCACTTTAAGTACTGGTTGTGACAAGTACTTCTCTTTTAAGGTCAAACTTTTTAACAATAACCTCAGTAATATTGTACAACATTTTTTATATACTCAAGGCTGCTTATAGTGTTTTCTACCAAGACTACAATGTGCATTAAAATAAATGAATTTAACCAGGGCATCTGTCATTCATATTTCTCACCTTTTAATGCATACCAAGTCTCACAAGCTGTAATTTAGCATCTCTTTAAGACACAAATAACCAACATATATTTAACAAAATGCAATGCAGAGAGAAGCAATATTTATATACAGTAAACAACAATATTAAACACACAAATAACAGTAAAGTGTTTGTGTGCCATATTAAGTTCAATGTAAAAATGTGATCAAAGTCCAAATCTGTGACACTGCTCTGTGCCACTCCAAACACATCAACACTGGTAGAACATGTGTGATTCATCCATGTAAATGTCTTCCATGTTAGTTCTCTCATACACCCTCCAAACGCGATCCCCAACTTCACATCGCATTCACTAGAAGAAGTTGACCCCTTAAGCAAACAGGTAAGTCCAATTGCGCCAATGAGCCCCAAGTATGGATGTATCAGTGCTCCAATCAATATCCTACTATAGTCCTTTGCACAACTTCAATAACTATTTGTTATTGTGCCCCAGGTTTATAAGGCAGATACGTGAAGAAAAGCCAGAAAAGCCTCATTGTGAAAAAAATGATTTATTAGTTAAAATATTAAAAGCCAGTGCATTCACATATATGATGTCAAAGATCTCATGTAAACCAGGAAGCGCCACTCTAGCATGTGCTCCAAAGAGTGGATATGATGTCAACTGGAAGTTCCATCCAGCTCGTTTCATTGTGAGTATGCCATGTCCTCAGGAGCAAGTACTTGAGGCTGTTGCATGCTGATGATGAAATGCGTTGGGTGAGACTTTGGGGTTACATCATATCCAATCCTTGGAGTGCATGCTGGGCACAGATATAGTACTTTGTGGTTTACATGCAATATTTGACATTTTATATGTAAGTGCACTGGCTTTTAATATTTTAACTAATAAAATGTTGTTTCGTGATGGGAGGCTCTTCTCTCTTTTCTTCCAGTATCTGCCATAAAATCCTGGACCTTAGTGGGATATTGATTGGAGCATTGGATACATTCATACTTGGGGATCATTCGCTCAATTTGACTCACTTGTTAGTACAAGGAGTCAACTCCTTCTGGTGAGTGTGGTGTGAAGTTGTGATGTGGAAGACACTACATTGACGAATCACGCATGATGCATCAGTGTTAATGTGTTTGGAGTATCAGAGCAAAAGTTTAACCTAAATTACATATATGTTGATAAACCAATCCTACAAAAAAAACACTACCAGAAATACTACAAGAAAGCCAAAAATATACAGAATACTTACACAAAAATATACAGTACTTCAGGAGCAGAAACACCAAGGAGGGCGTTTGCTCTGGGAACCGTGGGGGGAAGACCTAGAATCCCAAAGAGTCAAGAGAGGGCCCCAATAATTATATATGCTCAGCCACAAAGGATACTTATAACTCACAAAAATATATAAAAGTAGAATATATACTTACACACACACAGTATATACATTTTGATACCAGGATCATAGCTGCAGCTGTGGTATAATCACTTCCTCTCCAGGACTCATATATACATACACTGGATTATAACTGGTAAACCTGTCGAGAAGGATCTTGTGTGGCCACTTCGTGTTATGGGTGACAACTGTCATGCTTTTTTTTTTCTTGGGGGGGGGGGGGCGGGAGCAGCATTTTATTCTTGCACCCAGGCAGCACAATGTCTTGGGCCAGCCCTGGATACATATATGTCCATTTTTCATCCGCCAACGGATGGAGGATAAATGGACATACGGAACGCCCGTGTGAAAAGCATGATTAAGCTTCGGGAACGGAGTGAAATGAGGTTGGGGAACATGGCCTGGTTGGATTTCAGGCTATCATAAACCTCCTCACAGGGTTTTGCTGTGATGTGCCACTTTTAGGACTCCCTTTCCCTACTGGATGTTTTGAGCTGTGATGATCTCTGTCCTTGTCGGCACTCCTAGCGGGATGTCATGTAAGAGGACCTGGTGGAGCCTTGAGCGGCACCTCTATTTTTGTTGTGGGTCACAGCAGATTTGGATAAACTAACAAACTGAAGCCAAACTCCAGCTAATACTTTGTATAGTTGGCAATTGCAGCAAACAGTTTTTTTTTTTTCTTTTTGAGATGACGGTTTTATATAAATAAATAAATAAAAGCTGATCATTGTAAGCATCCCTGTCAGGGGAAAATGGTTTGTCTCATCCATGTAACTGATACCTCTGCAAAAGAGCTTGTTCTTTTGAAAAAAAATATATTTACTGGTCAGATCACCAGATGAAAATAAAGGAAAGAAAGCCTAAAAATGCATTTGATGCATCTACATCTAAAAATTGGTAAGCTGCAATATAATAAATGTTTGCTTTTGGGGTTAATACTGCTTTAAAGTTATGCTTCACATTGCATAAAATTGTGTTTTTAGATGGCTTAATAAAGTGTAAACCTAAGAGCAAAAATTAAATATATTGAACCTTACCTGCAAATTTAGACAGGAGCCAGTTAACCTACCAGCATGTCTTTGTAATGTGGGAGGAAACCCACAAAGGCACAGGGAGAAAATGCAAACTCTGTGCAGGTAGTGCCATGGTTGGGATTTGAACCAACGACCCTAGTGCTGTTAGCCACTGTGTTGCCCCTTACCAGTTCTTAGATGTGGCCATTGCTTTAGTTTTCTTTTTCAAGCTTGCTTTCCTTCATTTTCACCCATTGATCCTGCCAGTAATACACTTTCGTCCTAGAGTGACAATTCTTCCACACTCTACTATGTCTATGGGGGAGCAGAGTTGTCACACTAGGACATGAAAGGAGCAGGGTTGTCACCTTAGGACAGGAAATATTTTAGGACAACCACAGAGCACCTACCCCTCTCTTCATCTTCAAAATAAGGTGTTCGATAGTTCACTAAATTGAACTGGGCAATGCTTATAACACAAATATTTCAACGCAATAGTGGCAGAGAACACAGGAAGTCAGGATCTCATTGGGTTTCTGGCTTTTTGCACTTATAAAACAGCTATAACAAAACTCTTTCAATGGTATATTTATAAGTTGGAAATGGAGCAAATAAGAGATTAGATGTCAGGGATTACATACACATTAGCAATTTGTTATAAAAACAACATAAAATCATTTATTATTATTATTATTACTATTATTTTGCTTTTGCTTTATTTCATAAAAGGCTAGGAGAGACCTTGTATTTAGACCATGGGGACAAGGTGCTTTGGGGTGGGGGGCCGCAGGGCCCCCCTTTCCCCAGGGCACCCCCCATGTTGAGGGCACGCAGCCTGGTACGGCTCAGGAGGGGGGCGCTCGCTCATCCCCACCCCCTTTCCTGACCGGCCGGGCTGCTTGCTCGGATAAGGGTCTGAGATGGATTTGGGGGGGACCCCCACGCCGTTTTTTCGGCATAGGGATTCTCCTTTAAATCCATGCCAGGTGATGGGGCTAGCACGGCGGCATTCACTGCCTTCATAAGTCCTGTCTACCTGCAGTCACGTTCTAAATGAACGGACTTTCCGATCCTGTGTCGGCAAGTCCGTTAATTTCAAAAGTCCCGCGGTCTTTTTCCCGCAGATTGTCTGCCGGAAAAGTCCGGGCGTGTGTGGGCAAGTCCACACGCTCGGAAAGTCCGGCGGACCTCCGCTGGAAAGTCCGGCGGTTTGTCCGCTGGACTAGGTTCGGCAGACAATCCTGCCGGAAAGTCCGAGCGTGTGTACGATGCAACAACTTTTGTACCTCTAATCTAATACAAATAGTGCAATAAAAAAAATAATATAACAGATATATTGAGGTTTTTGAAAGACCCATGGGTAGCTTTAATGTTTTTTATTTTGTCTGATCTATGAGGGGGGCAGCTGTTTGGACTTTGCACAAAGGTCCCATGACTTTTCTTTATTTCTCTGGTGTAAAGAGTTCACAACTCCCTACTAGATACAAACATGTTTGTATGGAAAAGGCTGCAGGAAATGCTTTCCTTTTGATGTACCGATAGCCTATTTCACCAATAATCCTTTGGCAGAAAGAAGCTTTCCTTCCTGTTATCTATTTCAGAAAACATTTGAAGAGGAGCTGATGACTCTTTTTAGGGCCCTATGATTCAAGAAACGCTTGTTTATAGTGATATTGCTTTGTTACATCTACCAACAAGTACCAGGGATATCTGTCAATGAGGACTTCCAAATATTCAGCCTAGTGAAATGGAGCATGGAAATCAATAGCGGTATTACCTATTACATTACATTAGGCAAGTCTGACATTTCCAATGTCTCCCTACAGGCAACCAAGTGTTGTACTCTTGTATGGAATACAGCATTTTGTTGCGTATTTTGCCTGTTGATCTATCAAGAAGAACATTTTACCTCTTGTAATCTCTCCATGTTTGGAATACCTTGATGGCCGCTGTGTACTGGGAATTACACTTGCTGTGCTAGCAAAGTACTGTTCCTGCCAAATATAACAATCGGCTGCATTTTTCTAAATCCTCAAATCCTTATATTTGTACAGTCTTCGGCGTGTGAATCATCCTATTGTATTAGAGAGACAAAATGATGTTTCGCACATTTCTGTTCCTTGGATAATATATCGGAAATGACATTTCTGGAGGTCCCAGACAGAAAATACTTGCTGTTAGCTTCTCTGAAACTCATCAGATTCCCTCACCATACAATCTGGTCTTATGTAAAATGCATAAATCTTTTTTTTTTTTCTAATCCAAGGTTTTAAAAAAATGCAGAACCTATTTCTGTGAATCAATATTATTTGTTCTGCCATACTCCCCATCATGGCAACCTCTAAAAATAGATATACAGACTATATTTGAGTGTCTTAAACAGGCGCCATCCTTTTGCCCATTCCAAGCCCTCCACCCTCCCATGTATAGTCACCTTCACAGTCAAGGGTTGGACTGGGGTACCTAGGGCCACCAGAGGAAAACAAAGCGGGGACTCACCTTGTAGTAGTGAGTGCAGAGTTTGTGTCAATATCATACAAGAGGGCCATCCTAAAGTGGAACTCCCGCTTTTCGGAACTCTCCCCCCTCCGGTGTCACATTTGGCACCTTTCAGGGGGGGTGTCTAAGACAGGTATCTGCACCACTTCCGGCATAAACTCCCACGGGAGTTTACGCAAGTTCCTGTCCCGGCGCGCTGTCTGCCGGGACACACACGTGTCCCGGCAGACAACGCTGAAGATTCTCATTGCGCCGCGCGACTCGCGCATGCGCAATAGGGAATCGGGAAGTGAAGCCACTTCCTGATTCCCTCACCGAGAATGGCGCCGGCTACAGCAGAGAGCCAAGCGATCGATCAGCCTCTGCTGCCGACACCACTGGACCCTGGAACAGGTAAGTGTCCATTTTTTAAAAGTCAGCAGCTGCAGTATTTGTAGCTGCTGGCTTTTAAAAAAAAAATTTCAGTACAGTCCCGCTTTAAATATGGCACGCTCATGTGCAAGGACAGTAGCAATGAGGACATGGCTGGATTACCCATGTAGGTTGGGCAGTAGGCAGAACTTTATACAGAATGCATTATTGACTGGTAGCCCTGCCACTCTAGACCATTGTCTTTGATGGTCCTCCTTGGGAGTCATATGGGCTAATTAAAGAAAATTGTGTGAATATTGACATCAATTATCCAACATTGTGCAGGTAAAGAATCACACGATTGCGTATTTTCACACGATTGGATAATTGAAGTGAATATTCACAGAATTAATTGAATGAATTCTTAACTCTTTTAGTAAATTAGCCTCTATGTGTTTGTCTCATTGTTATATAACCATGGCCATCTGGCCAGCACAGAGTTTTAGGGCTCAATCATGTACACACTTCAGCTCATGTCCCCACGGCCCCGTGACCATGCATGCTCATATGCATTATAAAGTGCCTAAAATAGGGGGTAACAAGTTACATTCTTTAATCATGAGTGTAACAGTCTCTCTAGTTTATTTATCACTCTAAAGCCCCATACACACGCGCGGATTATCCGAGGACCAGGTCCGTCGGACCATGTCCGTCATACTTTGTCTGATGTTGGTTTTGCATACACACGGTCAGACAAAGTTGTCGGAAAATCCGGTCATTCTGAACGTGGTGACGTTTATTGCCTACGACGGGACTACGTAGAGGCTAGTAGCCAATAGCTTTGGTCTTGTAATGTGATCTGAGCATGCGTAGCACTTTGTCCGGTCGGACAACCGTACACACGATCGGATTTGGTGTGATCGGACCGTGTTGTCGGCAAATCTATCCAGCAGGAGATAGGACTTTGTCCGTCGGACAATCCGACGTACACTGTCCGATGGTGCATACACACGGTCTGATTTTTCAACAACATTGTCCGATCGGACAGAATCCATGCAAAAATCCGACCGTGTGTATGGGGCTTTAGACCCCTTTCACACTGAGGCATTTTTCAGGCTCTAATGGGCTAAAAAAAGTGCCTGAAAAACGCCTCCACTGCCACCCCAATGTGAAAGTCCAAGTGCTTTTACACTGGGGCGCTCCGCTGGCAGGATGTTAAAAAAAAAGTCCTGCAAGCAGCATCTTTGTGGCGGTGGAGGAGGAGTGTATACACGGCTCCTTCACCTCTCCTGCTCATTGCAATGAAAGGGCAGCACTTCGGAAGCACCTGCAAAGCGCTTCTGCAGTGGCGCTACATGGGAGCATTTAAACCCTTTCTTCAGCCGCTAGTGGGGTTGAAAGCGCCCCACTAGCAGCCGAATAGCACCGCTAAAACGACAGTAAAGCGCCGCTAAAACTAGCGGCGCTTTACCACTAACGATGTCCATGGCACAGTGTGAAAGGGGACTTAGTTTAAAGTGCATCTAAACTCAAAAACAAGAGTGTAAATATATTGCAGCTTGCCAGTTCTTAGATGTCATCGCTACAATAGTTTTCTATTTTCAGGCTAAGTATAGAAAGTTATTTGTTGATACTCATAGAAATCCAGAATTCTCGTAATTGTAAAATAATTTCCTGTTTAAAGGGTAGTAAACTCCCCCTCTGTGATTTAATAAAGCTTATAATAAATTAATATCTCCTAAACGTGTCTCATTTAGGAGATATCCCAGTGAACAGCAGCCGGTGATTATTATTATTATTATACAGGATTTATATAGCGCCAACAGTTTGCGCATCGCTTTACAACATGAGGGCAGACAGAACACTTACAATACAAATCAATACAGGAGGGATCAGAGGGCCCTACTCGTTAGAGCTTACAATCTAGAAGGGAGGGTCAAGTTGAAACAAAAGGTAATACTGTGGGGGATGAGCTGAAAATACAGTTGTTAGGTGTATGAAGGGTAGGCTTCTCTGAAGAGAAGGGTTGTCAGGGACCGTCTAAAAGCTAATAAAGTAGGAGATAGGCGGACAGATTGGGGTAGGGCATTCCATAGGATTGGAGAGGCTTTGGAAAAGTCCTGGAGGCGAGCATGGGAGGAGGTGATGAGGGAGCTAGAGAGCAGGCGGTCTTGAGAGGAACGAAGAGAACGAGTAGGTTGGTATTTAGAGACTAGGCTAGTGATGTAGCTGGGGGCTAAATGTGGATGGCTTTGTACGTAGTTGTTAGTATTGAATTGAATTTAATTCTTTGGCCAAGCGGAAGCCAGTGGAGGGATTGATGAGTGGCAGACACAGAGCGATTGGTAAGGTGGATGAGTCTGGCAGCAGCATTCATGATGGATTGAAGAGGTGATAGACTATATAGAGGTAAGCCAATGAGAAGGGAGTTGCAGTAGTCAAGGCGAGAGATGACGATGTCACTGGTGCATGCGCTCTGAAGGAATGGCATACCCGTGCCATTCCTTCAGAGCTGTGTGCTATGGCCGAGACTCCCGCGCACATGTGCAGGAGTGACGTCATCGCGGCACGGCCAATCAAGCAACAGCAGTCTGGAATAAAAAGACCGGGTGAAGATGAAAGCCTTTGCAGCGGTGACAGCGTGCCGTTTCAAGGTAAGCTAGCACATTATGCCTTTACCTTGCAGGAAGAAATTTTATTTTTAAGTAAGTTTACTTCTGCTTTAACTAACCTAAAATGTAAAACAATGACCGTTACAAGCTATCTTCTGTGAACTACACAGCCCCTCCTATGTACGTGATAGAGCTGAGGAGAGGGGGAGATGTTTGTAGCCCAAATAAGACACATAGAAAAATGTGGCAATGCTGTTACTCTATAGTTATAGTAACTGATTCTTGTCACCCTTGGAGAGGAAGTGTGTTGTTGGCAGGATCACCAGGTGAAAATAAAGGAAAAAAAATGTAAAAAGGAAACTAATGCAGCAACCACATCAAAGGATTTGCACTTTTTTGGGGGGTAAAATACACTGTAACATAATATTGTTTTGTCACTGGCTAAAGATGAGGCGGCTCAAACAGATTAACAAATCCAGTGGTTTACTATACCTGCACCGGCAGTCTAACTTCTGGGTCTGCATTCTTTATAAACATCTATGGATCAGGTCTGATTCACAGATATGCTGGTGCCCAGGAATCAGAAGGATCCAAATTAGATCCAAGCATGTTTGATCTGGTTCATTCATCTCCATGACTGACCATAGGCAGACTATGACTTCAAAGTCATTCCCATGCCATAACATTCCGGGATCTATGTTACAAAGTAGGTGATTTGCTATTATGTCTTTGACATTATGCAGTATATTTTTATGTTTGCTTCTAAAGAAGCAATGTCATCTTTTGTCAGCAAAATGCATGTGTAACTCTTTCTGTCAGCACTATCAACTTCCATAGCTTCTGAGTATTTCACCTGTCAAACCAGCATAGATGTTTCCGGCAAGCACAATAGATCCAGTCTCCGAGTCAAACACGAAATCTGTGCGGATTAAATAAATGCAAAGCTCTTTTTATAACTGTAACAATAAGCATTGCCAAGCTCTAGAACTCTCAATCTTTATTGCTCCCAGTAACATTCCATTTCATTATAACTGTAGCAGCTGTAGAGCGAGCCAAGGGTATGCCTATGCTAATAGGAAGGGAATTCTTTCTAACAAAAAGTTCCCATGATGTTAGCACTAGCAAAGCCTATGCTTTATATTTATTTCTCAATGAACATTTCATTTCAGAATATATCGACTTCACAAAGACTAAACTTATTTCTATTACGAACTATGGCTGTTTTTTTGAAAGCACAAATGTCGGAATTGCCTATAGCAGTCAAGCAGACTCTTTATTTTATTTTTAAAATAAAATTGGCCCATTGGAGTTTTACAGAGTAGGTGAGAATATTTCAATTTGGTTTCTCAGTACAGGTGATTTCCATTCCTTCCTTCCATGAAGCTTAGAGGTTAAAATGTGGGTCACAGAAGTGCAGTTATTTTCTGTACTCCTGTGACCCATTTTCAGCCAACAGTGGGCTAAAGCCTGCTGTCGGCTGATGTCACTGGGCTGGGTTGGGATCCACCCAGAAGCCTGGATTGACAGCTGGCTCAGCCTCTCCATGAGCCGGTGAGAACCTGAGCCCCCTCCACAGCCCAGCACTTCAGTGAGCGCCAGAGGGGCTGAGCAGAGAGCTGGTGACTGACACTCTCTGCAGGCTGAGGACTGAGATAGTTGAGCAATCAGTGGCATTTGATCACTCAGTTCTCAGTCTTAGAGGCGGCCAGGGGGGCAGCTGTAATGGGAATCGGTGCTGCAGCCACCTAGGTGTATATGATTTTTTGTTTTTCATATTCCCAAACTTCTCTTTTAAGTACAGGCGACCCTCGCAAATAAATGGTTCAGAGTTTGCGGCTTCAGTCGCTCCCAGATAATTGCAGAAACCCCCGCAATTCTGCAGAGACCGCAAATATCCTCCGCAATTTTTTATCGTTTTTTTTAAGTTTTAACACTAAATTATTAAGAACAATATAATTTACTAATTTTTACAAATGATTAGCTTCTGCCCTGTGACGCATCTCCAGCAGATGCAGCCCAGCATTCTCGCATCATAACATTTTGCCGCGTGTATCTATTTTGAGTGTTTTGCTGTGTTTTTTTGGTTTGTTCTTCTTAAAGCCGACCAAATGTCCTGCACCTTCTAAGACTTCTGTCAATAAACCTAAGCACCACAAGAAGTTTCAGACACTCCAGGCGAAGGTTAAACCACTGAATTCTCTGGGAACTAAAAATTTGTGCCGCTGTAGTGTGCCATTATGGCATCAACGAAAGTACCGTACACTACATAAAGAAGAGCGAGGCAGTGATCAGGTGTACCGTATAAGTAGGTTTCTGTGATAGTGCCAAATTAAGTCCCAATTAAGCTAAGTTTGAAATTAAATTAAAATGTTTTGGGAGCATATTTGGGGGCATAATTATGGTTTAAACTATAAAAATAGGCGGTTATAGGAATTTTCTTGACCACATCCAAAATTTGCGGGTGCTCTAGGAACGTAACCCCCGTGAATTTCGGTGGTCGACTGTATATTCAAAGCCAAAACTTTTTTTAGTTGTAGATAGAGAAGGGGATTGTTAAAAACCCTGTTAATTTTTTTTTTCTTCTTTTCGGTGGGGGGGGGGGGGGGGGTGGAGACTTCTATTCACATAATGTAAAGGATGCATAACAGAAAGAGAGGGGAAATCGTGTAAACTTAACCCATCCTCGGTGTGTTTGCATTTCAGGGCCATTTCCGGTAAGTTCTTCCATCTGAAAATAAGGGTCTGGCTTAAAGTCATTCTAAAGGCTGAAGTTTTTTTACCTTGATGCATTCTTTGCATGAAGGTAAAAAAACCTTCTGTGTGCAGCTCCCCCCACCAGACCCCCTTGATACTTACCTGAACCTGATCCCGATCCAGTGATGTGAACAATTTGTAGAAAAAAAAATCCCCCCCCCCCCGGACAACAGTGGGACTTTTAAGGCGAACAACTGATTTTTATAAAATATTATTTATTAGAAAAAAGATTTAAAAAAAAGACAAACACCATGTAGACAAACATGATAATAATCCATACAGAACATCAATGCATAGATGCATAAATGTATATTAACAGATTTGATTAATTGATTAGGTAATTATACAAATTTGCTCCATTAGCCTGACATGTTTCAGGAGAACTTCCTTTCTTCAGAGGCGTGTTTTAGGAGAAACAATATAATTGTAATCACTGTGGTTTGTGTATGGATATTTATACAATGGATATGTATGGATATTTATATGCTGCCAAAAATACCACAAGGCGATGGGTCCCCATCTAGGCACAGGCCAGCCCTTACCAAGGTGCCAAAGAGGACGACGCAGACCACACAAGCATAGATATATTTGTTTTAACAAAGATAAAACACTTGCATGGAATAATTTTTCAGGAACTAATATTTCCCTGTATGTGGGTTCGCCAGGCATCAGTTTCTATATATTCAGTGATGTGAACAAGAGCAGCGTCTCTCTTGGCTTCTCCATTCTCATTGGTTCAGACACAGCAGTGGGAGTCAATCACAGCCAGTGAGGAGGGAGTGGAGGGCCGGGGTGAGCCACACTCTGCGTGTCTTATGGACACAGAGAGCCTGCTCAGGAGCGAGCACATACCAGTTTCCCCCAAGGGCAAGGGGGGAAGGACCAGGAGCACCGGTGAGATCGGCGTGGCTTTTTCATGCCTATCTCTTAAGTACATTTGTGAGTATGCTTCTTTTATATTAATAAATGCATGTCTTCTTTGTTTTCCTTCTGCTGATTTCAATGTTGTATGTATAACTGGAGTACCCGCATTGGAAAAGCTGATTATAACAGCCAGTCTGATTTACTGGAAAGATAAAGCGCTTGCTGACCTCCATAACTCTGAGGTCTGCTTTTCTGATAAGAGGCTTATTCAGATAAGATGGTAGCGCACTGAACACTTGAAGATGAGGAATTGATCCTTTGTTGAGGATTGTTTTCGAGACTTCATTCACTATATTGAGCGCATGGTTTAATCTTAAAATTTTCTTTGCACATTAAGCTCATTTCAGTATTTTTTGTAGGCATTGGTTCACTCACGAGTAATCATTTTGTATGTATATTTGTGGACTAACTCAGTATTTGCATTTATCGATCTGTCTTAAAGGGACATTGTATCACATACCTTTGCATATATTGTCTTTTATTTGTCTTAAAGGGACAACACAATTTATCCATTAACCAGTCAGAGTCCCAACCACTGTCCTGAAGCTCATCTGCCAATGCAAATATAACTTCAAACCTTCCTGCCAGATTCCCTCTCATTCCTAGATAGGCTTCAGCTATAGATATGTCACTCTTGGTTTCTATGCCATAGGAAGCAGTAACTTGGTACCCATTAAACTCTGTTTTTTCAGGAACCTAATGTAAAAAAAAAATTAACTCTGCACTCCAGCTGTGGAACCTGTGCCCCAGACCCACCAGCCTCCAAAGGGTGGGCTTTTGGCTATTGGCCTAGAATTTAACAACATGACTGCCTGTTTGAGGACCCGATCCCACCCCCTTAGTGTATGTGTGGGTGTATCTGGTCCTTCAATAGCCCGTTGTATCTTTCAATCAAACCAGCTGCCTGTGGCTGGTATGGGATGTGGCACAACGAGTACCCTCCAGAATATTTGGCCTATTGCTGTACTCTTGATTCGGTGAAATGTGAGCCCTTATCACTTTGGGACAGCCATAAGCAATGTTTCTGAAGCAGTTAAAGCATTGTGGCTTGATCTGCATGTTTGCAAGGATGAACAAACAAAAGTCATGAATAGGTGTTCACTGCAATGCAACAATACCTTAGTCCATTGTTTTCCCGGAGCAGGGGACTATTATAGTTAATTTAAATCATGTCACAACATTACATTATACATAAAACGTATGTAGAATGTAGAATTTAGGAAGGAAGGACACATGACTACAGAGATTAAATATGGCACGCTCATGTGCAAGGACAGTAGCAATGAGGACATGGCTGGATTACCCATGTAGGTTGGGCAGTAGGCAGAACTTTATACAGAATGCATTATTGACTGGTAGCCCTGCCACTCTAGACCATTGTCTTTGATGGTCTTCCTTGGGAGTCAAATGGGCTAATTAAAGAAAATTGTGTGAATATTGACATAAATTATCCAACATTGTGCAGGTAAAGAATCACACGATTGCGTATTTTCACACGATTGGATAATTGAAGTGAATATTCACAGAATTAATTGAATGAATTCTTAACTCTTTTAGTAAATCAGCCTCTATGTGTTTGTCTCATTGTTCTATAACCATGGCCATCTGGCCAGCACAGAGTTTTAGGGCTCAATCATGTACACACTTAAGCTCATGTCCCCACAGCCCCATGGCCATGCATGCTCATATGCATTATAAAGTGCCTAAAATAGGGGGTAACAAGTTACATTATTTAATCATGAGTGTAACAGTCTCTCTAGTTCATTTATCACTCTTAAGCCCCATACACACGCTCGGATTATCCGAGGACCAGGTCCGTCGGATCATGTCCGTCGTACTTTGTCCGATGTTGGTTTTGCGTACACACGGTCGGACAAAGTTGTCGGAAAATCCGATCATTCTGAACGTGGTGACGTTTGTTGCCTACGACGGGACTACGTAGAGGCTAGTAGCCAATAGCTTTGGTCTTGTAATGTGATCTGAGCATGCGTAGCACTTTGTCCGTCGGAATTCGCTACACACGATCGGATTTGGTGTGATCGGACTTTGTTGTCAAAAAATCTATCCAGCAGGAGATAGGACTTTGTCCGTCGGACAATCCAATGGAAACTGTCCAATGGTGCCTACACACGGTCGGAATTTCCGACAACATTGTCTAATAGGACAGAATCCATCGGAAAATCCGACCGTGTGTATGGGGCTTTAGACCCCTTTAACACTGAGGCGTTTTTCAGGCTCTAATGGGCTAAAAAAAGTGCCTGAAAAACGCCTCCCTTGCCACTCCAATGTGAAAGTCCAAGTGCTTTCACACTGGGGCGCTCCGCTGGCAGGATGTTAAAAAAAGTCCTGCAAGCAGCATCTTTGTGGCGGTGGAGGAGCAGTGTATACACTGCTCCTCCACCTCTCCTGCTCATTTCAATGAAAGGGCAGCACTTCGGAAGCACCTGCAAAGCGCTTCTGCAGTGGCGCTACATGGGCGCATTTAAACCCTTTCTTCAGCCGCTAGTGGGGTTAAAAGGGCCCCACTAGCAGCCGAATATCACCGCTAAAACGACAGTAAAGCACCGCTAAAACTAGCGGCGCTTTACCACTAACGATGTCCACGGCACAGTGTGAAAGGGGACTTAGTTTAAAGTGCATCTTAACTCAAAAACAAGAGTGTAAATATATTGCAGCTTGCCAGTTCTTAAATGTCATCGCTACAATAGTTTTCTATTTTCAGGCTAAGTATAGAAAGTTATTTGTTGATACTCATAGAAATCCAGAATTCTCGTAATTGTAAAATAATTTCCTGTTTAAAGGGTAGTAAACTCCCCCTCTGTGATTTAATAAAGCTTATAATAAATTAATATCTCCTAAACGTGTCTCATTTAGGAGATATCCCAGTGAACAGCAGCCGGTGATTATTATTATTATTATACAGGATTTATATAGCGCCAACAGTTTGCGCATCGCTTTACAACATGAGGGCAGACAGAACACTTACAATACAAATCAATACAGGAGGGATCAGAGGGCCCTACTCGTTAGAGCTTACAATCTAGAAGGGAGGGTCAAGTTGAAACAAAAGGTAATACTGTGGGGGATGAGCTGATGGAGAAAATGAAAATACAGTTGTTAGGTGTGGGCCGGATAGGCTTCTCTGAAGAGAAGGGTTTTCAGGGACCGTCTAAAAGCTAATAAAGTAGGAGATAGGCAGACAGATTGGGGTAGGGCATTCCATAGGATTGGAGAGGCTTTGGAAAAGTCCTGGAGGCGAGCATGGGAGGAGGTGATGAGGGAGCTAGAGAGCAGGAGGTCTTGAGAGGAACGAAGAGAACGAGTAGGTTGGTATTTAGAGACTAGGCTAGTGATGTAGCTGGGGGCTAAATGTGGATGGCTTTGTACGTAGTTGTTAGTATTGAATTGAATTTAATTCTTTGGCCAAGCGGAAGCCAGTGGAGGGATTGACAAAGAGGAGTGGCAGACACAGAGCGATTGGTAAGGTGGATGAGTCTGGCAGCAGCATTCATGATGGATTGAAGAGGTGATAGACTATATAGAGGTAAGCCAATGAGAAGGGAGTTGCAGTAGTCGAGGCGAGAGATGACGATGTCACTGGTGCATGCGCTCTGAAGGAATGGCATACCCGTGCCATTCCTTCAGAGCTGTGTGCTATGGCCGAGACTCCCACGCACATGTGCAGGAGTGACGTCATCGCGACACGGCCAATCAAGCAACAGCAGTCTGGAATAAAAAGACCGGGTGAAGATGAAAGCCTTTGCAGCGGTGACAGCGTGCCGTTTCAAGGTAAGTCTTTTATAGTGTGCTAGTATGCAATGCATACTAGCACATTATGCCTTTACCTTGCAGGAAGAAATTTTATTTTTAAGTAAGTTTTACTTCTGCTTTAACTAACCTAAAATGTAAAACAATGACCTTTACAAGCTATCTTCTGTGAACTACACAGCCCCTCCTATGTACGTGATAGAGCTGAGGAGAGGGGGAGATGTTTGTAGCCCAAATAAGACACATAGAAAAATGTGGCAATGCTGTTACTCTATAGTTACAGTAACTGATTCTTGTCACCCTTGGAGAGGAAGTGTGTTGTTGGCAGGATCACCAGGTGAAAATAAAGGAAAAAAAATGTAAAAAGGAAACTAATGCAGCAACCACATCAAAGGATTTGCACTTTTTTGGGGGGTAAAATACACTGTAACATAATATTGTTTTGTCACTGGCTAAAGATGAGGTGGCTCAAACAGATTAACAAATCCAGTGGTTTACTATACCTGCACCGGCAGTCTAACTTCTGGGTCTGCATTCTTTAGAAACATCTATGGATCAGGTCTGATTCACAGATATGCTGGTGCCCAGGAATCAGAAGGATCCAAATTAGATCCAAGCATGTTTGATCTGGTTCATTCATCTCCATGACTGACCATAGGCAGACTATGACTTCAAAGTCATTCCCATGCCATAACATTCCGGGATCTATGTTACAAAGTAGGTGATTTGCTATTATGTCTTTGACATTATGCAGTATATTTTTATGTTTGCTTCTAAAGAAGCAATGTCATCTTTTGTCAGCAAAATGCATGTGTAACTCTTTCTGTCAGCACTATCAACTTCCATAGCTTCTGAGTATTTCACCTGTCAAACCAGCATAGATGTTTCCGGCAAGCACAATAGATCCAGTCTCCGAGTCAAACACGAAATCTGTGCGGATTAAATAAATGCAAAGCTCTTTTTATAACTGTAACAATAAGCATTGCCAAGCTCTAGAACTCTCAATCTTTATTGCTCCCAGTAACATTCCATTTCATTATAACTGTAGCAGCTGTAGAGCGAGCCAAGGGTATGCCTATGCTAATAGGAAGGGAATTCTTTCTAACAAAAAGTTCCCATGATGTTAGCACTAGCAAAGCCTATGCTTTATATTTATTTCTCAATGAACATTTCATTTCAGAATATATCGACTTCACAAAGACTAAACTTATTTCTATTACGAACTATGGCTGTTTTTTTGAAAGCACCAATGTCGGAATTGCCTATAGCAGTCAAGCAGACTCTTTATTTTATTTTTTTTTTTTTTTTTTAAAATAAAATTGGCCCATTGGAGTTTTACAGAGTAGGTGAGAATATTTCAATTTGGTTTCTCAGTACAGGTGATTTCCATTCCTTCCTTCCATGAAGCTTAGAGGTTAAAATGTGGGTCACAGAAGTGCAGTTATTTTCTGTACTCCTGTGACCCATTTTCAGCCAACAGTGGGCTAAAGCCTGCTGTCGGCTGATGTCACTGGGCTGGGTTGGGATCCACAAAGAAGCCTGGATTGACAGCTGGCTCAGCCTCTCCATGAGCCGGTGAGAACCTGAGCCCCCTCCACAGCCCAGCACTTCAGTGAGCGCCAGAGGGGCTGAGCAGAAAGCTGGTGACTGACACTCTCTGCAGGCTGAGGACTGAGATAGTTGAGCAATCAGTGGCATTTGATCACTCAGTTCTCAGTCTTAGAGGCGGCCAGGGGGGCAGCTGTAATGGGAATCGGTGCTGCAGCCACCTAGGTGTATATGATTTTTTGTTTTTCATATTCCCAAACTTCTCTTTTAAGTACAGTCGACCCTCGCAAATAAATGGTTCAGAGTTTGCGGCTTCAGTCGCTCCCAGATAATTGCAGAAACCCCCGCAATTCTGCGGAGACCGCAAATATCCTCCGCAATTTTTTATCGTTTTTTTTAAGTTTTAACACTAAATTATTAAGAACAATATAATTTACTAATTTTTACAAATGATTAGCTTCTGCCCTGTGACGCATCTCCAGCAGATGCAGCCCAGCATTCTCGCATCATAACATTTTGCCGCGTGTATCTATTTTGAGTGTTTTGCTGTGTTTTTTTGGTTTGTTCTTCTTAAAGCCGACCAAATGTCCTGCACCTTCTAAGACTTCTGTCAATAAACCTAAGCACCACAAGAAGTTTCAGACACTCCAGGCGAAGGTTAAACCACTGAATTCTCTGGGAACTAAAAATTTGTGCCGCTGTAGTGTGCCATTATGGCATCAACGAAAGTACCGTACACTACATAAAGAAGAGCGAGGCAGTGATCAGGTGTACCGTATAAGTAGGTTTCTGTGATAGTGCCAAATTAAGTCCCAATTAAGCTAAGTTTGAAATTAAATTAAAATGTTTTGGGAGCATATTTGGGGGCATAATTATGGTTTAAACTATAAAAATAGGCGGTTATAGGAATTTTCTTGACCACATCCAAAATTTGCGGGTGCTCTAGGAACGTAACCCCCGTGAATTTCGGTGGTCGACTGTATATTCAAAGCCAAAACTTTTTTTTAGTTGTAGATAGAGAAGGGGATTGTTAAAAACCCTGTTAATTTTTTTTTTCTTCTTTTCGGTGGGGGGGGGGGGGGGGGGTGGAGACTTCTATTCACATAATGTAAAGGATGCATAACAGAAAGAGAGGGGAAATCATGTGAACTTAACCCATCCTCGGTGTGTTTGCATTTCAGGGCCATTTCCGGTAAGTTCTTCCATCTGAAAATAAGGGTCTGGCTTAAAGTCATTCTAAAGGCTGAAGTTTTTTTACCTTGATGCATTCTTTGCATGAAGGTAAAAAAACCTTCTGTGTGCAGCTCCCCCCACCAGACCCCCTTGATACTTACCTGAACCTGATCCCGATCCAGTGATGTGAACAATTTGTAGAAAAAAATCCCCCCCCCCCCCGGACAACAGTGGGACTTTTAAGGCGAACAACTGATTTTTATAAAATATTATTTATTAGAAAAAAGATTTAAAAAAAAGACAAACACCATGTAGACAAACATGATAATAATCCATACAGAACATCAATGCATAGATGCATAAATGTATATTAACAGATTTGATTAATTGATTAGGTAATTATACAAATTTGCTCCATTAGCCTGACATGTTTCAGGAGAACTTCCTTTCTTCAGAGGCGTGTTTTAGGAGAAACAATATAATTGTAATCACTGTGGTTTGTGTATGGATATTTATACAATGGATATGTATGGATATTTATATGCTGCCAAAAATACCACAAGGCGATGGGTCCCCATCTAGGCACAGGCCAGCCCTTACCAAGGTGCCAAAGAGGACGACGCAGACCACACAAGCATAGATATATTTGTTTTAACAAAGATAAAACACTTGCATGGAATAATTTTTCAGGAACTAATATTTCCCTGTATGTGGGTTCGCCAGGCATCAGTTTCTATATATTCAGTGATGTGAACAAGAGCAGCGTCTCTCTTGGCTTCTCCATTCTCATTGGTTCAGACACAGCAGTGGGAGTCAATCACAGCCAGTGAGGAGGGAGTGGAGGGCCGGGGTGAGCCACACTCTGCGTGTCTTATGGACACAGAGAGCCTGCTCAGGAGCGAGCACATACCAGTTTCCCCCAAGGGCAAGGGGGGAAGGACCAGGAGCACCGGTGAGATCGGCGTGGCTTTTTCATGCCTATCTCTTAAGTACATTTGTGAGTATGCTTCTTTTATATTAATAAATGCATGTCTTCTTTGTTTTCCTTCTGCTGATTTCAATGTTGTATGTATAACTGGAGTACCAGCATTGGAAAAGCTGATTATAACAGCCAGTCTGATTTACTGGAAAGATAAAGCGCTTGCTGACCTCCATAACTCTGAGGTCTGCTTTTCTG
The DNA here is from genome assembly GCA_028564925.1 of Lithobates sylvaticus. NCBI lineage: Eukaryota > Metazoa > Chordata > Amphibia > Anura > Ranidae > Lithobates > Lithobates sylvaticus. Next base: position 446,309,202 of record CM053030.1, read on the forward strand.
ATAAGAGGCTTATTCAGATAAGATGGTAGCGCACTGAACACTTGAGGATGAGGAATTGATCCTTTGTTGAGGATTGTTTTCGAGACTTCATTCACTATATTGAGCGCGTGGTTTAATCTTAAAATGTTCTTTGCACATTAAGCTCATTTCAGTATTTTTTGTATGCATTGGTTCACTCACGATTAATCATTTTGTATGTATATTTGTGGACTAACTCAGTATTTGCATTTATCGATCTGTCTTAAAGGGACATTGTATCACATACCTTTGCATATATTGTCTTTTATTTGTCTTAAAGGGACAACACAATTTATCCATTAACCAGTCAGAGTCCCAACCACTGTCCTGAAGCTCATCTGCCAATGCAAATATAACTTCAAACCTTCCTGCCAGATTCCCTCTCATTCCTAGATAGGCTTCAGCTATAGATATGTCACTCTTGGTTTCTATGCCATAGGAAGCAGTAACTTGGTACCCATTAAACTCTGTTTTTTCAGGAACCTAATGTAAAAAAAAAATTAACTCTGCACTCCAGCTGTGGACAGCCATAAGCAATGTTTCTGAAGCAGTTAAAGCATTGTGGCTTGATCTGCATGTTTGCAAGGATGAACAAACAAAAGTCATGAATAGGTGTTCACTGCAATGCAACAATACCTTAGTCCATTGTTTTCCCGGAGCAGGGGACGACAAAGTCAAACTGCCTAATCTCTGTAGCCTCTCATCCCTCTTCATCAACCCAGGAGAGTACCTTTGCAATGGCCATTTTCGCACTTCTCCTATTACAGTCTTTATCATTTCAATGGATATGGGCAATCCTCTCTGCTGTGCAAATGCATATGTTGCTTTCTCCCCCAAATGTACATATTGCTTGTGGGTCCAGTTGGCCAAGTTCATCAAGACAGGATCAACTGACACAACTGCATTCACCTTGGCAATTTTGTCTGCCACTCTGTTATAGTTCTCAAAGTCTGGGACCAGGGGCACATGTGCGTCAACATACCCCACTTTTATGGTGCAGGAGTGAGCTTCCTTCCAGATATAGTCCCCCTTCCTTGCCTCCCCAAACCACCTGTCCATGAATCATGAATGAGATTTGAGATTAAGTGGTGCAGACTTCATCAGCTTAGAGCGCAGGGCAGACATAAAGGGTTCCATATCTAGACCCATCCATTCTGGAAACATATTTAATCTGGTTATACAACCCATCTCGTGTAACCTGGAAATACCTTCTCCTATTGTTCTCCAGGAGTAGGTATTTTCCACATTACTAGGAATAGCATATACTTGGACTATCCCATCTCACACAAAATCTAACAGTGAAAAATTCACAGAAAGCTCTCAAGCTTTTCGCATGGCCTGATGCAATTGTGGATCATGGGTTATCATCCCACAAACGTAGCAGTCAATAGGGGTTCCCCAGGCCTCTATTGGTATTGTTTTACTAGCTCATGAAGTTCAATTTGTGTAAACTCCCTTACTTGTTCAAATTCCACATCTCTTGGGTTGCAGTAATGCACCTTCCCATCTGCCATATCCTCTATATCATGTTGCATTATTCCTATGCTTAGTAATAAGAGGTCTGGCACACATCTTTCCCACTAGCAGAGCATCATTACACGCACATGAACTTTAATAGCATCCCAGTCTTAGTCCGTAGGGTTCAATAATGAATTGGCCCACCCTTTGCAGCTATAACAGCTTCAACTCATCTGGAAAGTTTGTCCACAAGGTTTAGAAGTGTGTCTATGGGAATGTTTGACCATTCTTCCTGGAAGCACATTTGTGAGGTCAGGCACTGATATGGACAAGAAGGCCTGGCTCCCAGTCTCCACTCTACTCCATCCCAAAAGTGTTCTATCTGGTTGAGGTCAGGACTCTGTGCAGGCCAGTCAAGTTCCTCCACTGCAAACTCGCTCATCCATGTCTTTATGGACCTTGCTTTGTGCACTGGTGTGCAGTCATGTTGGAACAGGAAGGGGCCATCCCAAACTGTTCCCACAAAGTTGGGAGCATAAAATTGTCCAGAATCTCTTGGTATGATGATGCCTTAAAAGTTTACTTCACTGGAAATAAGGGGCTAAGCCCAACCCCACACCATAATACCTCCCTCCACCTAATGATTTGGACCAGTGCACAAAGAAAGGTCCATAAAGACATGGATGAACGAGTTTGGGATAAAGGGACTTGACAGGCTTGGGTCCTAACCTCAAACGGATAGAACATCTTTGGGATGAATTAGAGGGGAGACTGAAAGCCAGGCCTTCTCGTCGGTGCCTGACCTCACAAATGCACTTCTGGAAGAATGGTCAAATATTCCAATAGACACACTCTTAAGCCTAGTGGACAGTCTACCCAGAGGAGTTGAAACTGTTATAGCTGCAAAGGGTGGTTCAACTTAATGTTGAACCCTACAGACGAAGACTGGGATGCCATTAAAGTTCATGTGCATGTAAAGGCAGGTGTTCCAATACTTTTGACACTATAGTGTATATATATATATATATATATATATATATATATATTATATATATATATATATATATATATATAAATATATATATATATATATATATATATATATATATATATATATATATATATACTCATAGGCCACTTTATTTATATCAAATGCAACACATCACCGAAGCCAAAATGTTGAACATTGGCTTTGTTTCGGGAACCCTACCAATAAAATCTCAATCACCAGTACCAGTTATTACTTATTCAGTATTATCTGCATTGTTTAATAAAACTCAGGAAGTTGGCTGTGGCAGGTGGGTGGAGTTGAGTACGTAGATGTCTTGCCAATAAAGTCCCTGAAAGACAGAAGGAAGTAGATGATTCAACCTACCAACATCTGTCCAAAACAAAAATATACATTTTGTATAGACTGACCATTGAAATGACAGCTACACTGCTCTCTCATTCCATTTCTGTCCCTTATAGACATGGGAACTGTCAAAAAATTTGTTTCGTTTCGTTTCGTCCCGTTTCGTATATAAAAAAAATTCGTAATTCGTGTACGAAATTCCGTTCGAAATTCCGTTCGAATTCGTACGAAATTCGGACGAATCGTAATTTTTTTTACGAATCGTTAGTAAAGTTACGAATCGTTACGAATCGTTAACGCGGCTAATGAATTGTTGGTTCTCATAACACAGAGAACAATTCGAATCCAACTACAAATATCGAATTTCAATTTCAAGTTACGAATCGTTACGAATCGTTATGAATAGTTACGAATCGTTACGAATCGTTATGAATAGTTACGAATCGTTAGTAAATCCAACTACCAATATCGAATTTCAACTAATTTGAACAAAATTATTATAGCAGATATAACGAATGAATTCAAATGAATTCGAATGACAAAGTGTCATTTTTGCAGAAAAAAAAAAAGCGTAGGGGTCCCCCCAAATTCAATAACCAGGCCCTTCAGGTCTGGTATGTATTTTAAGGGGGACCCCAGCCAAAAAAAAAAAAAAAAAAAATGGCGTGGGGTCCCCCCCAAATATCCATACCAGACCCTTCAGGTCTGGGATGGATTTTAAGGGGAACCCCGGCCAAAAAAAAATAAAAAAATGGCGTGGGGTCCCCCTCAAAATCCATACCAGACCCTTTATCCGAGCACGCAACCTGGCAGGCCGCAGGAAAGGAGGGGGGGACGAGAGCGCCCCCCCCCTCCCGCCTGAACCGTACCAGGCCACATGCCCTCAACATTGGGAGGGTGCTTTGGGGTCCCCCCCAAAGCACCTTGTCCCCATGTTGATGAGGACAAGGGCCTCATCCCCACAACCCTGGCCGGTGGTTGTGGGGGTCTGCGGGCGGGGGGCTTATCGGAATCTGGAAGCCCCCTTTAACAAGGGGACCCCCAGATCCCGCCCCCCCCCTGTGTGAAATGGTAAGGGGGTACAAAAGTACCCCTACCATTTCACCAAAAAAGTGGCAAAAATGGTAAAAATGACAGGAGACAGTCTTTGACAATTCCTTTATTAAAATCTTCTTTCTTCTTTCTTCTGGTCTTCCTTTCTTCATCTTCTCCTTCCGTCATCTTCTTCCATCTTCTTCTTCCTTCGATTCGCTTCTTCTTCCTCCGGTCTTCTCGTCCTTCTCGTCCGGCGTCGTCCTTCTCGTCCGGCATCGTCGTCTCTTCTCGCAGGCCGCTCCTCGCAATGGGAGGCTCTGTGAGGCTTCGCTCCGGGTGACAGGTCTTTTATAACGAAGGCACCTGGTGACCCCGCCCCCTCTGACGCACGGGGACGTCATGTGGAATTCCCTATGGCTTTCCCCATGACGTCAGAGGGGGGGCGGGGTCACCAGGTGCCTTCGTTATACATGCCGGATGCCGGACGAATCGAAGGAAGAAGATTGAAGAAGATGCCGGAAGGAGAAGATGAAGAAACCGAAGGATGAAGAAAGAAGAAAGAAGAAAGAAGAAAGAAGATTTTAATAAAGGAATTGTCAAAGACCGTCTCCTGTCATTTTTTTACCATTTTTGCCACTTTTTACCCCCTTACCAATTCACACAGGGGGGGGCCGGGATCTGGGGGTCCCCTTGTTAAAGGGGGCTTCCAGATTCCGATAAGCCCCCCGCCCGCAGACCCCCACAACCACCGGGCACGGTTGTGGGGAAGAGGCCCTTGTCCTCATCAACATGGGGACAAGGTGCTTTAGGGGTCTCAGACCCCCAAAGCATCCTCCCAATGTTGAGGGCATGTGGCCTGGTACGGTTCAGGCGGGGAGGGGGGGCCGCTCTCGTCCCCCCTCCTTTCCTGCGGCCTGCCAGGTTGCGTGCTCGGATAAAGGGTCTGGTATGGATTTTATGGGGGACCCCACGCCATTTTTTATTGGCTAGGGTTCCCCTTAAAATCCATCCCAGACCTCAAGGGTCTGATATGGATTTTGAGGGGGACCCTACGCCATTTATTTTTTATTTTTTTGGCTGGGGTCCCCCTTAATATCCATCCCAGACCTGAAGGGCCTGGTTATTGAATTTGGGGGGACCCCTACGCATTTTTTTTATCAATGACTTCAATGAATGACAGTTCTCTGTATTACGGATCCGACAATTCATTTGCCGGCAATAGCCCTGAGTGATTTTAAATAGTTTTTTTTTCCTGCAAAAATGACACATTGTACAGAGACAGTTCTCTATATTAGATATACTGAATCTCGAAGCATTCGAAGCATTCGAAGCATTCGTTATATCCGCTATTATAATTTCTTTCATGTTAGTTGAAATTAGATATTTGTTAGTTGTTGTATTCGAATTGTTCTCTGTATTACGGGAATCGGCAATTAGCCGCGAGTGATTTTAAATATTTTTTTTTTTTCCTGCAAAAAATGACACATTGTACAGAGAGAGTTCTAAGCACGGGAAACATGACCCCTTCATAGATACTATATACTCTATAGTATGTCTATGAATGGGGTCATTTTTCCCGTGTTTAGAACTCTCTCTGTACAATGTGTCATTTTTGCAGGAAAAAAAAGACATTTAAAATCACTCGCGGCTAATTGCCGATTCCGATTCCCGTAATACAGAGAACAATTCGAATACCAGAACTAACAAATATCTAATTTCAACTAACATGAAAGAAATTATAATAGCGGATATAACGAATGCTTCGAATGATTCGAATGCTTCGAGATTCAGTATATCTAATATAGAGAAATGTTCCCGCACAGTGTCATTTTTGCAGGAAAAAAAAACTATTTAAAATCACTCGCAGCTATTGCCGGCAAATGAATTGTCGGATCCGTAATACAGAGAACAGTCATTCATTGAAGTCATTGATAAAAAAAAGCGTAGGGGTCCCCCAAATTCAATAACCAGGCCCTTCAGGTCTGGGATGGATATTAAGGGGGACCCCAGCCAAAAAAATAAAAAAAAATGGCGTGGGGTCCCCCTCAAAATCCATATCAGACCCTTGAGGTCTGGGATGGATTTTAAGGGGAACCCTAGCCAAAAAAAATGGCGTGGGGTCCCCCATAAAATCCATACCAGACCCTTTATCCGAGCATGCAACCTGGCAGGCCGCAGGAAAGGAGGGGGGGACAAGAGCGCCCCCCCCTCCCGCCTGAACCGTACCAGGCCACATGCCCTCAACATTGGGAGGGTGCTTTGGGGTCCCCCCCAAAGCACCTTGTCCCCATGTTGATGAGGACAAGGGCCTCTTCCCCACAACCGTGCCCGGTGGTTGTGGGGGTCTGCGGGCGGGGGGCTTATCGGAATCTGGAAGCCCCCTTTAACAAGGGGACCCCCAGATCCCGCCCCCCCCTGTGTGAAATGGTAATGGGGTACAAAAGTACCCCTACCATTTCACAAAAAAAGTGGCAAAAATGGTAAAAATGACAGGAGACGGTCTTTGACAATTCCTTTATTAAAATCTTCTTTCTTCTTTCTTCATCCTTCGGTTTCTTCATCTTCTCCTTTCGGCATCTTCTTCCATCTTCTTCCTTCGATTCGCTTCTTCTTCCTCCGGTCTTCTCGTCCTTCTCGTCCGGCGTCGTCCTTCTCGTCCGGCATCGTCGTCTCTTCTCGCAGGCCGCTCCTCGCAATGGGAGGCTCCCGCTCTGTGAGGCTCTGCTCCGGGTGACAGGTCTTGTATAACGAAGGCACCTGGTGACCCCGCCCCCCTCTGACGTCATGGGGAAAGCCATAGGGAATTCCACATGACGTCCTCGTGCGTCAGAGGGGGCGGGGTCACCAGGTGCCTTCGTTATAAAAGACCTGTCACCCGGAGCGAAGCCTCACAGAGCGGGAGCCTCCCATTGCGAGGAGCGGCCTGCGAGAAGAGACGCCGATGCCGGACGAGAAGGACGACGCCGGACGAGAAGGACGAGAAGACCGGAGGAAGAAGAAGCGAATCGAAGGAAGAAGAAGATGGAAGAAGATGACGGAAGGAGAAGATGAAGAAAGGAAGACCAGAAGAAAGAAGAAAGAAGATTTTAATAAAGGAATTGTCAAAGACCGTCTCCTGTCATTTTTACCATTTTTGCCACTTTTTTGGTGAAATGGTAGGGGTACTTTTGTACCCCCTTACCAATTCACACAGGGGGGGGCGGGATCTGGGGGTCCCCTTGTTAAAGGGGGCTTCCAGATTCCGATAAGCCCCCCGCCCGCAGACCCCCACAACCACCGGTCAGGGTTGTGGGGATGAGGCCCTTGTCCTCATCAACATGGGGACAAGGTGCTTTGGGGGGGACCCCAAAGCACCCTCCCAATGTTGAGGGCATGTGGCCTGGTACGGTTCAGGCGGGAGGGGGGGCCGCTCTCGTCCCCCCCTCCTTTCCTGCGGCCTGCCAGGTTGCGTGCTCGGATAAAGGGTCTGGTATGGATTTTGAGGGTTTTTTTTGGCCGGGGTTTTTTTTGGCCGGGGTTCCCCTTAAAATCCATCCCAGACCTGAAGGGTCTGGTATGGATATTTGGGGGGGACCCCACGCCATTTTTTTTTTTTTTTTTTTTTGGCTGGGGTCCCCCTTAATATCCATACCAGACCTGAAGGGCCTGGTTATTGAATTTGGGGGGACCCCTACGCTTTTTTTTTTTTTTATATATCAATGAATGACTGTTTTTTAAATAGCTTTTTTTTCTGCAAAAATTACACTTTGTCATTCGAATCATTCGAATTCATTCGAATGCATTCGAATTCATTCGTTATATCTGCTATAATAATTTTGTTTGAATTAGTTGAAATTTGATATTGGTAGTTGGATTTGAATAATTTGGAGCTGAAATTCGTAAACGAAATTTTTCCTGCAAAAATGACACTTTGTCATTCGAATTCATTCGAATCCATTCGAATTCATTCGAATTCATTCGAATCATTCGGCGACGAAATTCGTAAACGGAATTTCGTATTCCGTACGGAATTCGTAAAAAAAAAAATTCGTACTACAGATTCGTAAATTCGTACGAATTTCGAAAAATTCGTACGAATTACGAATTCGTACGAAACGAATCGCACATGTCTAGTCCCTTATAATGTAAGGAACAGAGCTAGCAGACTATATCAAACAATATACATCCTAGTGAATACATCAATGCATTTGCATAAAAAAATAAAAATAATATATATTGTCATAAACCTTGGAATACTGGATTGTCATGGACCTTGGAATACTGAAGTATTTCTCCTTTGATTCTTTTACACAGTGGTGGGTCTTCTGCCCTGTCTTAAGGCTAACCCCCTCCAGATGGCTCCGTGGTCTGAAGGAATGCATTGTTCTGTGTTTGACCATTTGTTTATGTACTTTAATTACCCCCTGGGCCTTCTCTGTGTCATTACACATATCAGTCCTCCTATTAAAGCTATCGGACCAATCCCTGCTGACCCTAGTTCAAGTCCTCATTTGCATGGCCAAGAGGACCTAATTGAGGACTAAAGTGTACTTTACAATTGACCAATAGGAAAGTGGTTGTTGGGGCAGGGTGTTCAAACTGTTATGTATAAAATTGTGTTGTATGCCTCCAATAAAGGTGAGATTCCTGTTTGAACTTGCATACATGCCTGGTGTTTGTTCTGAGCTATTGTTCGAATGGCACATAGCTGTAGTTCTAATACCGGAGAATCGGATGACCAAACAATCAGACGTTGCAATCTGCAACCTGATTCCATAGCCACAGAGGAGTGTCGGGAGAGTGGACCCGAGCGAACAGGGGTTCGTTAGACATATATCTGCACAAAATCTGAAAAGTGCTTGGTGCTTCTGTAAAAAGTGCAATGGTGCGCCAAAACTTTAAACAAGTGAGGTGACTCCCTCTTCGGTGACCCCACTCACCAGAAATATTAGATCCTCAGCTTCGCAGTCTGGGATCAAAAAAACAGTGATCTCTTGGAAGAGTTTGCTGAGCAACCATCCTGCATATCCCCAGATCATTAGATCACTGCTTTTTTGATCCCAGACTGCAAAGTTGAGGATCTAATATTTCTGGTATCTTGTTTTTTGGGTTACAAATACATTGATGTATAAGGCACCATTCACTAGGATGTATATTATTTGATATACAGTGGTGTGAAAAAGTGTTTGCCCCCTTCCTCATTTCCTGTTCCTTTGCATGTTTGTCACACTTAAGTGTTTCGGAACATCAAACCAATTTAAACAATAGTCAAGGACAACACAAGTAAACACAAAATGCAATTTGTAAATGAAGGTGTTTATTATTAAAGGTGAAAAAAAATCCAAACCATCATGGCCCTGTGTGAAAAAGTGATTGCCCCCTAAACCTAATAACTGGTTGGGCCACCCTTAGCAGCAACAACTGCAACCAAGCGTTTGCGATAACGTGCAATGAGGCTTTTACAGCGTCCTGGAGGAATTTTGGCCCACTCATCTTTGCAGAATTGTCCTAATTCAGTTACATTAGAGGGTTTTTTCGAGCATGAACGGCCTTTTTAAGGTCATACCACAACATCTCAATAGGATTCAGGTCAGGACTTTGGCTAGGCCACTCCAAAGTCTTCATTTTTTTTTTTCTTCAGCCATTCGGTGGTGGACATGCTGGTGTGTTTAGGATCATTGTCCTGCTGCAGAACCCAAGTTCGTTTCAGCTTGAGTACACGAACAGATGGTCGGACATTCTCCTTCAGGATCTCTTGGTAGACAGCAGAATTCATAGTTCCTTTTATCACGACAAGTCTTCCAGGTCCTGAAGCAGCAAAACAGCCCCAGACCATCACACTACCACCACCATATTTTACTGTTGGTATAATGTTCTTTTTCTGAAATGCAGTGTTCCTTCTACGCCAGATATACTTGGACACACACCTTCCAAAGAGTTCCACTTTTGTCTCATCGGTCCACAGAATGTTGTCCCAAAAGTCTTGGGGATCATCAAGATGTGTTGTGGAGAAATTGAGACGAGCTTTGATGTTCTTTTTGCTCAGCAGTGGTTTTCTCCTTGGAACTCTGCCATGCAGGCCATTTTTGCCCAGTCTTTTCCTGATGGTGGAGGCATGAACGCTGACCTTAACTGAGGCAAGTGAGGCCTGCAGTTCCTTGGACGTTGTTGTGGGGTCTTTTGTGACCTCTTGGATGAGTCGTCGCTGCGCTCTTGGGGTAATTTTGGGCGGCCGGCCACTCCTGGGAAGGTTCACCACTGTTCCATGTCTTCGCCATTTGTGGATAATGGCTCTCACTGTGGTTCGCTGGATTCCCAAAGCTTTGGAAATGGCTTTATAACCCTTTCCAGACTGATAGATCTCAATTACTTTCTTTCTCAATTGTTCCTGAATTTCTTTGGGTCTCGGCATGATGTGTAGCTTTTAAGGATCTTCTGGTGGACCTTACTGTGTCAAGCAGCTCCTATTTAAGTGATACCTTGATTGTGAACAGGTGTGGCAATAATCAGGCCTGGGTGTGGCTAGAGAAATTGAACTCAGGTGTGGACAACCACAGTTTATAGTATGTTTTAACAAGGGGGGCAATCACTTTTTCACACAGGGCCATGATGGTTTGGATTTTTTTTCACCTTTAATAATAAACACCTTCATTTACAAATTGCATTTTGTGTTTACTTGTGTTGTCCTTGACTATTGTTTAAATTGGTTTGATGTTCCGAAACACTTAAGTGTGACAAACATGCAAAGGAACAGGAAATGAGGAAGGGGGCAAACACTTTTTCACACCACTGTAGGCTGCTAGCGCTGTTACTTACGTTATACCGCTTTAAGTTTTTAGCACCTTTGTGCAGCAGCTGCAGTCTCATTCTTATTTTCATTTGTATTCATTTTGATTTAATACTTCAGCGCGAGTTTTGGAATTCGATGTATTAATTTCTGTCCATTGTTTTAGGTGCCATCATTCCTCACAGATACAGTAAAAAAAAGGATGACAAGTCATAGCCTACACATTGATATTAATACTGACTAGAAGTAATTGTATTATTTTATGCTATAGTGCTTCAAACATTCTTGCAAACACATTTCTATACACAAAATCCCATACTCACAGCAGCATAAGTCATGTTGATTGAACTAGTCTATCAGATAATGTATTAGGAAGCAAAAAAGAGCAAAACACGAGGCTTTCAATAGCATCTAAGAAAAATCCCCCAGTAAGACTATTCATTTACTAGCTAAATGTGTATAGAATACTCTCCAGGTAGCCGAGGTATGAGCCACATAACATGCATAATTGAAATTACATTGCCTGCGGCACTTACACATTGCATTTGAAAACTAGAGGCCTGATTATGCAGAGCATAATAATTTCACAAACCTTTGTGTTCAAAACCATTCTCTATGTAAAATGCCCAAGCAAATGTTTGATTTATTTATTTATTTAGCATATAACAGTATTATATGTCATGTGACTTACCTTGACTGACAAAGATTAATAACACTGCAAAGCAGACACACAGCAAAGTCATTGCTGACCTGGCGAATCTGTTTAGTACTAAGTAAATAGACCTAAGAATGAGCAATATAATGCATGTGAAGGAACTGCCAGGACCTATTCATGTGCATTTACATCTACAGACATTTTTGGGTTTATAACATCAAGATACATAACATTTTTGCTAATCTTGTTGCATTCGTGTTATGGCCTAAGTGACCTCAGTTGATTAGTCTAGTCTAAAAGAGCATCACATGCAGCCTTTCACAAACTTTAGCAGTTCCTGATGCTGTTAATGAAGGCCTCTTGAACCCCTCCCTAGGGAAAGAGAGCCTTGACTGATGGGGGCACGGCTACGTACATGACAAGGGAAACGATTGGTTGGGACAGGTGGGGGTGGGATGGGCCTGAGCTCAGGAAATCGTGTGCCCCAGGGAATTCTGGATCTTTTCGGAAGAGCTAGGCTGACCAGTTGTCCCCAATTATCAGGGACAGTTCTTGATTTTAAGAAAAAAAAAATTGTCCACAGATGTATCCCCTTTTTGAATGCAGTCCCTGGATTTGTTGTAACTCCTTCAGGGACAGCTGAATGTGATTCAGTGTAATTTGTTGTTATAATGCCGTCAGCCAACCACATACAACGTGTGTTTCCTTGATTTGGACAGCAAGGCTACAAGCACCATGTAGGCGCCTAAGGCTATGGGGTGCTGTGGTGATGATGAGCAGACCACTCATGTGGGTTCCATTCCTTTTTACTCCCTCTCTTCCATTCTATGCTCCTCTTACCCTCCCAATGGCCCTATCTTCCTTTCTCTGCCCACAGCTTCCCTCCCACAGGTTTTAACAACGGTGAGGCATCACCAGTGAGAGCTTGCAGAGGCTGAAGTGGGCATGATGATGAGTCAGGGTAATTGGTACAGCTAGCAATGGTAGGGTCTGTCATTCAGAATACATGTTTATGACCCTATTTATTTACCCCATTGACCCAAAGTACATAATGTGGGTTCGCTAAACGGAGTCACTTTCTATTTACTTATATTGATTCCCTAGATGAACAGTTGCATTGACAATAAGGATGGAGCAGTCTGTCCATGGACACAAAAATCTCTGGTTATGGTTTACACTATTTTACAAGTGGTCTATGCAGCTTATAACCAAGTCAAATATCATATATGTACACATTTAGATGCTTACGAGTCTTCCCAATTCCTGCAATCCTTATAAACACCATACACCAAGATGTGACACCCACCTAATTGGCCACACCTTCCGATATTCTGCATTTTTCATCAAATCTTTAATGTCCCTTCTATCTAATATTGGTCTTTTTACCTTGGATGCCTGCCTCTTGTTCCAAATGTCTGTAAGCTATTTTTAAAGTCCTACTTAGCACCCAAACAATGCACCATCTAAATTAAATTTTGCCTGGTGTTGGATTTTAAGTGTACAAATGTGGCTACAGATGGGGTTGTGATTTGTTTATGGGTGTTTTTTTTTTTTAAACTTCTTTTAATTGATTTTCTTTTGTGGATGTGTTTAAAATGGGTGTGGTCAGTAAGGTGTCTTTTGATATTATCAGTTTGGGATTAATTGTATTTTTGTATTAAGTTTATATGTCAACGGTGCTCAACTGTGTTAACTGTTCATTAGAAGTTCAGATCCAGTTTGTCAGCACTCAGCTTCAGAAAGCCTTCCTAGGACTCCATACTTGGATGCCCATGGCCCTCACCATGCAATGGTTCCTCGCTTTGACCCAGGCCACCAGAGAGGTATGTATATGCTGTCTTCTGTGGAGTGGAATACTGCAATTAACCTTTTAGTGACCTGACAGGGTCTTTTCAAGCATTGCTTTATTTCACCACACATGTACTGTATTTCATTCCCTTTTTTATCCATTTGAATATGACTTACCAGATTTTAGAAAGAATGCATATGCTTTAAGTAACACATTTAAACAGCTTGTGTGTATGTGTTTGTAAGTGCATATTTTAGCCTTCCAGACAGAATCACAATGAGACTTTACTTATAATAGAAAAGCAAATGAGAGACTTCCATTATTCTTATTATAAGAACAGCATGAGTCAGGAAGATCAGCACTTAAAGTTTAATTATAGTCCACACTGACATATACATAATAAAGAAGAAGAATCACATCACGAATGCTCATTAAGGACTCAGAGGATTTTACTGCAAACACCATTACTATCTTGCAAAGCTTATTATGTGTTTGTATCGGATGTGCATGAATTCTCAATACCTGAACATCTGGTTCTGCTATTGGCATTATAACTACTTTTGTATATGGGATGAGAGTAGAAAGTAGCTGTCAGTACATTTTCTTTTCTCAACACTTATGATGTATGTAGCTAGAAAGTTCTGTTTCTAACAAAGTCTATAGAGTAGAAGCAACTTTGTTAGAGAAAGATTTATGGAATGGTATCCTTCATCAGGGTTTAGTGTAAGCCACATATCTCTGAAAGGAACCAGAATCACATAACACATTGAGAACGGAGATATCCAGGCTATATATGGCCTCATGCACACTGGACGTTAAAATAATGTTATAAAAACGCCAGTAGCATTGCAGTGAGTTTTTCAAAGTTTTTGCAATAATGTTTTTTATCATTTATTAGCATTTTTTTGTATTTTTCCACATTAGAGTTTTTCAGCATTTTTTTTTTTTCAATGGATCAAAAAACATCAGAAAACGCTGGTGAGCAGCGTTTATCTGTGCTTATCTGCGTTTTTTGACATTAGAGCGTTTTTACAGCTGGAAACAGCTGAAAAACTCCTCTCAGAACCCACTAGTTTTAGTTTTTTTTTAAAGCCAAAAACACCCCATCCAAAAACTGCTGATAACGGCCCATGGACACATAGGATAACATGATGGGGCGTTTATTGACTGATAGAAAAAAATGTCTGAAGCCAAAAACAGCTGCTGTAAAAATGTCCAAAAACGTTGAGGGGGGAAGGCTTAAGGCCTAATTATCATTGAATTTTCAACAACACCTTACTCATGAGGATCTCAAATTTATTTTAGTCCTTCCCTAATGAGTCATTCTTCCTGCTGCGCTGAGAGATAGAGTAGTAATTTACCTCTAACTGTTTGAGGCCGGGTTCACACTGGTACGATACAACAGTCGTACCACTTTGAATCCGACTTTGTCGGACTTGACTTGAAGTCCGATATGTGTCCAACTTCAGTGAACAAGGATCTGACTTTGATCCCCGACAATACCAGGCACTGTGTCTGGTATGAATCTTTTGGGGAAACTCCAAGCAAAATGTTAAAAAAAAACAGCATGGGTTCCCCCTCCAAGAGCATACAGGCCCTTCAGTCTGGTATGGATTTTCCGGGGAACCCCCATGCTGAAAAAACGGTGTTGGGTTCAACCCAGAATCCATACCATACCCTTATTCAAGCACACAGCCGGCAGATCAGGAAAGGGGGTGGGGATGAGCGAGTGCCCCCCCGAACCGTACCAGGCCGCATGCCCTCAACATGGGGGGTGGGTGCTTTGGGGCAGGGAGGCCTGCTCCCCCAACCCCAAAGCACCTTGTCTCCATGTTGATGAGGACAAGGGCCCCTTCCAGATAACCCTGGCCATTGGTTGTCGGGGTCTGCAGGCAGGGGGCTTAGCCATTCACCTAAAAAAAAAGTGTCAAAAATAAAACAGTACACAGGTTTTTTAAGTAATTTATTAAGCAGCTCCGGCATTTCTTCCGACTTCTTCTCCCCTCTCCGGCTCTTCTGCATCCTCTGTTGATGTCTTCTGCCTCTGCCGGTTCTTCTTCCCTCTCCGGCTCTTCTCCACTCTCTCTCTCTACGGTTCTTATACGTCTGTCTGCTGTCTTCTGCCGGGTCTCCTCCTGCTGTTTTCACACTCTTTTGCTTGCTCTTTTGCTTATTTGCCTGGGCTTCTCTGCTGTCTTCTCCCTCTGTTCTTCCGATGTTGACTCAACATTTCTCCCACTCTAATGCCGTTGTGCAGTGTGCCACTACTTATATTGGCATGTGGCGGCGGGGTCACCGGTGCCCTGCCCCTTATGATGTCATGTCCACCACGCCCTTGGCAGTGACGTCATAAGGGGGGCTCCAGATGACATCACACGGTGACCCCGCCCTGTGCCAATAAAAGTAGTGGCACACTGCGCACTCGGCATTAGAGTGGGAGAGAGCATTGAAGACAGCGGAGATGACCGGGCAAAAGAGCGAGTAAAAGAGCGAGCAAAAGAGCATGAAAACAGCAGGAGGAGACCCAGCAGAAGACAGCGGACAGAGGGAGAAGAACCGAAGAGAGAGCGGAGAGGAGCTGGAGAGGGGAGAAGAACCATAGAGGGCTAGAAGACATCAGTGGAGAAGACCCAGAGAGGGGAAAAGTCATAAGAGAGGCTGAAGCTGCCTTAATAAAGTATTTTAACACCCTGCGTGCTGTGTTTTATTTTTGACACTTTTTTTCAGGTGAATGGGTAGGGGTAAAATATACCCCATACTCATTCAGACAGGTTGGGGGCCGGGATCAGGAATTGTGATCAGGAAAAACATTTAAATTATTTATGTATCTATCATTAGTCAGGTAAATACAAAATGTTGCACATGAATATTTTGTATCTTTATATCCAGCAGGTAAAATTCAGGCTCACTTTTCATGTTCTCCAGCATCTCCCTATCAACTATGTTGTAAAAAGATTGCTTACAGAGCTCAAAAGCTCAATCTGAAGTGCACAGTAGCTTAATGGGAAGCAATTCTGCCTTGCAGCACTAAGAATCTTGGTTTGAATCCCAACCAGGACACTACCTGCATGGTGCTTGCATGTTCCCCATGTGCTTTCTTGAGTTTTTCCCACACTCCAAAAACATGCTGGTGCAGGTAACTCGCTCTTGCCAGTCCTTCCTTAATTGGCCCTAATATGTGTATGTTTACATGTGAGAAACACATTCGATTGTAAGCTCCTTGGCCGCAAAGACTGATTTAAATGTGCAGTATGCAAAGTGCTGCGTAAATTTTTGGTGCTTTATAAATACCTGTAATAAATAAATAGCTACACACACAAGTGAATGAGGCAGAGCCTCCTCCTACTTCTTCTCTTAATTTCCTATGGCTCTGTTTGGGGTCTCACTCAGAGACACAGACGTTGATTTACTAAAAGAGTGATGGCTGAGGAATGTTCACTTTTAAAGTATATTTTCATTTAGTTTATTAATTAAAGCATACTAAAAAGAAAAAATGTTTTTTACTTGCACATTATTGGATGATTTTAGTGAACACAGCTTCTCTAGGTTAAGTGAGCCTACAGTTTACAAAGTGAAAGTGCTTTGTTCCTTTAAATTAAAGTGATACTAAATAATATAATTATTTTCCCAAAAAAAGCCATACACATACACTACTTAATGGCCCTGTAATGTGTTTTTCAGTAAATAGTTTTCCTCAGGGGTGACCCGTCCATTAGGGGAAACTGAGCACCAACCCCTCTCTCCAGGCCACCCCCTATATGCAATGGATAGATTTATGCATAGCATAAATCTATCCATGGCCGCCGTGGCCGCCTCCTATTCATGCATCCGGCTCCTTTCAGGGCACCGGGCACATGAATTACAGTGGCCAGGTTTCTTTTTAAGCATCTGAATAGAGCCATAGGCTCTAATAGGTTTCAAAATAGGGTGGGCTCAGGTGGCAGAGGATGCGTCCGGAGCCCACCCAGGTGTGTTGCAACAGCAAATTAATATTGGCTGTTGCAACACCGATCCTCCTCCCGGCCAATCGGGAATTGGGTCTGATACCCATCACACGATTGGCTGTAAGGACAGGCGATCCTATTGGATGCCTAGGAGGAAGCGAGGAGGAGACGAGCCGCTAGCCGATTCCTGGATGCCCAGTTCGCTGCTCCTCGGATGTCTGCCAATGCCCGCTGTATTATTATTTTTATTATTATTGTAATAAAAGGGATTTGAAGAGGCTGAAACCATAAGAAGTGACATTTTTGAGTTAAGAGTACATACTTGAATAGATTTTTTTTTTTTTTTAATAGAATTTAGTGTCATTTTAATCTCATTGTAAAAAGAGATATCTACTACCTTGCTTTCTCTTTCGTTATTCCACAGTGCTCTGCGATATCGTCATCATGTATTATACATTTATTTGTAAACTAATATTATATACTACAACATTATGGCGGACACGTCATACAATTTTGACACATTTTTGGGACCATTGTCATTTTTACAGCGATCAATGCGATTAAATTGCACTGATTACTGTAAAAATGACACTGACAGTGAAGGGGTTAACCACTAGGGGGCTAGGGAAGGGTTACGTGTGTGCTAGGGAGTGTTTCTAACTGTAGGGGGAGGGGCTGTGTGTAACACTACATTGATTAGCTCTCCCGATTACAGGGAGAGCTGACCAGTGACAGTGTCACTAGGCAGTACGGGGAAATGCTTGCTTACTTTAGCATCTCCCCGTTCTTCCTCTCCGTGAGACGATCGCGGGTATCCCCGCAGCGATCAAGTCCGCGGGACCCGACTCACAGAGCTCGCGACGGGCACGTGCGTGCGCCGGCAGCAGCGCACACGCAAATGGCACGGCGGCAAATTCAAAGGGACATACCTGTATGCCCATATGCCTGTCCGTGCCATTCTGCTGACATATATGTACATGCGGCAGTCAAGGTGAAAAAACTTCTGACAGTGACTGTCCCCCCAGCCCCCCTGTTTTACTCACCTGAGCCCTTCGATCCCTTGGCGGAGATGCGCTTTACCTCTCTGCCCGAGATTATCGGCTCTTGATTGGATAGATTGATAGCAGCGCAGCCATCGGCTCCGGCTGCTGTCAATCAAATCCAATGACGCAGGCGCCAGGGCTGGGGCCGAGTCCTGCATTCTGCGTCTATGGAAGCAAATGCTGGACTAAGGAGCGTGCCCGTAAGGTAACCCCCGGGAGAGGGCTTCTCCTAGGGGGTTTTCCGATGTGGGGAGGAGCTGATAGCGCCGCCTGGGGGACCCCAGAAGACGAGGTTCAGGGCCACGCTATGCAAAATGAACTGCACAGCGGAGGTAAGTATGACATGTTTGTTATTAAAAAAAAAAAAACGACCCTTTACAATCACTTTAAAACAATCAAATTTTTGTTTTATTAAGCTCTATTTACTCAATCTAACTTATAACATCCAAGTGAAAGATATAATGCCAACGTGTAGAAAAAATATATTTTAAAAACAAAATCACTGAGTTGCAAAAAGCATTCGCCCCACCTAAAAAAGACTTGTAAACTCAATCTCAATCAGGTGTAGCTAATCACCTTCTCAATAGCACACAAAGCCATTTGACTTTCAACTGTGATCAGCTGTGATTATTTTGATTAGCTCAGCATGAAAATAGCTTTCCTGGAGCATTTCAGTTCCTGATAGTGCAACTGAAGCAAACAATCCACTATGGGTGGCAAGACACTGTCAAAACATCTATGTGATAAAGTTGTGGACAGGTACAAGTCAAGAGATGGATACTAAAAAAAATTTCCAAAGGCTTTATCAATGTCTAGAAGCACAGTGAATTCTATTATTAAGAAATGGAAGGTATTTGGTACAACACCCTCCCTGGATCAGGACGTCGCTCCAAACTGGATGAAAGAGCAAGGAGGAAATTGGTCAGATAGGCTACAAAGCCAACAGCAACTCTGAAGCAGTAGCAGGAATTTATGACAAAGAGTGGTCATTGTGTGCATGTGACAACAATATCACAAATTCTCCATAAATCTGGCTTGCATGGGAAGGTTGCAAGAAAAAAGCCACCCTTCAAAAAAAGGCCACATACAGCAGTCACGACTGAACTTTGCCAAAATGCACCTTGAAGATTCTGAGGCCACATGGAAAAAGGTGTTATAGTCAGATGAGACTAAAATTGAATTATTTGGCCTCAACGTCAAATTATATATCTGGCGAAAATCCAATACATCTCACCATCCAAATAACACCATTCCTACAGTAAAGCATGGAGGTGGTAATATCCTGTTATGGAGGTGTTTCTATGCAGCAGGAACTGGAGCACTTCTCAGGATAGAAGGAAAAATGGATGGGGCAAAATACCATCAAATTCTTGAGGAAAATCTGCTGCCCTCTGCCAGAAAGTCGCCTATGCGAAGAAGGTTTACCTTCCAACATGACAATGACCCAAAGCACCCAGCAAAAAGACCACACTGTGGTTGAAGTAGAAAAAAATGAATGTCCTTGCATGGCCTAGTCAGAGCCCAAACTTAAACCCCCATATACCCCATTGAAAATCTGTGGAATGACTTGAATACTGCAGTCCACAAACAGGGCTGTCTTTAAGGCAGGGCAAAAGGGGCAGCTGCCCTGGGCCCTGTCATTGTTGTGGGGCCCAAAGCAGCTGCCTCATAATTGCCAACTATCCCAGTATAAATTCCCTTGTCCCTGCCCAGCTCTGCCCTATTGTTGTGTACAGGTGACTCACCTGCAGACCCTGTGTTTACATGTAAATAACCGCCAATCATATGTAAATAATGGCAGCATTCATATGTAAATAGCAGCTACATTGATATGTAAATAGCTGAGGCTGGCGACATTGATATGTAAATAAAGGCGGCATTCGTATATGTATATCATGCCCCCCTGCAGTGGGGAGATGTACTGTAACCTATAGCAACCAATCATTGAGTAGTATTACTGTACAGTAATATCTAGCAACCAATCAA
The DNA here is from genome assembly GCA_028564925.1 of Lithobates sylvaticus. NCBI lineage: Eukaryota > Metazoa > Chordata > Amphibia > Anura > Ranidae > Lithobates > Lithobates sylvaticus. The sequence continues at coordinate 446,329,250 of CM053030.1, forward strand.
CAAGCAGAAATCAGAAATCATGTGCTGTAACCTCTAGCAACCAATCAGTAATCAGTAATGATATGCTGTAACCTCTGGCAACCAATCACAATCGCTGCCTGATCTGATACAGTAAACTGATTTTAAGTCTAGATGATATTTATTGTATGTTTTAGAGCAGATGGAGAGTGAAATTGCATGGGGGGGGGGGGGGGGGGGGGACCAATACATTTTTTGCCCGGGGTCCAATCAATATTAAAGACGGCCCTGTCCACAAACAGTCACCATCCAGTTTAACTGAACTTGAGCAGTTCTGCAAAGAAGAGTGGGTAAATACTGTAAAGCCTAAATGTGCAATGTTTGTAGGGACCTATCCAACAGAATGAAAGTAGGGGGAGCAAAATAGCGCCCCCTACATATGGGAATATAGACAATAAAAAAAAAAATGTGTCCAGTAAATTCAAAAAATATATTACTATAAATTAATTGGTTACTCACCTGTCAGCTGATTTCAAGCTTCTAGAATTTTCTTCAGTTAAATCAGGTGATCCAACGAACCTATAAGAACAAACAAGAGGTTATAAAAAGAATTACACCAACGGACTTTGTCAGAACAACGGTTGCAGCAGAAGAAAAAGGCGCCCCCCCCCCCCCTCATATTTGTTGCAGTCCTTTTTCCCCTCCTATTAGTCAAATATCCCCAATATGTCTTGGGGGATAGTGTTGGTAAAGTTTTGGTTGGTTCAAGCTTTCAAAGCTGGACCATTGGTTTTATAATCCATGTATGATTATAAATGTAGTATTGTCAATGTAAGTGGTTATATATATCGTCATTATCAATAATAAAGGGTCGCGGCCATTCATACCACATATTAAAGTCTTGATGGTTTTTATTATATCTAAAGTTTAAGTTATACAATTTTAATTTGTCCTCTAGTCCAATAAAGCCTTTAAATAAAGCAAAAGGTGGTTCAACAAAATACTGACACAAGGGGGTGATCCTTTTTCTAACTCAGTGATTCTGTTTTTGGGGGGGGGGGGGGTTTTCGGACATGTTGGCGTTATATCTTTCACTCGTCAATGTAAGTGGTTATATATATCGTCATTATGAATACTAAAGGGCCGCGGCCATTCATACCACATATTAAAGTCTTAATTGTTTTTTATTATATCTAAAGTTTAAGTTATACAATTTTAATTTGTCCTCTAGTCCCATAAAGCCTTTAAATAAAGCAAAAGGTGGTTCAACAAAATACTGACACAAGGGGGTGATCCTTTTTCCAACTCAGTGATTCTGTTTTTGAGGAGGGGTTTTTTCGGACATGTTGGCGTTATATCTTTCACTTGGATGTTATAGGTTGCACTAAATACAGCTGGATAAAACAAAAACAGTGCCTGTCTTCATTCCAGGCTGCAAAGCAACAAAATGTGGTTATTGTAAAGGGGTCTTTGCATGTGTGTCCCTATTTATGGTAAATTACTAAAGTGAAAGCGGTTATGTGCCGTTTTCCTGTTATGAAAGACACTGACAGAAAAAATAATTAGTCTGAAAGCACATATTGAGAGTACAATAGACATCAAATCTTAGCAGAGCAAAAAGTGATATAATTTGTATTCTGCCCTATACATTATGAAGAGAATGACACAATGACAACGTGAGCATTATGCGGTGAGTGAAGTAATGAGGCACTTTAGCGGTATGCAGCTGCTGACCCACACATTCCAGGTAATTAGTGTAGACTTGCTGTGTGAGCACATGCATTGGGCTATTTGCCTGGATCACGTGGCTTCGAATCAAGCTGCTCCCTGAGCGAGGTTTCTGATGTGTACCCACACATCACCGCTTCCTTTTAAAAAACCAATTACTCTTTCTCTCCATCTTATCCGAGACTCTTTTATCTTACCTGTCTCCAACGCAGTAAACGGCTGATCATCAGTGTAGGAGGAAATTGTTGATAAAATGCAGATAGAATGTTTTGATCTGTGTTTGGCAGCGACCAGCAACCAGAGGAGCCTACCGAAGATTGTCCTTAAATGACAGCTGCTAATGGTTTGAATCTTCATAGTCAGAATACCCAGAAAATGCCTCTAAGTAAAGTACAAATTTTAATCTCCTCTAACAGAATTATATACATATTTTAAAAGGACAATGTGCCAAAAATTCATTTCAAATTCTTTAAACGGTATTTAGTTTATGTTTGACAAAATTCAAAATCGGTGAACATTCACCTAACATTCACCCAGTAGGTTAAGGTCTTTATATTCCTGAGGTCTTCCATAGGTTAACCCCTTCACTCTGGCATAAAGCAAATATGTGGCCTACAGGCATCACCCCGGTACCGTTTTTTAGAGCCGATGGTCGGATTTCTTGTGATATCAAATGATGAGGTTAAGGTGCCGCTGGGCTGTTGTCACAAGCAGCAAGAGGGGACAAACTTCTCCTCCCGCCACCTTTCGCGGCTCGTCTGGGCTCTCCCGTCGCATCGGGAGGCCAGAGCGACCAGCCAACGCGTCCGCCGGCTGACTAGAGACCCGAACGAAGCCGAAATCGGCTTCAATCGGGTCTTGGATCTAGTAACCCGGAAGGGATGTCATAACATCACTTCTGGATTACTAAAGACTTAAAGGCACTAAATTAAAAAAAAAAAATACAGCATTCAAAACAGCCAAACTTGGAGTTTTGAATGCTTTTAGGTGCAAAGGAGGGGTTTGGGTTACTATAAACCCCAGATCTCTCCATAAAGAGTACCTGTAACTGCCTATTGTATTACTGTCAAAATAGATGTTTACATTCCTTGTGACAGCAATAAAAGTGATCAGATTTTTTTTTTTAAAGGGACAGTGTAAAAATAAAATAAAATTTAAAATAAATAAGAATTTTTTTTTTTAAGTGCCCCATCCCTTCATTCTCGCGCACAGAATCAAACGCATATGTAAGTCACGCTCGCAAATGTAAACAGTGTTCAAACCACACATGTGAGCTATCACCGTGGACGTTAGCGTGAGAACAATAATTCTAGCACAAGACCTCCTCTGTAAACTGGTAACCTGTAGAAATTTTTAAAGCGTCACCTACAGAGACTTTTAAGTACCGTAGTTTGTCGCCATTCCACGAGTGTGCGCAATTTTAAAGCATGACCTGTTAGGTATTTATCTACTTGGAGTAACATCATCACAACATCATCACAAAATTAGACTGCTGTTTTTTTTTATTTTTTAATTCATGAAAGTGTATTTGTTCCAAAATATTGCATTTGAAAGACCGTTGTGCTAATACAGCATGACATTAAATATTGCAACAATCACCTTTTTATTCTCTAGGGTCTCTGCTAAATAATATATAGATATATATATATATATATATATATATATATATATATATATATATATATATATATATATATATAAAAGGACAAATAAATTTGGTGCCCGGATTAATTTAATTAAGCTTAGTGTATATAAATTGAATAAATCTGCAACTGAATTCTAGACTGATATCAGTCATAAACCATGACTCCACCGGTCTAAAGCCCCATACACACGGTCGGACTTTTTCATGGATTCTGTCCGATCGGACAAGGTTGTTGAAAAATCAGACCGTGTGTATGTACCATCGGACAGTGTTCGTCGGTTTGACCGACGGACAAAGTCTTATCTCCTGCTGGAAATCTTGGCCGTCAACACGGTCCGATCACACCAAATCCGATCGTGTGTACGGTTGTCCGACCGGACAAAGTGCTACGCATGCTCAGATCACATTACAAGACCAAAGCTATTGGCTACTAGCCTCTACGTAGTCCCGTCGTAGGCAACAAACGTCACCACGTTCAGAATGATCGGATTTTCCGACAACTTTGTCCGACCGTGTGTACGCAAAACCAACATCGGACAAAGTATGATGGACATGGTCCGACGGACCTGGTCCGCGGATTGTCCGACCGTGTGTATGGGGCTTTAGAGCATATCAAGACAAACAGGGAGAAATTAAACAAGAAAAATTCCCCAAGAAGAACGGTGGGAGACCTGTTGCTAGATTAATATAATACATTTTAAAAAATGTTTTAAATAGACAACGTTGTCTTCTTTTAATTCTTTGTGGTTTTTGCCTATGTGATCTCTTTTCGCTATAGGAACTTTGAAGTGGTTTCTTATATAATTTGTTCTTTTTTCTACTATTAAAGATTTATTATATTAATCTAGAAACAGGTCTCCCGCCGTTCTTCTTGGGGGAATTTTTCTTGTTTAATTTCACCCTGTTTGGGGTATATAATGATTGGGGATTCTGAGTAATTTTCTAGCAAAAAATACAGATTTTAACTTGTAAGCAACAAATGTCAGAAGAAGGCTTAGGCATGAAGGGGATAAGGTCTTTATATTTACCCTATTTAACAAACAGTTAGGCTAAGTTCACACTGACCCATTCACCGATGCACAGTGGATTGCATGCGGATAGGCAGTCACTGATAAACTTTCAGAAGATGATCTTGACGCCTCCTGAATGCCTTTTTTTTGGTGCAAATGGCAATTTACAATGAGACTAATGCACCTCAACTTTCAGGCAAGCATTTGGCTTGTGGTTGCAAGGCAGCATCATTGGCTTGAATGGTCGCACTTGTCAATTCAAAGTGCCGCACTAAATTTGCTGCAGTCCTGACACAAAGCATCACATCCACAACATGTGAACAGCCCCCTCCAGCTTTTGTAGACTTTAGGTGAGCAGCTGAGGGGCAGTAAAACCATAGTTCAACCACTTGTTTTTACCAGCCTAAATATTACCCTTCCTGTGCATGCACCTGAGGTTTTCCAAGCTGTTTGTAATGAAATATGCTTAATTTAGCTCTTGAATCATTGCATTTTCTACTGAATAAGCCCCTTCCTATTGGGATACCAACTTCCACACCTGTAGTGCACTGGGTAAAGTATGTCTTTTTTTTTTTTTTTTTAAAAGACAGTTAACTATATATATATAACCTATATATAAACACTGTTTCAGCACCATGGAGAGCACCTGAAGGCAAATTCTTCAGCAGGCTTACATGCTATTGACAGCTTATTGTATGTCACATTCGGTGTCAGTTCATGGGGAGTGACATTCACCTGGTGCACCAGCATTCTTTTATAAATAGGGTGAATATCATCACTTGGACAAACTGCAGAAATGATTTACAGAGAATCCTTTGTAAATATACCCCCAAGTCTAAAGTTGAATACACAAACCAAGGGTCAGAACAAGGGTCAGTTTACAAAGGGGAGGGCAGAAACTGGCAGGATCAGCCAGGTATTTCAGGTGTTACAGGGGGCCAAATGACACAGAACAAGCACTGTGCTGTATAAAATGCTTTAAAGGGACAGGATCCATTTTTTTCGGTTAATAAACGCTTTAATAGAGAAACTGCTGAAACCATAAGTAGCACGTCTAGATGATTAAAGTTTTTAAAAGCATGGCAAAAAAAAAGATAAAACTAAAGAGTATTCCAGACTTTTGCAATTTCAGCCAATATAAAGTATTTTAATAAACCAACAGCCCTTCAGCACATGGAGGCAGGATCATGTGCTGAATCTTGTTGGCTGAATAAAGTTTTGTCTGTGAAGACATCATCGGCATTCATCTTTTACTTTGGATTATACTGAGCCATGTGTGGAGAAGTGATGGACTCCAAGCTAGCATCTGATTACAGCATATGCACTTTCTTTTGACTCTAGAAAATAGAATATATTATTGACTTTTGAATCCAATCCAAGAAAGATTTATGTAGAACTCCTGTGTGTATTGGCAGCTTTGCCCATACTGCTGACACTTCATCCAAATTGAAGCACTCATATACCATGCACTTCGTATTTCGTACAGAATTCGGAAGCATAGCAATTCATATTTCGCATCCTCCCGAATGTAAGAATTTACGGAAATTCATACGAATTTTCGATTCGTACGAAACTAATCGCACATGTCTACTTAGGATATATTTTGTCAGGAGTCACTTCATGTTGCATATGTATGTATCATGTTAAACTGGCACAATCCATCTTATCTTATGTGTATTGAAATGAGGGAAATATATCAAAACTGGAGCAGACATAATCTGGAGTGGTTGTGCATGGCAACCAATCAGCTTCTATGTTCAGCTTTATGAAAGTGGAATTAAAGGTATTTTTTTTTTGTTTTGGATAGAATGGAGAGGGATTTGAACATCTGTTCCCCATTAGTGAGATTATTTATTTATTTGTCCTGTTTACCATTATCATCTAAAGTGAAAGTTAAAGAAAATCCAATAATTGGGGTTGAAAGCAGAACACAAATATAGGGGAAATCTTCTAATGGGCACACTAATTCTGGTGACCCTGGTGGCACACTAGGATCCCCTCACTGTGGAGATTTCCTCTAACTTCCTGTTTTGGCTATGGGACAGGAAGTGAAGGGACCCCCCCCCCCCCCAAAAAAAAACTGAGGGGTTATAGGTTATGCCTCTCTGTTACTCTATCCAAAATGGAAAATAAAACGTTTTATCTTTAGTGACACTTTGAAAATAAAAGATAGAAGCTGCTCCAGATTCTGGCTGCTCTAGTTTTGATACATTCCACTCAATTTGTTTTTCTAAAAATCATTGCATATAGCATTACATCTATAGCAAAAAAATTCTAATTTAAGTTAATGTACACAGGGATAATATTCTCAATCGTTATGTTTACCATCGAATGGCTTTTACATTTTGTTATGATCTCAGGGTTATTACTACTGAGAGAGTTTTTGTAGACTACACATATCCTAATTATATACAACACAATGAAATCTGATTATTACACAAGACCTCCACACCTACACAAGCTTTGTTTAATGCGAAGAGAGCCTTTCCATTCCCTCTGGAAGCCTTTCCAGTATGTATAAATTTCAGCACCACTGAGCTATTTATTGTTTTATATTTCAAGTCTTTAATGGTCCCTGCGATACAACAAATGTAATGAAGGCTTCATTTTCTTCATCTGTTCCTTGAATAAAAATGATAAGGGACCGTTACAAAAAGATTACATTATAATTAAATACAGTACAGCCGTTCGTCTAACCTCCTTGTGAAATAAGCGCCTGGAGCTTTATGGGTTTAATATGAATTGAACTTAATTTCATGTGTGTCCAGCTTTATTACTGATAAATGAATGATTATGTTTCATGTAGATTTAGAGGACTATAGAGAACCAGACACGTACAAAGGTTTGAGTAATATACCGGATCCAAAATACAAAGAGGAAGCTTTTTTTTCCCTATCCATTGCCAAGATTGAAAGTAAAACTTTGAAAACATTTCTGTTGAGCATAGGGTGAGGTGGTTGCTGAAAAAATCAGTTGTAACTTGAGAAATTATACTGATTTTGGCAGCAAAATTAAATTACATTAAAGTATGTGTAATTTCAATCACTAAAATCTCTTACCTTCTTATTCAATTTAATGACATTACCACAATGATGACATCACATCAGATCTGCTCTTTGCATCATCAGAGTATGTGGGCAGGGCCCTAGCAATCCAATTTAGTTGTCACTCAACTAGTAGCCTGCAGAAGTGCAGGGCTATCCAGGGGCCTCCTGTTTCAGTATATAACTGCCCTACAGTCTACTCAGACCAAAATCGACTGCTAATATGTGTTCATATGGTGGGTTGGAAACTCTCCGCTACACCATTCCCCTAGCCCAGAGCAACATTGACCCATAACTGGTTGGGAGTAATCATATCACAAGGTCTTGTATTTCATCTGTGGTTCCAGGTTAGGGCTTGGACAGCCAAACACGTTTGGCCCTTGAAACTTGGGGGCCAAAATCACCTGACACATGTTCAATAGAGGGGTCTGATATTCACCACCAGGAGGATAACTTCTTTTCCTAACTACCACCTTTCCCGACTCAACCAAGTGTAAACCATGTACCTTACTTTCAGGATCCTGTCTACCAGCACCCATTTAGCATATCATGAGGCACATGCATCCAGCCACCTGTTGGCTAACTGTGTACTAGCCCAATTTACATGCTTCCAATCAGGTAGTCAGGCATCCTCTTTAAATAACACATTCCAGTCAGAAACAAATTTCTTCTTCTTTTACTTGGCAATAAAATACATGATTAGACAATAAAGACACATCTGCAGGGCCGATCCTGGCCGGGGTGCAGGGGGTGCTCTGCACCCGAGCGCTGAAGAGGGGGGGCGCCGAAGTGCCAGAGTGCTCCCCTCCCTCCTCCTCTCCTTGTGTGCAGTGGCGTCAGCAGGGCTGCTAATAGGGGTCTCAGAAACACAGGAGGACCAGGACAGTGAGGCAGATCAGTGTGGTGTGACAAGTGCAGGAACTATGCCCTGTGTGTCTCTCCTTTTATCAGCTGAATGCTGGAGGGAGAGACACACAGGGCATCGTTCCTGTACTTGTCACACCACACTGATCTGCTTGCTTCTCTATGATCCCCCTGTGTGTGTCTGGGGCGCTTTCCTGTCCCGGTGGATGTGTCTCCAATGAGAGTTGGGGCTCTTTATGTACAGGCACCTCTAGGAACTGCCCAGGGGTCCTAGGTGCATGGAGGGGTCTTGAAGATTCCTCCCAGCAGTCACTGTCCTGCCATCAGTTCCCTCGCTGTGGTCGGCTATTTGGATGTCAGGTCAGTCACCTTATCCGTCTCTCATATCTCCAGGCTCCAGCTGTCTCTCCCTCCCCGCAGCAGCCACGATCTCGTCCTCATCCCTTTCATCCATCTCTGCAGGGTCCTTGTTAACCCCTCGCTACCTTCTCCCAGCCAGTTAGTTTGCCAACATTTATCAGCCATGCTAATTTAGCCTCTTCCCAAGTGACTGGAATTCTCTTCCTGACACCTTCCCAACAATAGTCCCTCACTCCCCTCCCCCTCCCAGTCTTCTTCTCTGGAGGCACTTCACCTTCACACAGGTGTGCCCCCCCCCACCCCCCCCCCCCCCCCCCCCCGTGCCCCCCCCCCCCCCCCCCCCCCCATACACAAACATTGCAAATGGCCACAATCCATTTCTCTCCAGCCCCTTGACCTCCATCTATTTGTCTCTCCTCCACCTTCCCTCATTCCAGCACAAATCCTCCTCCTTCTGTATCCCTATACAGACCAGGATCCCCCAGATTCACTCCAGTTCTCCTCTACCCACCCCCTATCTCTTACTCACTGCCCCATCCCCCGCCTCCATGCATTTTTTTCAGGGGCTAAGGAAGAACCCTGAAGTGGAGCAGCTGCTTGTATGGGTGGGATGTGTACTGCACCAATAACATGCAATGAATAGGAGAGGAGGGTCAGCATGGAAACGGTGCAGCACACATCCCACCCACACAAACAGCAACAGTAATAAGATGCTCGGCCTCTGGGTTCTTCCTTAACCCCAGCAAAGTGCAAGAAGAGAGCCAGAATCTCTGCAGGGGAAGGTAGAGGGGGAGATGTCATTCCAGTTTTGATTTAGTCCAGTGACAGCCTGCCAGAATAGGTGGGATCTGTAACAGCAACTTCCCTGAGCAGCTCTGCTTGTGGACACCATATCTGTAGTATACATTGCTACCCCTATACTGTACTCTCCTGCCCCCTGTACTGTGTCTACTTACCCTCTCCCTGTACTGTGCCCCCCCTGTACTGTGTTTACTTACCATATCCCTGTACTGTGCCCTCCCCCCCTAAACTGTGCCCACTTGCTCTACCCTGTACTGTACCCTCTCCCCCCCCCCCCCCATATTATGCCCCTACCCTTTTACTGTACCCTCCTGCCCCCCTATACTGTGCCCCTACACCTGTACTGTGCCCACTTGCTCCCCCTGTACTGTACCCTCCTAACCACTGTACTGTGTCCTCCTGCCCCCCATAGTGTACCTTCCTTCCCCCTCTGTACTGTGTCCTCCTGCCCCCCATAATGTACCTTCCTGCCCCCCTCTGTACTGTCTCCTCCTGCCCCCCATACTGTACCTTCCTGCCCCCCTCTGTACTGTGTCCTCCTGCCCCCCTCTGTACTGTGTCCTCCTGCCCCCCCCATACTGTACCTTCCTACCCCCCTCTGTACTGTGTCCTCCTGCCCCCCCATACTGTACCTTCCTACCCCCCTCTGTACTGTGTCCTCCTGCTGCCCCATACTGTACTGTTCCCTCCTGCCCCCCATACTGTACCTTCCTGCCCCCCTCTGTACTATGCCCTCTTGCCCCCCCCCACATACTGTAACTTCCTGCCCCCCTCTGTACTGTGCCTTCCTGCCCCCCCCCCCCATACTGTACCTTCCTGCCCCCTCTGTACTGTGTCCTCCCCCCCCTATACTGTACCTTCCTGCCCCCCTCTGTACTGTGTCCTCCTGCCCCCCCATACTGTACCTTCCTACCCCCCTCTGTACTGTGTCCTCCTGCCCCCCATAATGTACCTTCCTGCCCCCCTCTGTACTGTGTCCTCCTGCCCCCCTCTGTACTGTGTCCTCCTGCCCCCCCCCCCCATACTGTACCTTCCTACCCCCCTCTGTACTGTGTCCTCCTGCCCCCCATACTGTACCTTCCTACCCCCCTCTGTACTGTGTCCTCCTGCTGCCCCATACTGTACTGTTCCCTCCTGCCCCCCATACTGTACCTTCCTGCCCCCCTCTGTACTATGCCCTCTTGCCCCCCCATACTGTAACTTCCTGCCCCCCTCTGTACTGTGCCTTCCTGCCCCCCCATACTGTACCTTCCTGCCCCCTCTGTACTGTGTCCTCCTCCCCCCCTATACTGTACCTTCCTGCCCCCCTCTGTACTGTGTCCTCCTGCCCCCCCATACTGTACCTTCCTACCCCCCTCTGTACTGTGTCCTCCTGCTGCCCCATACTGTACTGTTCCCTCCTGCCCCCCCATACTGTACTATGCCCTCCTGCCCCCCCCCCATACTGTAACTTCCTGCCCCCCTCTGTACTGTGCCTTCCTGCCCCCCCATACTGTACCTTCCTGCCCCCCTCTGTACTATGCCCTCCTGCCCCCCCCATACTGTAACTTCCTGCCCCCCTCTGTACTGTGCCTTCCTCCCCCCCCATACTGTACCTTCCTGCCCCCCTCTGTACTGTGCCCTCCTTTTGCCCCACACTGTACCTTCCTGTGCCCTCCTGCTGCCCATACTGTACCTTGCTGCCCCCCTCTGTACTGTGCCCTCCTGCTGCCCCATTCTGTACCTTCCTGCCCCCTCTGTACTGTACCATCCTGTTCCACCTGTAATTTGGAAAATTTGTTGTGTTTGTGTCTTCTAATAATGATTGTCGTGTATTTTTTGTTAAAATATTGGTTTTATTTTTTATTTTTCGGAGTCTCATGTAGGCTGTATGGGGCCCATGATTTCTAACAGCAGCCCTGGGCATCGCTATGGGGGGGCGGGGGGTGCAGTCCGCCAGTGAACACAAGCTGCCACGCTGTGACAAGAGAGAGGGGAGCTGAGGGATGTCAGCGTATCTCCCCGCTCTCCCCCCCCCTTTCTCCTGTCAGCAGGGAAAAGAGAGCGGCTCTCATCTTGTTCACCCAGCTTGGTGCCCAGTTTGCTTCCCTCCCCATTGGCCACAGCAAAGGGCCAATCAGAAGAGGCTAGTGGAGCATTATGGGACATGTAATCCCGGAACATTGGCAGCCCCATTGTTGTCCACAGGCTGCAGACTTCAGCCCCCAGCATGCACTCTGCTGGGGGAAATATTTTGAGCCTGAAACCCAGGAAAAAGCTGTGTGAGTGAGTGCTACAGGAAAAAGAGAGGACTGTGCTGGGGAAAGCCAGAGAGAGCACCACGCTGTACCTGCACCACCAGAGAGAGAGCAACGCTGTACCTGCACCACCAGAGATGGAGCACCACGGTCATGGGAATCCTTAGGGGAGCATGTTTGAGTCATTTCCATAGAAATATTTGTAAAGGGGAGGAGTTAGTAAGATGACCACGCCCATGTGGGGGCGCCAGAAATATTTCTGCACCCAGGCGTCTGTGACCCTGGGATCAGCCCTGCACATCTGATTTTAATCCAGTAAACCAAAAAATCTTCAGTGTTAAGTCCTTATTCCCTGGGTGTTTGGTATCTCAAGACCGGGAAGTTCATGTGGGGGAACTGAACAGGGTTCCATTTGACTCTTTGCTACATCTCTCTTCAGTCAGGTACACATTTCTCTTTCTACCACCCAAGAACCATCCACTGTATATAAGAGTGTTCCATCAGAAGGACAGGGTTAACATACCACTTCCTGTGAAGGAGGGTCCCAAGCTAGAGGCATAATTTAACCCCCTTCTACAGCCCAAGCTATGGAAGAGACAAAGAGGAAGATGGCTAAGTGTGTTACATTACCAGCCTGAAGATCTGTGGGAAAGGTAAGTATAAAAAAATAAAAATAGCTTTATGCTGTGCCATAGTGGTCTCTCAAGCCATACCACATATGATAATGTTGTTTGAAAAGACACTTTAGTCCACTTTAGCAAGATTTCAGAAAATGTTTAAAAAACACAATTAAGGTTAAGTTATACATTTCTTTAAAAAAACAAAAAACATTATACTATATTTCTTTTTACTACTATTACTATATTTCTTTTTACTACTATTTACTACTAGCACATTGATTTGAATCTGTCTCAATATCCACTTAATCTGCACATTAGATTGGGATTGGGAAAGAAAAGACTAGCATTATGAGCAAGTTTTTAGAAAAAAAAACATTTTACATGACAAAGAATCTCCATGGGTTTTATAAAGCGAGAGCACAGTAGTGTTTATTTCCTTTCTGGGACCATCTCTACAGAGGGAGGGAAGTGAGTGACAGGAGTTACTGCTTATACTCATTCACATATGTGTGTACATTTCACATTGAGCTACTGAGCTCTGTAATTTTTCACAACAGAAGATAGGGAGTAGGGATCAAACCCATGTTCAAATCGAACATCGGCCGTTCGTCCGCTTGTCGAGGGCAGAACTCTGAGGGCCGTTCGCATCAAATTCGTGTGATGCGAACGGTCCACAATGCACTGCGCCAGTCGCAGTGCATTGCTGGCTGATGATTGGCCAAGCATGCACTGTGACCCTGCATTCTTGGCCAATCATAGAGCCAGCAGCAAGGAGAGCAACAATTGGCCACAGGCAGGATGCCTGTGGCCAATTATAGCTCAGGGGGTTTAGTACACACCCCATACTATATGAGGCCGCCGCACCGGCGGCCTCGTGTAGTGTGTTCTGGCGTTGAGGGAAAGAGTATTGCTAGGCAGGGACAGTGTACTGTACACTAACACTATATTTGAATCATTTCTGTGTGGGGAAAGTGTAGGGATAGAGGAAAAATAGGCAGGAATAGTGTATTCTTCTCAGCCTTTGCGTGTGGGGAAAGTGTAGGGATAGAGGAAAAATAGGCAGGGATAGTGTGTTCTTCTCAGGCATTTGCGTGTGGGGAAAGTGCTGTTCTCTACCAATCCAGCCATCTGAAGGGGTTAGTGTGTGTGTGTGCTGTGTGAGTCTAGCACAGCACACTAAACCACCTCACCCTGTATCTGCCCTTCTGCCCTGTTGTCATCTAAGACAGCCATCTGCAGGAGTTAGTGTGTGTGTGCTGTGTGAGTCTATCAGTCTAGCATACTGCTGTTCAGAGTATATAGGGTTGTAGGTATAGGGTTTTTTTTTTGGGGTGCAGGGTTCCTCTTAATATCCATACAAGACCCAAAGGGGCTGGTAATGGGCTGGTGTGGGGGGGGGGGAGTGATGGGGTAGCCATGCCATTTTTCTCAAAGATTTTCATCCATATTTCCAGGACAAGACATGACATTAAAGCCGCAAGCAGTTTTAAATGGCTTATTTTTTTCCTTTACAAATGTCATTTTTTGCAGGGACAGTTCTAAACAGCATTATTGCTCCTGGGACTGATGTACAAATAGAAAGTCTAATACATTTTTTAAATGTGTTCATCTTTGCCCTTCGTGTGTAATAAGTATAAATGAGTAGCAAGATTAGTATTCAACCAGATCATCAAATGCAAAGATGTGCAAATCATTTGTGGAATAGACTTCAAACTTTCATTTACCCCAGTCCTGCAACTAACATTTTCAGTCATCCTAAAAAAGCACTTTGAAAGACTTAGGGGTTAATTTGTATGGAGCTAGAACTAGCTTTTAAAAGCTGTAGTAGAAATGAATGCTTTTAAAGAAAGAAGCTGATGTGTCCTTGATCCATGACCTGTTGGACTGAGGCAGTCACTCATCTTTAGTTAAGAGTTTGCAGTGTATTCTGAAAAAGGAAATGTAACCTCAAAGTGGGCCATAGAAAAACTGCAGAGTTCTAACTGCTTATTTAAGTATATTTTTCCCATCTACTGCAGATAAAACAATGCTTCAATTGGAGGCATAGAAGAGTTATCAGGGGTCCTTGTCTCGTATGACAGACTAGACCAGGCAAGAGGGATTATGGAGGATTTATAAAGCTTTGAACAACTGCCTTCTCCACTTTTTTCAGTTGTTGTTTTTGGCATATTATTTCCTCGCCTGTTTCTAAAATCATGTTTGCTGGATTTGTTCCATTCTCTACTTTTTATGTTTGGTGTTTTAACAACATCATTTAGCTTTTCTTGTTGAATTTTATTAACTTCTTCTCACTTACAAAACCACAGAATTATAATTTAAGAAAAAGAAATGTCATTGTAATTCTACCTTTTTATCCTTTTCATCCTCTCTAAAAGTTTCATATCCGGTATCCAGTTTTGCTCAAGTTTGCTTAGTTTGTTTGCCTGTTATTTTCCAGAAAAACACCCCATTGATTCTGTTTTCAGAGACCAATTTGCTGGTTTTCTAATTCACCAGTGGGAGTATTACCATTTTAGAAGTATGATGGGAAACATATGAGAACAATCAAAAAAACTCTGGACAGCCGCATTCCGGAAAAAATGTATTTTCTTGTGCCTTTTATTGCAAATTAGGGATCACATAACACAGCCCACAGCAAAGTGATGCAAGAAAAAAGTGCTGACGCATTTCACACTATAATAAGTGCTTACTCATAGCTATGAGCTAGCACCTGGGGCTCTTTGTTTCTAGAAGAAAAGCATTTGTCTTGGTGGATCGGCCTGAAGTGGTGGTCCTCTCTCTCTATGATGGGAAACAGTTAGGAAAAATGCTCCAAAAAGTAAATAATAAGGAAAAAGTAATCCTGTGTGTCATTGAGTAAAATAAACCTCACAGAACAAATGTAATTTACATTAAAGTATTGTATATCTAAAGCCAACATTTTTAAAGTAAAATGGCTATAATCTCTGTCAAGTTCTTTTTTTTTTGCCTCTGTCCCATTGGGGAGATTTTTCTTCATGTCCTGTCCTGTAGACACAACGTGAAGTGTCCTTTATTCATTTTGCAGTGACAACAGTAACATTATGTATTTCCCACACTTTGTTTCTCTGTCACAATGGTGACCAGGAAACTTGGAGAGGACTGTGACAAAGAGAGCAATATAAAAAAAAAAGACAGGAGTTCTAACCATTCCACATTCTTTAAAAAGTGTTGGCCTCATATACACCTTAAAGCAACATTAAAGTGGTATTAAACCCAAAAATGAATTATATTACAGGTGCTTTGGATATTTTATAGATAGGCAACTCCTATCCTCATATTGATTAGTGGTTCCAAATTAATAATAACTACTGCAATAGGAAACAGACACAGAACGATGCATTCAGCATCTTTCCAAATCACTGTTTATTTGGCGCAACTGAAGTTTTTTATACACATGGTTAGGTATCTATCACATTAATATTACAATTGTATTTTTATGGTAACAAGGGGCATGACATAGGCAGGCTAAATTCTAATCAGGACTCAAAAGAATGTAACAATTAATCAAAATGTTATTACTGCCGTGGGCACAATAAGTGCCGTGTGCAATACATAGGTAAAACATACAACAATAAAATACAGTTATGTGCAGAATGTACAATATCTTTTACAATATCCCCTCTTTTGATCAATATTTTACATTTTGATCACTAACCATACCTGCTATCATCTTTAACTTAGAACCTCCATACGTTTAGGTAGAGGTAGTCCCGGCCAAGGAGACAAAAGCCATTGGGGAGAATATAATAGCTGCTCTCAGCTATATTATTTCAAAATTACCTTTTATTGTGAATAAAATGTACATAACAACAAATGATTGATAAAAAATATATATACTGTATATCTATATAGTAATTGGCTGTACACTCAGACCATGTGGCCAGAATGGCCTTTTAGCTCACTTGTGGACATGCTCACTTATTAGCATAGGTAAACACAGACAATTCTACATAAAATGGAAGACATATAAAAGACAATATGACTTTTGAAATCACATTGAATAGATATACTCAAATAAAGCATTTGAATGCATAGTACCCAGACCGTGATTCCAAAAGGAAAACAAATCAAACACAGAGATACTTTAATTTTGTCTTTTTTGCAGTGTCTGGTATGGATTCAGGTAACTTTTTCTTCAAGTTTTGTAAACTGTACATGAAATAGTGGGGAACAAAAATGATTTGATCCCCTGCAGATTTTGTAGGTTTGCTCACTTCCAAAAAAAATTAAGGGTCTATACGTTTTGTCATATGTGTATTTAAAATGATAAAGACAGAATATTAACCAGAAATCCAGAAAAAAACTGATGATACAAATACTATAAACTGAGTTGCTGTTCAGTGAGTAAAATAAGTATTTGATCCCCTACCAACCAACAATAATCTTGGCTCCCACAGACTGACTACAGTATGTGCTCATGTGGTACACAGATTAGTCCTGTCAATTTAAGAAGGTGCTCCTAATGACAACTCATTATGTGTATAAAAGACACCTGTCCACAGAATCTCTTTCTTCCATTCACACCTCACCATCATGGGCAAGACCAAAGAGCTGTCTAAGGATGTCAGGGACAAGATTGTAGGCCTGCACAAGGCTGGAATGGGCTACAAGACCATCATCAAGAAGCTTGGTGAGAAGGAGAAAACTGTTGAGCAATTTTTTGCAAATGGAAGAAATACAAAATAACCATCTATCGTCCATGCAAGATTTCACCTCATGAGGTAAGGATGATCATGAAAAAAGTGAGGGATCAACCCAGAACTACACAGGAGGAGCTTGTGAATGATCTTAAGCCAGTTAGGACCACAGTCACCACATAAACCACTGGTAACACAATACACCGCCATGGATTGAAATCCTGCAGTGCCCGCAAGGTCCCCCTCCTCAAGAAGGCACATGTACAGGCCCATCTGAAGTTTGTCAATGAACATCTAAATGATTCAGAGAAGAATTGGGAGAAAGTACTGTAGTCAGATTAAAATTGAGCTCTTTGGCGTTAACTCGGCTAGCTGTCTTTAGAGGAAGAAAAATGCTGACTATGACCCTAAAAACACCATCCCTACAGTCGCTACAGCACAGAGGTGGAAACATTATGCTTTGGGGCTGTTTCTCTGCTAAAGGTACAGGCCGATTTCCCTGCATTGAGGGGCCAATGGATGGGGCCATGTATTGTAAAATCTTGAATGAGAACCTTCTTCCCCCAGCCAGAACACTGAAAATGGGCTGTGGATGGGTCTGCCAGCATGACAATGACCCAAAACATACTGCCAAGGTAGCAAAGAAGTGGCTCAAGAAGAAGCACATTAAGGTCATGGAGTGGCCTAGCCAGTCTTCAGATCTTAATCCTATAGAAAATTTATGGAGGAGGCTGAAACTTCGAGTTGCCAAGTGACAGCCAGGAAACTTTAAGGATTTGGAGATCTGTAAAGAAGAGTGGACCAAAATCCCTCCTGAGATGTTTACAAACCTGGTAACTACAAGAAACATCTTACTCCTATGCTTGCCAACACGGGTTTCTCCACCAAGTACCAAGTCATGTTTTGCTTGGGGATCAAATACTTATTTTACTCACTGAACTGAATTTATACCATTTGTATTGTGTTTTTTTCTGGATTTTTGGTTGATATCCTGTCTCTATCTTAAAATACACCTATGATAAAAAATATAGACCCTTCATTTCTTTGAAAGTGGACAAGCTTACACAATCTGCAGGAAATCAAATAAATATTTTCCCTACTGTAGACGCTGTATTGTGTCTCCAAACATCTACTTATATATAGATATATCTATATATATATATACTGTATAAGTGTCTCTTAACAATCCACAAGCCATCTGGCTTTATTTTATGAGATTCTTCCAAAGTGTTAGGATCTAGAATTGGGGAGAAAACACATAAATGAGTTTGTCAAAAATCTTAAGAGAATAATATAAGCTAGTAAGCAACATACTCCCAAACAAAATCTCAGAGGGAGAGAGTCCAATATCCCTTAGGGGCTTAATAATATATTAGAAGACATTCAGGCCATAGTTTTCAAGTTTCTAACATCCCCTCAGTTACTAAACTGTTTACACTACATTGTGGATAGTAAGAGAATGTTAAATAAAACCTTAAAACTTCTTGTGAGAACACTCCCATGAAATGAGTTGCTCTGTTACTCTCTCTAGCTTACCAACTGCTTCTGATAACACTTACCATGGCCTTTACAGTAACATTTGCCACTGGCCAAACTTCTGATATTAAACCCAGATATAAATATTTATTATATTACAGTTTACCAATCGTTAAGTGATATCGATGTTTTTTTTTTTTTTAAATAACTAACATATTATACTTACCTGCACTATGCAGTGGTTTTGCACAGAGCAGCCCCGATCCTCTTCTTCTCGGGTCCCCCAACGGTGCATCTGGCTCCTCCCCCATTCGAATACCCAAGGTACCTGACCAAATTATTGGGATCCACCCAGATGCCTGATCAGCAATTGGCTCAGCCTCTCAGGCTGTGGCAAAGCTTTTTTGGCTATACTTCTTCTATGGATGCAGTTTTTCTGCACTCATGTGACCAGTTTTCAGCCGACAGTGTACTAAAGTGGGCCACTTTACAGTCAGGATACACCTAGATACCTGGACCGACAGATGGCTCAGCCTCTCAGCTGCACCGCTGGGACACTGAGCCAGCCACTCCCTTCCCACTCCAGTGCTCCAGTGAGAGGGGCAGAGCATAGAGTGGTGACTTACAGTCACCGGCTCTCTGTTCAGAGCGGAGGGGAGAACTGAGCAATCAGTGGAATTTGATTGCTCAGTTCTCAGTGTAGAGGTGGCAGGGGACAGATGCTGCATCCACCTAGGTGAGTATAAAAGTTTTTTTTATTGTAAAACCCATACTTCTCTTTTAAATCTACTTTAATGGCCCATATATCCAAAGCAAACAAAACACCCTGTGCTAATCTACTGGAATTAATAAAAATTATAAAGAATTTCCAGAAGCCTTGCATCCTGTAAAGAAACAATGTCTATTAAACTCACAAAATCTACACGAGAATGTTCACTTAATCTTGGAACTGTTGCGGAAAACTCCAATAATGAGCTCTGAGCCTGTTTACATGAATCAATATTTTCTGTTTTTCATCTTTTTTGTCGCTTCTGTTGCTCTGTAGTGAACTCTGGCTTGTTTGCTCTGCCACAGTGATTGGACAATTTGCTAATTAAAAAAAAGGATTTTGCAATTTGCTCAACAAATATGCTGAGCAATTCACTTGACTGTGCTGGCAGGATAGCAGTGTGTCTTTCCTAAATGTCTATATGGTATTGTCGGGGGGCTCAGCTTGTGTTTGCACATATTTGTGTCACAGCTTGCATTTGGGTAGTTGGTGCCATACTGTGACATGTGACAGTCTGTTAGTCACTGCAGGTGTTTTTTCCCAGTTAAATTTCAGAAATAACAACTATATTCTGATGTGATGTATGTGTATACCATGGTGAATGACAGGAACAAGATGTACCTAGCAGGCAAGTGGCTTATGCTGTTCGTGACTCACTGCAAGTTCAGACACCTGTGGATGTGCGGGCTTGACAATTGGAAACTAGAGATGAGCAAACCAATGAATTGGGAATGAAATGTACCCATAGCAGGCCGATCTGAGGCTGCCAGATAGCTGATTGAAATGAGCAAACCAATGAATTGGGAATGAAATGTACCCATAGCAGGCCAATCTGAGGCTGCCAGATAGCTGATTGAATTGACACAGAGTAGAGAACAACTACAAAGTAATAGGTTTGTTGTTGTATAGCAGGCCTTTTTGTTGCCAGTAATTAATTTAAACATGCTACATCCACCTAATGGAGCCTTAAATAAATCAAACTCTTATGGGTATGGTGGGACATGTGACTCTCCTCATCCTATCACAATGCAGTGCTCAGTGTGTTGGCAGCCCTGATTTGCTGCCAGCTCCTGCAAAGCTGGGTAAGGGTACCACCATGCTTCTTCTTCAGATAGGGTACGCATACACCTGTAACAGGAGAGAAACTCCTTCATATTGTGTCACGCATGCTCCAAGCCGGAGGTCCACCTTTCTTGCCATACTCATGCTTTCTTGGCCTGAGTAATAAATATCACACAGGATGAATCTTCAATGGTTTATTGAATAATGATATGGTCAAGAACTTGGCACAACAGCTCCTCAACTTCATCGTTCCCTGTTCATAGTTCAGAACACATCAATGCCAATTTATACTCTTAAATTCCAGCCATCTTCCGATATGCTCTTTCATGCGTCCCCCAGCATTGGGTCCTAACATAGAGTCTCTCTCTGGGCCTAGACCTGGAATGTCTACTGCTTTCCAGGCTACAAACCTACATGCTGTAAGTCAGAGGTAGCCAGCTCCCATCCTCCTTCTGCCCAGTGTTCAACCCATACCAAATTATAAAAGGTACAGTATTCCACCCACTAGCATTACCCAGGGGAGGGGTCTCTCTTAAAGAGCTACTAACACCTGCTTACAAGTTAATAAATGTCCACTGCCCAAGCCTGAACACTCTCTTGTTGGTGGAGGTGAGGGGAAGAGACCATAATTTACTGTTAGCTCTAACACAGACCTGACAAAAAACACAGAAATTCTGGAGAAACTTTTCTAGGCAAATGTGGTGGTCGGGAAGAGGTGGAAGGTAAGAACCAGCAGTGGAGGGGGCCAGGCAAATGAATGGTTTTCTTTAAAGTGTATATTACCTTTTGCAGTCAAGATTGAGAAAACCTCACTATATGTTTGTTATGTGTTCCCATTCATACAGCATACCTAAAATGCTAATAAGTCATTAAAAAAAATATTTCAGATGTTGTAGGATTTTCCATTGCTGGAAGTTCCAGAAAATGAGCATCTAAAAAATTAAGCTGCAATATTTAAAAAAAAAAAATGTAAGTGATTGTAAAGCTATTTTTTTAAATAATAAACAAGTCATACTTACCTGCTCTGTGCAATGGCGTTGCACATAACAGGCTCTATCCTCCTCTTTTGGGGTCCACTGCCAGCATTATGGGCTCCTCCTCTTCTCTGTGTGCCACCATAAGAAGCCGCTTCCTATGGTGGGACATGTTCAGGCTTGATCCCAAGCTGCGCTCTGTGTGTTCACTGAGACACACAGTGCGGCTCGGCCCCACCCCCTGTTCACACATCACTTGATTTGATTGACAGCAGCAGGAGTCAACAGCTCCCGCTGCTCTCGCTGAATCCAGTGAGTAAGGGGAGAGTGCAGCGCCACTGCTCTCTGGTACAGCACTGGATCAAGATCAGGCTTCGGTAAGTATTTGGGGGGCTGACAAAAGAAGGTTTATCATCTGTGTGGGCTCCATCGGACTTTTTCCGTCGGAATTTCCGACGTAAAAAATTTGAGATCCTGCTCTCAAATTTTCCGACAACAAAATCTGATCAGACTTTTTCCGATCGTGTGTAGAGAATTCCGACGGACAAAGTGCCACGCATGCTCAGATCAAATTAGGAGACCAAACCTATTGGCTAATAGCCTCTACGTAGTTCCGTCGTACGCAACGAACGTCACCACGTTCAGAATGATCTGATTTTCCGACAACTTTGTCCAACCGTGTGTATGCAACACCAGTGTCGGACAAAATCCGTCTGAAAAAATCCGACGGATTTTGTGGTCGGAATTTCCGACCGTGTGTACGGGGCATAACAGATATGGTAGTTATTACCCCAATTTGGCTGCAAAATAGGAAATACACTTAAAAAAGGAACACTCTCCATTCAATCCGATAATGAGTTTGTACTCCACAGGTGTATTACATTAAAGCTGAACTCCAGTTAGCACCAATAAATGTATTACCCCCCAACACAGTAATGCCACGTACACACGATCAGAAATTCCGCCAGCAAAAGTCAGATGAGAGCTTTTGGTTGGAAAATGCGACCGTGTGTATGCTCCATCGGACTTTTGCTGGCGGAATTCCAGCCAGCAAAAGATTGAGAGCATGTTCTCAATTTTTCAGTCATAAAAAGTTTTGATCGGAAATTCCGATCATCTGTACCAATTACGGCGCAAAATTCCTACTGCTAGGAAACTGTTTGATGCATAATCGGAAGCATTGAACTTAATTTTCTCGGCTCGTCATAGTGTTGTACGTCACCGCGTTCTTGGCGGTCGAAAGTTCAGCGAACTTTTGTGTGACCGGGTGTATGCAAGCCAAGCTTGAGAGGAATTCCGTCTGAAAAAACATCCAAGATTTTTCCAATGGAAAATCCGCTCATGTGTACGCGGCATAAGGGTTATATCCTCACTGAGTCATTCCTGTATTGTACATGAGAATGTCAGGGGTCCAACCACATACCAGGAGCAGAGGAAAGCGCTGGCTGCTGAAAGAATTAGGGAGATCAGTAGTATTTCTGCTTATTCCTCTACCCCTAGACTAAACAAACAATCAACCCCTTCTGTCCACAGAGCGGGGGAAAGGGAAGGGGGTGGGATACTACATACTTAGTACATATTTTAGTAGTAGTCATATTTTTTGTGTTGACTGGATATATGCAGTGTCTGTTCAGGTATTCAGCAGCTGCAGTTGCCATTGAATACAAAAGCTGGCAGGGGAGATCCCTTCATTCTTACTGTATAGCGTAGATGGAGAGAATCAAATGATTTCTCTTGGTCAACCCACAGAGCTGAACAAGAGAAATCCGTAGGTGCATGGCTAACCCAACTAACCTAAACTGACCCAGAAAACCCCCACCCAGCTGCTTACTTATGTCAGCACGACAGTTTGCAGTCTCCTTTGCTGTTAATCTCCTTCGGGCATGAAGAGGAATCTGAAAAAAAAAGAGATAAAACAGTGGAGGAAGTTGTGGCTGTACAGCTGAGATAATTAGGCAGCAGGTTGTTGTGTTTCTAGGTTATTTTAAATTAGAGGCTAGTGAGGATAAAGTAATGTCATTTTTACTAAAAGTAAACTTGTCCTTTATAGGGAGATGCCAACTTTTGCAAAAAAAAGCACCTATACTGCAAAAATATGCATTTATTATTTTTTGCATTTCAATCTGCAAAGTATTGCAACGGGAATTAGTGAATCACAGGTGCAATGCTCTGGCTCCTGCAGACTATTCCTCCAGCTCAGGTCCTTCAGCTACAGATCTGGAGGAAGTATCAATGGACTACAAGTGCAGTGACATCAACACTTGTGATCACTTGGGAACTATAGCACCTCTGCCGCTGTGGATGATTGGATTTGGAGTTCTTTCATTCACAACCTATCTCTTAAACATCTGGCAGGCACTTCAAAAGGGAGGCAAAAAAAAGATCAGCCTTCAGTGATGGCATACTGACCTTTTTGCACTACCAGTACACCCTAAAAGTCTTTTTTTTAAAGTAGCCACAACCTGAGTGGAAAAGCCTGTCCCCTGACAGCATGCTGTAGAAGGGGGCCCATGCTCTATGTGTGTAAGTGATCTCTTTGCAGTGTTCCAACATGTCCCTTCTCCTGGTGATTCCGAGTGAGAGCCTTCTAGTCAACAGGCAGCATGAGCTTTGCCGATTGCAGAGCTATAGGCCTGAGTCAGTATGGGGCATGTTGGACCTCTGCTGAGAGATCACTGCATCCACACAGATAGCAAGTGCCTCACTTTGCATCATCCTTGCAGGAGACAGGCTTTTCTACTAAGGTTGTGGCAGCCTTAGAAAGATATCAAATTGTAAGATGTGGCATACCTTTTGTTTTGCAGTACCTGGAATGTAATAGCTAATTTAAACTGAACGTTTAGTCATGCTTTAATCCAGTACATTTTTAGAAAAAACATATATAGTACCTACTTCTCACTCTCTTGCAGTACTAGAATTGCAGCTAGAATCTGAAGCATCCAACACTTCTGACCTTGTAGGATGCCTGCATCTCTTTGATGTCTGCTGTGGTTACCCTCCTCCCCATCTTCCCACCCTCTACGTCATTAGTGTGGGACTGCCACAGTAGACAGCGTTGAATGCTGAAGATTCTAGAGCATGGGTGCTCAACCTGCGGCCCTCCAGCTGTTGCGGAACTACAGGCCCCATGAGGCATTGCAGGGCTGACAGTTACAAGCATGACTCCCAAAGGCTGAGGCATGATGGGACTTGTAGTTCTGCGACATCTGGAGGACCACGGGTTGAGTACCCATGTTCTAGATGATGCTCCAATTCTAAAAGAGTCAATGAGATGTGCTCATAGTAAGTATTATAACTTTATTTTCACCAGTTGTGTTTGGTTAAACTTTTTACATATAATTAAAAATATATGAAATCTTTATGCTTAGTGAAATAATACTATCAAGTTGCAGCACTCTAACTGTCTGTATGCAAGATACCAACAACATTTTAATTAACTAGGTGTGCCACCCTGTGTAAAGTGGAAATTAAATTCAACTATATACACATATGACTCATCCACAAAAACTGTATAACCACATTAACAAAATTGCAATCACATATGTAAAGTGATAATAAACTCAAAGTGATACTAAATACACACACTGTTTAAGTTACATTATCCCTTTTCTTTCTGTATATGAATGATGGCACAAAAAATGTAAAAACCTTATTTCCTAATTGATACACAGCTGTCATATGACCTAGCTCTTTCCCAGCCTGTCTGCAGGAAAACATTGGCAGGAGTAGCTTCTAGTTCTCTGCTGCTGGTCACATGCTAAAAAAAAAAAAAAAAAAAAACAGCCTTTAGAATTTAGAGTACAAATAAATGATTAATATCAATACATTGTTTTAAATTGTCACACAAATACTGTATATATTTGAAACCCAACCTATTTTTTGGCAATAACATGTGTGGGCAGATTTCTGCCAGTGTTGCCCCTCCAGCCTGTCTTAGAAATAGAGGGAGATGAAGCCTCCATCAATCAATATGTTATAGCCAGCCCCCATTGTGTTTAGCTTGTTAGTGGACATGGAGGAGGAGGGTGGGAGTGGGCTGTCATTTACCACTGTGTATATGCCCACATGTGTCTCTATAGTCACGTGGGCTGCTCGGATGTGATAGGGAGGAAATTCTCAGCATAGAAACACACTGAAAACTGAGCATGTGAACTATCTGCCAACACTGCTCTTCAAAATCCCAAACTGCAGTGAGGGCATGGACAGGAGGGGGGGGGGGGGGGGGGCAGAGAACAGCAGGATGAACCAGTTTTTTTCAGAATACAGGAAACAAATCTCATAGTGATTGAGTGAGTATGAACAGCATGTAATACACCATTTCGTTTTTGATGATGTTGGTTTATTGGCAGGGATAAAAGTCGATCCAGTCCTTTAAATGTAGTTTGACCAAAAAACGAGTGCAATCCAGTGCCTCCCTAATGTGTCACACCACAAAAGTGCTCCAGCACCCTAACAGATATTATCGATCTCCATATTATAAGAGATCCACAGCGCCTTAAGGAATGAATGTCAGCACCGCCCCTCACACAGCCCACTCCAAGATCACAATGGAAAACTCTGATAACCTCAGGAATCAAAAGATAGAACAAAGGCAGAACACACCCTGTGATAACACATTATTTCTCTCTAACACCACTCAGTTCAGCCATTAGGATGGAAAGGAAAGCCCAGCACAGATAATGTTAGGTAGTATCTGATCCGAATTTCCCCAACTGTCCTCAACCAATAAGAGGACAGTTGGGAAATTTGGATTTGACTCTTACCTATCCCTGTCTGCAGTAAACAATGAAAAATTATCTGCCCTAGGCTTTCCTTTCCCTCTTAATGACTGAACAGAGCGGTATTAAAGAAACATATGGAGCTTGGAAGAGAGCTAAGGCTCCTGTCTTTGCTTTGCACAGGCTGAACGGCCTCAATATTCTGTTGTCTCTTGCCACTGCCCATGCTGTACATTCATGGTAATGGGACTTAAGAATAGAAAAAATACAATCAGCCAATCCGCGAATGTGTTCAAAATGTAGCTAAGATCATGTTCACAAAGGATTTTTTATAAAGCTTATTTCTAATCTTGGTACTAACAAGAAATTTCATGTTACAGATGTTCTGGAATCTTCCACAGAAACTTGTGTTTTGCCTAACTAGGGAATGATTATCGTTCTGGTTTTTGCTCATTATGGTTCTACCTAAAACAGCACCCTGTTGTTCAAAGCCTGACAAAAGTTGATTGAACTCTGTGATAAGACTTGTTTCATTAAAAGTGTTTAAAGCTCATGTGTCCTGTAACCTTCTCACTCATTAAAAACCTTTCAAGGGAATGTTTAGTGGTTTCATGCATAGTTTCTCATTATATGCATGACTAACAAATATAGTTTATATTGCATAATAATAGTTTGTATTTTTTTAAATTATGATAGCAGGTGGTGTTCTGGGCTAATTTTTACATGTTTCCAGGCTCTCCTTAATAAACCTGTTGACAAAAGCCTGCTGTTTTTAGAGCTCAATAGCTCAGAATTTTACTCATAAGTGAATAAGTCAGAGCAGGAACTCCTCCGCCTTAATCTTCTTCCACTTAATAGGTCTACCTTAGGGCTCAATCAGGGATTCAAAATACACAACTTCCTTTATCCATGATTACCCTTAACTTCCAATCATTCCCAAGAAAATTTAAAACTAATATCTTATTGGTTATGATCTTTCATGCCTCTCTCCTTGCATTACAAGAATTGGTTCATCTTTGTGGTCTCAGCAATAAGAATGGATGAAGTAAGCATTTATGACTAGGCCCGTTTTTAGTGGTTCAGGGAAAGTCTTGAATAGCCCTGAATGGAAGTATGTAGGTGAGCCAAGTAATCTTTGTTCTGCAAAAGTTGTATCATGTGAGCTGAATGGGCTATGTTTGGGAAAGGGATAGTTGGCCTGCTGAATGGTGGTATTGTTGTGATATGGGGTAAATCCTTGCTCCTAAAATGCACCGCCAACTTTTGGCTCTGTTGTCTTGATGGCCCTAGTGTTGTAGAGTGGAGGTGGTCACCTTTAAAACTACCAGGAAAAAAGAGTCTTCTTGCATGTGAAGCTGTGAATAGATAAGGCCAGAGATTGGGTTTCTGACCTCCTTTATGGTAACAATAAACTCTGGTATTCCTTCTATTGCTCCTGTCTTCCTCCAACTCTCCAAATTCCATTTTTTTTTTTTTATTTTTTTGCTGATATGATCAGATTACCTGTTAGAGGGTGGCTATGTTTGTTCTCTATGGTCCCACTGTATGTAGGAACACTGTATACACTCTCTTGCTTGCTCCCAAGATGGACTAGGGATTATGGACCATGAACTATAGGATTTGTAGTGTACATTGAGCAGTACATATAATTGCAAATCATGTGCACTGCTCTTTCCAAATAAACAGAAATGAGGGGGGAAAGCAGAACTTCAGGAGCTCACGTTACAAGGAAGCAGAAAAACATGGTAAGAAATGATTTTATGAAAAATAGATTACAGGACCATTACATAGTGGATGTATATGGATTATTTTTGGAGAATAAGGATATTGTTTAATGTCATCTTAAATGTCTAATAGGGAAGATAGCCCTAAAGACGGATCTGGCTTAACCACTTGCCATTCCACCCACAGTAATTTTACTGTGAGCAGGCTGGTGGCAAAGCCAGGCACAATCACATACATGTACTGTACGTGCCACTCCCGTGACACAGCGTGTCTGGTGGACACAGCGTATTGAGTGGCTGGGGTATCACATGATCGATATAATTCTGTGTTTGGCCCACAGCTATCGCATGGTACCTGTACCATGTGATAGCTGTGGGCCAGTCACAGCACATAATAATAATCACAGCTGTTATGAATGTAACCTAAAATTTTTTTTAAAAAACACACTTTATTTAATTTCTTCATTTTCCAAAATATTGTGACAAAAAATTATAACTTCCAAAAACTCGCCATGCCTCTTACTAAATACCTCAGACTGTCTACTTTCCAAAAAGGGGTCATTTGTTTTTGTTTTTTTACTGTCCTGGCATTTTAAGGGCCTCAAGAAATGAAATAGGCCATCAGTACATCGGATTGATCAATTTTCAAATATATACTGTATATACCATAGTTTGAAGACACTTTAACAACCCAATTAATATATACTTATTGGGATTTTTTTTGCCAATGACATGTAGCAGAATACATGTTGACCTAAATTTATGAAGAAATTTGATTTAATTGGATGTTTTATAACACAATGTAATAAATATTAGTGTTTTTTTTTTTTTTCTAATTATTGGTCATTTTTCATTTATATAGCAAGAAATTTAAAACGCAGTGGTGATCAAATGCCACCAAAATAAGGTTTATTTGTGTAAAAAAAAAAAAAAAAGATATAAATTTAATTTGTGTACAGTGTTGCACAACCAAGCAATTTCTAGCTAAAGCGGCGCAGTGCTGAATAGCAAAATATGGTCTGGTCATGAAAGAGGTAAAATCTTTCGAAGGTCAATTGGTTTACAACCTGATGGAAGGAGCAGTTATATGTTGCCACTCTAAAGTGAGTTCAAGGCAGTGGCTGTCAACTTACAAAGTATAGGGGGCCCCCAATATCATAAACAATATTCAATGTACTGTATATAATGCTATAGAAGAATGTCAGAGACTTCAACGTTACTAGAGGAAATAGACAGTGTCTGTGCATATGCTCCATTTGTGGTTGGAGACATGCTGTAGCAGACAGGTAAGATTACATGAGACTGCTAGAGATCACTTTTATAACAGTTCCCTTAGAAAATGAAGGCTCCCACTACTGCCTGCTTGGGTTGGAGATCATTTTTGTTTAAATACAGCTGCAATAATATGTTTTTCATTGCCTTCGCCTTTAACAGAATGCTGCTTGTGATTTGGAGAACCTGCAGAAGTGACTGAGCTGGCAATCAGCACAGCAATATGCCTGCATCAATATTCCTAATCACACTGGAAAGAGCTATCCAAGGTGAAGGTTGGAGAAGGCTGTCCTATGAAACAGCTCTCTCTCTAATAATTACATATCAAAATATGGTGCCAGACAGAGCAGAGAAAAGAGGTGGTATTCAGTATATCTTATTACTGAGTCATTGTTATGGTGGCTGGCGTTCTTGTCATGCTTCTGTACGCTCTTGCCCTCCTCTATGAATTTAATGGGCCCCGTGTTGTATCGGGGGGTGGAGGAATGGTTCCCGGCTGATGAGCTTGCTTCTTGCTTGTTTATGGAAGGGTGATTTGAGCTCAGAGCTTTGTCCTCTTTAACCTACATAAAAACTGCCACTAGGGCACGTTATGTGCATTATTATGTAGATCACTTTTAATGAGCCTCAATTAAATGAAGCCTGAATTATGTACTCAACGTAATTACATGGTATTAAGATTGTGTCTTTGGTTTGGAAACACCTACAGGTTTAATATCAGCAAGAGATCTAAGTAAATGGACAATATATAATGTGAAGAGTTGTCGTTGGTCTCTAATATCATAATTGGAAGTAAAATATTTAAGTGGTCAATCTGTTTTCAACGATATCATTCAAAGTGGAACTCCAGCCAAAAGATTTTTCTTTAGTTTTGGATTGAACTGGGAAGAGTTAGAACTTCTGACCCTTTGGGGACGTGTCCCCTCACTTAATGTGTGATCACTAGGAAAGAAAGTGAGTAGAATCTCTCCAGTGAGGACACAGGCAGCAGCAGAAGTACCTTGTAATAGAGCGACAAACCTATATAATGTTGTTTTACTGTCTCTGTTCCCATTAGAAAGATTTGCTTCAGCTCCAGTATGGTCATGAAGAAAAGTGGAGGGGAAAATCCTTTCAATGGGAACATAGAATGCAATAAAAGTCTGATAGGGGTCCCTATGTGATTGAACACTTTAATAAAGTTTAAAGCCCTAACAAGAGTATCCATTTCAGGAGTAACCACCACAAGCATCACAATTTGGATTAGCAGCAAAGATGGGAAGTGTCATCATAATGGGGGATTTTAATTATCCAGACATAGACTGGGTGTAGGGAACCACGCATTTGTTTAAGGCTCGCCAGTTCCTAAATGTCTTGCAGGACAATTTCATGGGTCAGATGGTAGACGCACCAACTAGAAACAAAGCGTTACTAGACCTACTGATTACCAACAATACAGACCTGATCACGGATTTGGAAATAAGGGGCAATTTAGGAAACAGTGATCACAGGTCAATTAGCTTCAGTATAAATCACACAAATAGTCAAAGACACTGAATTTCAAAAGAGCCAAATTCCCTAAACCACGAACCTTGCTAGAAGATATAAATTGGGATAAAATCTTAGGAACAAAGAACCTGGAGGAGATATGGGTTTGCTTTCAGAGCATATTAAATAAGAGCAATAGCCAGTGCATCCCATTGGGAAATAAATTTAAAAGAGCGAACAATAGTCCTCAATGGCTTAACTCCAATGTAAAAACGCATATAAAAGCAAAGGAGAAGGCCTTCAAGAAATACAAGGCTGAGGGATCATCATCAGCAGAAGAATGCAACAAGAAATGTAAGGGGGCAATTAGGGCAGCTAAGATAGAACACGAAAGACACATAGCAGAGGAGAGCAAAAAAAAGATCCCAAGAAATTCTTTAAGTATATAAACAGTAAAAAAGGGTGGACAGACCATATTGGCCCCATTAAGAATGATGAAGGGAATCTGGTTACTAAGGATGGAGGGATGGCAAAGGTATTGAATGTATTCTTCTCCTCGGTCTTCATGAGGCAATAGGGGGGCTTCAGTAACCAAAACTGCAGTGTTTATCCTCATGAAACAACCCAGGAAGCACCCTCATGGCTGACAGAGGACAGAATTAGAAATAGACTTGGAAAACGTAACATTAATAAGTCATCGGGACCAGATGGCTTGTACCCGAGGGTCCTTAAGGAAGTAATTGCCAGACCATTGTTCCTAATTTTTACTGACAGTCTACTGACTGGAATGGTACCAGCCGATTAGACAAAAGCTAATGTATCACCAATATTTAAAAAAATTGCCAAAATATATCGCTGGGAATTACAGACCAGTTAGCCTAACGTCAATAGTATGGA
This sequence comes from Lithobates sylvaticus, assembly GCA_028564925.1. Taxonomy (NCBI): domain Eukaryota; kingdom Metazoa; phylum Chordata; class Amphibia; order Anura; family Ranidae; genus Lithobates; species Lithobates sylvaticus. The sequence continues at coordinate 446,360,534 of CM053030.1, forward strand.
AGCTCTTGGAGGGGATGATAAGGGACTATATACAAGATTTTAGTAATGAAAAACGATATCATTAGCAGTAATCAGCATGGATTCATGAAGAATATTTCTTGCCAAACCAATCTATTAACCTGAGCTGCCATCTAGATAAAGGAAAGCCCGTAGACGTGGTGTATCTGGATTTTGCAAAACATTTGACACAGTTCCCCATAAACGTTTACTGTACAAAGTAAGGTCCGTTGGCATGGACCATAGGGTGAGTACATGGATTGAAAACTGGCTACAAGGGCGAGTTCAGAGGGTGGTGATAAATGGAGAGTACTCGGAATGGTCCGGGGTGGAAAGTAGGGTCCCCCAGGGTTCTGTGCTGGGACCAATCCTACTTAATTTATTCATAAACGACCTGGAGGATGGGGTAAACAGTTCAATCTCTGTATTTGCGGATGATACTAAGTTAAGCAGGACAATAACTTCTCCACAGGATGTGGAAACCTTTCAAGAAGATCTGAACAAATGAATGGGGTGGGCAATTACATAGCAAATGAGGTTTAATGTGGAAAATGTAAAATAATGCATTTGGGTGGCAAATATATGAATGCAATCTACTCACTGGGGGGAGAAGCTTTTGGGGAATCAAGGATGGAAAAAGACCTGGGGGTCCTAGTAGATGATAGGCTCAGCAATGGCATGCAATGCCAAGCTGCTGCTAAGAAAGCAAACAGAATATTGGCATGCATTAAAAAGGGGATTAACTCAAGAGATAAAGTGATAATTCTCCCACTCTACAAGACTCTGGTCCGGTCTCACCTGGAGTATGCTGTCCAATTCTTGGCCCCAGTCCTCAGGAAGGATGTACTGGGAATGGAGAGAGTACAGAGAAGGGCAAAAAGCTAATAAAGGGACTGGAGGATATTAGTTATGAAGGAAGCGAGCACTGAACGTATTCTCTCTGAAGAAGAGACACTTGAGAGGGGATATGATTTCAATTTACAAATATCATACTGGTGACCCCACAATAGGGATAAAACTTTTCCGCAGAAGGGAGTTTATTAAGATACATGGCCACTCATTCACATTAGAAGAAAATAGGCTTAACCTTAAACTGCGTAAAGGGTTCTTTACTATAAGAGCGGCAAGGATGTGGAATTCCCTTCCGCAAGCAGTGGTTTCAGTGGGGAGCATCGATAGTTTCAAAAAACTATTAGATAAGCACCTGAATGACCTCAACATACAGGGATATACAATGTAATACTGACATATGATCACACACATAGGTTAAACTTGATGGACTTTTTTCAACCTCACCTACTATGTAACTATGTAAAGACTTGGTGAACACTGTATTGGCACTTGAAATACGCTTTTACAACTGGATACAGCAATGCACTAAAGGTACAAGCAGATTAGTAGAAAACAAATGTCCAACACAATATTGACTGACTCAGGAATATACTGTAGATACCAGAGGAGTTCTTCCGTAAAGGGGTGGTGGCACTGCTAGATGGCACTAATTGTGCAGGTTTCTACTGTAAGAGTTTGTCCAAAAATTCTGTCCCGGTGCTGAAATGTAGTTAAACACTGCAAGGGAACCCTATTTTGTCTCTTCTCTTCAGAAACTTCTCCCTGCAATACACGTATCCTGTCCCTAGACAGCAGGGTTCACTCCCTGCCTTACACATGTTGCCGGTACACTTAAATGATTCAGGGAACCTCTATATATCAGGCCCTTGTCAAGATGGCCACAACAGATCTTATAAGATTTCAGCCAGATTGATGTTCTCCCCCAGATGGCTTCCTGTAGCCCATAGCAGGAGACAAAATAATCATCAATGGGCTACTGTCAGGCTGTAGATACAGTACAGTGCCACCTTAAGATTTAAGGAAGTACTGCAGTCCCCACCTGCCTACAAACTGGAGTTGTCTACTCCTTCATTCTTGTTTATGCCACTGTTCTAACAATTATTCTTTAGTAGTTGCACTCAACAACAGCCATCTTTGTGTACCTTAACATGTAAACATATATTATATTCCTGTAATATTTTAAAGGTTTGCATTTAAACTTACTTAGAGGACACAACTTACTTGAGGCATATGTCTAAGCTTTAGCTGCGACTGTATCGTGTTTGGATGGTGGTCCTATGTTTTCTAATATCTTGATCATCCCAGTGGTCCAGATCCTGAACCTAAAAAATGCAGTGTTCCTTGCTTGCTAGCATTATAGTCGTATGTTCTCTGGAGGTTTACAAATTAGAAACCAATGTGTCTAAAAGGCAGCAGTATCATACAGCACTGTGAAAAGCTTGCTGAATCCAATTATGTGAATTTCAGGTTAAAGATAAACCTATTAAAGTTGAAGTTTCTGTTGCGTTGGAAGTTATCCACGCCTCCCACTACGTCCATCTGGCAGAAGGCAATTAATTCAGTTTTACCTCTCTACAAAATAACATATGAAAGTAGGAATTGTCCTGGGAAATTTGATAAGCTATGGTCTACCTGGAAACATCCAAGCCAATAATTAATGCAATACAAGCAGGCTGAAGGTTCATGGGAGTAATCCAATGCTGTGGTCTTTGAATCTAAGCCTTTTCTGAAGCACATGGGTGTGAGAAAGCTGAGAGAGAGACATCTACCTCAGTGGTTATATTCACACAGCCAGTCTTATCTCTGTCATAGGGATCCATCATATTCAGTAAGAGGTCAATTTTATTATATGGATCTTAAAAGTCAGCAGCTACAAAAAGTGTAGTTGCTGACTTTTAATAAACAGACACTTACCTGTTCCACGGTCCAGCGATGCGGCCGAGCGGGGTGTCGCTCCTCTCCCCCTCCTCTTCGCCGGCGCCTCCATTGCCACTCAGGGCAGCCGGCCGTGACAGCTTTTGTCTTCACGGCCGGGCACGCACGGCGCATGCGCGAGTCGCGCTGCGCTCCCGGAGTGGATAGGCGATCTCCTGGGACCTGTCACGTGTCCTAGGAGATTGTCTAGAGGGAGGGGCCGCCTTAGACGAAAGGAGGAGTCGCCTAGGCGGTTCCTAGGCAGAAAGAGGAAGTGGGACAGGAAGTTCCCCTCCTAATGAAGCCCCCACTCCCCCCCAAAAAAAATTACATGCCAAATGTGGCATGTAAGGGGGTGAGGAGTGCTTAAAGCTGAAGTTTGTGGGTGGAACTCCGCTTTAAGTGGAATGTATTAGACATCTTGCAACATTCAGCAATATATATCAACACAGTAGATTGTCTGAACAGATTCCATCTGATACATTGTATCACATTTATGGGCACAAACTTTGTTTTTGTATTAATAGTCACACAGACATCAATTTAATTTTTGAAAGATTTATTGGATATCCTTCTCATAAGCATCTTAATACCATTGTTATGTAAGCATTTGTCACTGTATTTCTAACCACTGGTTCACTTTATTGAGACACAACACTTTATATTCAGTATTAGGGATGAGCCAGATGTTCGACTCGAATGTCGGGTGTTCACCTGTATGCCGAACAGCGAACAATATGCGGTGTTCGCGGTAAATTCGAAAGCTGCCGGAACACCGTTAAAGTCTATGGGACACTAACATCATAAAAAATCAAAAGTGCTAATTTTAAAGGCTTATATGCATGTTATTGTCATAAAAAGTGTTTGGGGACCCGGGTCCTGCCCCAGGGGACATGTATCAATGCTACTTTTTTTTTTTTTTTAAACAGACGTTTTTTCGGGAGCAGTAATTTTTTAAATGCTTAAAGTGAAACAATAAAAATGTAATATTCCTTTAAATATCGTGCTTGGGGGTGTCTATAGTATGCCTGTAAAGTGGCGCATTTTTCCCATGTTTAGAACAGTACCACAGCAAAATTACATTTCTAAAGGAAAACTGTCATTTAAAACTGATCGCGGCTGTAATGAATTGTCGGGTCTCGGCAATATAGATAAAACTCATTGAAAAAAAGAGCATTGGAACCCCCCCCCCCCAGTCTATTACCAGGCCCTTTGGGTCTGATATGAATATTAAGGGGGACCCCGAACCAAAATAAAAAAAAGGGCATAGGGGTCCCCCCAAAACCCATACCAGACCCTTATCCAAGCACGCAACCTGACAGGCCGCAGTGAAAGAGGGGGGGACGAGAGTGCGTCCCCCCTCCTGAACCGTACCAGACCAAAAGCCTTGAACAGGGGGAGGGTGCTTTGGGGTAGCCCCCCAAAGCACCTTGTCCCCATGTTGATGGGGACAAGGGCCTCATACCCACAACCCTTGCCCGGTGGTTGTGGTGGGTCTGATCCCGGCCTCCCCCCCTGTGTGAATTGGTAATGGGGTACGATGTACCCCTACCATTTTACAAAAAAGTCCTTTATTAAAAAATAAAAATGTCCCATGAAGTTCACACCGCACGACGGACCGAAAAAATAAAAAAAAGCTGCAAGCGATCCGCCTCCACCGAGTGCTACGTCTTCTCTTTGACAGTTCTTATATTAGGGGCGGGGCCACCTGGTTACGTAACCGTGTGACCATGCTCCCTCTGACGCCACAGGGGCTTCCCCGTGGCGTCAGAGGGGACGGGGCCACCCGGTGATGTAAACGGGTGACCCAGCCCCCTCTGACTTTTGATTATTCATGTTCGTGTCCCATAGACTTTAACGGTGTTCGTGTGTTCTGCCAAATTTTTTGCCTGTTCGCATGTTCTGCTGCGAACTGAACATCCCTATTCAGTATTGTTGTATATGAACCATCATGTTATAGCATTTACTTTTATATTAAGTCAATTTTCACAGGAATAGAGCACCATATATATTATCTTTATTTTTGACTCCATTCCTGGTCTTGAGTAGCAGCTGTTCCATTATTCTAGACCAGTGCAGAGATTTATATTTGAACACATGCTGCCTGCTTTAATCCTTTGTTTGCTGTACTGCACAGGGCATTTGCAGAGTATTGCTTCACACTGACCTGAAGAACTCTTCTTCCCTGCTGCTGGCACCACTCTGGAGACCATACATTAGCTAGGATAAGAGATGCAGTGCAGCTGGTATCACTCCACATTGGACAGGAGTCAGTACTTTAGAGAAGGCATCGACTTATGCTGCTCTTACTCCCTACTACAGCTCCAAATTTACAAGTAGTCCCTCTGCATTGCACTCTGTTTGATGCTCTGGGATGGTGGCCAGCAAGCCCAGACCATGATCTACCAGTCACCTGCCCGCGATCTACTGGTTGCCGATCCACGCTTTAAACCCTTTCCTCCTTCCCCCTCCTCCCCTATACCCTTCATCCTAAGCCCCTATCCTCTTCTTTCCCACCCTTCCGCTCTTTTCCTTCCTTCTGTATTGCTTTGGCTTGAATCAGCCCTAAGCATTGGTTGTTATCACTCTTGCCTTCATATTTTAGTGTAATTGGAATTATAATGTCCTGAAATGAGAATTGTCCACTATGTTGTGTTTTTTTTAATTTGTGGGTTTTGATTTACCGCTTAGAATTTGTTATCATCCTGTATACTTTTATACTGTACCCATTTACTTTGTACCTGCTGTACTACCATGAATTGTCTTTTTTTGCTTGACAAACTTTAATAAAATGGTTTCTGTTAAAAAAGAAAAAGAAAAAAGTTGAAGATTAGGTTTGAATTTTATTGCATAGTTACATGGGCCAGACCATACCTGAGCGAACACTGTGGAAGCTGACAATCCCTGTAGTAATCTCACTACTACAGTGGAAGCTGACAATTACCGTAGTAGTCTACTACAGTGGCTGCTGCTACCTGTACCAAGTGGCTGCCCTTCTGTAAGCAATACGTCAATGCATGTTATGCTGCCACATAGATGTAAATTGTAAAAGATTATTATAGATCACTGGGGTTACAAATAGTTTTTTAACCTTCTAAATAGGGACTGGGGTGACCAACAATCCTGTTTAGCTGTATGCATATCTCCCAAAATTCTGAGCTTAGAAAAAGGAACACCTTTTAGTACAAATGATGTAGGCAAAAGACACAGCCCGGCATGCCCCTTTTAGTAATGCAAACCACATAGAATTAATATGTAAAAAAAAAATAAAATAATACACATCCATAAACGCTTTTTCTACTTTTCCATTATTTTAGTCTATCAGACAAAAAGAGGAGCAACTGAAAGATTTAGTTCCAAATGAGAGACAGCTGGGAGCTATGTGTATGAGTGAATCCTTCTTCTGTATACTACACTGATTAACACACAAACTAAATAGATTATGTGAACAAGTGTCTTACAAACTCTTTTTTTTTTTTTTTTTTTTTAGGATACGTTCAGGGTCAGCAAATATGAAGTATCTCCAGATATGAAGTATGTTCTACTTGCGTTTAATGTCAAACCGGTAAGTGGAAAGATCTACCTATAGACCGTGATTTGTAGTGACATTGACCTAAAGAAAATGTGTCATTAATGGAAAAGCTTCTATTCATCGGCTGCCATTGGAAGGGCACATTAGCTTTATGGAACTATAGGGAACAGTGCCATCTAGCAGGCAAGAATGGAAAATGTTTTCAGAAGGATTTCAGTATCAGACATGCACACTGATATATACAGTATGTCAGGTATAAATAATATGTAACAAAGAGCTAGACAAATCTATGGAACCAGGTAGACCAATGCTCCTTATAAATTACAGCTAGCATCTACATTTTTAGTTTTTTTCTAGTTGTTGTGGAGCTGGCTCTGAAAAAAATCCTGCTAGTTTCTGTATTGAACAGACTGGTTCCTAAATTCAATATTAATTTGTCCACCCCAGATGAAACATAAATATGTTTAAGTTAATTTAACACTTAAATAAGTACAATAATTTCTGTTTAAAAAAAATCCTCTAAATCGTAAAAACCTATATACCATACATGAATTTCAACTGGTTTATATGTCAGACTCTTTAGCAACCTGGTATATCATATCTTCTTCTAGCCACGTCAGCCCCGGAGGATTTGGCTGCTCAATGACCAGAGCACTTTTTACAATTTGGCTCTGCGCTGCTTTAACTGGTAATTGCGCGGTCATGCAATGTTGTACCCAAACAAAATGTTCATTCTTTTTTTCCCATAAATAGAACTTTCTTTTGATAGTATTTGATTGCCTCTGCGATTTAAATTTTTTGTGAAATAAACGGAAAAATACTGAAAATTTGAAAAAAATAAATATATTTTCTACTTTTTATTATAAAAAAAATCCAATAAACTAAATGTTAGTCATACATTTAGACCAAAATGTATTCAGCCACATGTCTTTGGTAAAAAAAAATGTCAATAAGTGTATATTTATTGGTTTGCGCAAAAGTTATAGCGTCTACAAACTAGAGTACATTTTCTGGAATTTACGCAGTTTTTAGTTTATGACTGCCTATCTAATTTCTTGAGGTGCTAAAATTGTAGAGCAGGAGGACCCCCCCAAATGAGCCCATTTTGGAAAGTAGACACCCCAAGGAAATTGCTAAGATGCATGTTGATTAAAAGCCAAGCACCGCCGCCGTAAGGCTTTCTAAGGGCGTAAAATGGTGATTTCACTTCCTCACTACCTATCACAATTTCGGGGGCCATGAAATGTCAAGCACAAACCCCCCCAAATTACCCCATTTTGGAAAGAAGACACTTCAAGCTATTTGCTGAGCATGTTGAGTTCATGAAATATTTTATATTTTGGCACAAGTTTCGGGATTTTTTTTTTTTTACACAAAGTTGTCACTAAATGATATATTGTTCAAACATGGCATGGTTATATGTGTAATTACACCCCAAAACTACATTCTGCTGCTTCTCCTGAGTATGGGTATACCACATGTGTGGGACTTTTTGGCAGTCTAACCACGTACAGGACCCTGAAAACCAATCACCGCCTTCAGAATTTCTAAAGGTGTAAATGTTTGATTTCACTCCCCGTTGCCTATCACAGTTTCGGAGGCAATGAAATGCCCAGATAGCACGAACCCCCCCCCCCCCAAATGACCCCATTTTTCAAAGTAGACACCCCAAGCTATTTGCTGAGAGGCATGTTGAGTATTTTGCAGATCTCGCTGTTTGTCACAAAGTTTTGAAAATTGAAAAAAGAAAAAAAAATGTATTTTCTTTCTTCATTTTCAAAAACAAATGAGAGCTGGAAAATACTCACCATGCCTCTTAGCAAATATCTGGGGGCGTCTACTTTCCAAAATGGAGTCATTTGGGGTGGTGTTGTGCTATCTTGATATTTCAGGGCCTCCACAACTGTGATAGGTAGTGAGGCGTAAAATCACAATTTTACGATTTTAGAAAGCCTGAAGGCGGTGCTTAGATTTGGGGTCCTGTACGCGGCTAGGCTCCCAAAAAGTCTCACACTTGAGGTATCCCCATATTCAGGAGAGGCAGCAGAATGTATTTTGGGATGTAATTCCACATATAACCATGGCATGTGTGAGCAATATATATTTAGTGACAACTTTGTGCAAAAAAAAAAAAAAAAAAAGTTTGTAATTTTCCCGAAACTTGTGGCAAAATATAAAATATTCCAGGGACTCAACATGCCTATCAGCAAATAGTTTGGGGTGTCTACTTTCCAAAATGGGTTATTTGGGGGGGTTTTGAACTGTCCTTGCATTTTATGCACAACATTAGAAGCTTATGCCACACATCACCCATTCTTCTAACCACTTGAAGACAAAGCCCTTTCTGACTCTTTTGTCAGATCTTATGCTGAGTACATAGATACCTAACACAACATGCTTTAAAATTGCACACAACCGTGCAGCGGTGACAAACTACATACATTTTTAAAAGCCTTTAAAATCCTTTACAGGTTACCACATTATATTTACAGAGGAGGTCTACTGCTAAAATTACTGCCCTTGATCTGACCTTCGTGGTGATGCCCCACATGCATGGTGCAATTGCTGTTTACATATGACACCAGACCGACGCTTGCGTTCACCTTTGCGCATGAGCATGGGGGTACAGGGGTGATTTTTTATTATTATTATTTTTTTATTTTGCTTTTTTATTTTATTTTTATAGAACAATAGAGAGCGAACATAAGAGAGAGAACAATAGAGAGAGAAGAAAAATAAAACCACAGCTCTTTTTGGCTTTTTTTTGTGTTTTTATTTGTTTTGTTTTTGTTTTTGCACTTTTATATAAACTGTAAACTGTAAACGTTCCAGATTAGGGTCTCTCAAAATGTGAAGGCCATCTCATCTTTCGAGACCCTGTGTAAGTGTGCCCTAGGACTGTGCAATACTGTGCTCTACGCTAATACTCCACTAGTGTGTGGTAGTGTTTGAAACGATGTAGAGACCAGGTTGGTCAGGACAGGAGAGACAATAAAAGCGGGTGTCATGCATAAATCCACATTTTCTGCAGACACCACATCTTCTTTGGGGATTTTATTTGGGTAGGGGTACCAGGGAGGACATGCGGAATATGCCTCTCATGCAGCCGGCTCACTGCATTTGCATTGGGAAGGTGGGCCACAGTACCGTCTGGAAACAGAAGAGCTGTGATGATCTCTTCCTAGAATTTATGGAAGGATCCAGTTTGTCCTGAAGCTTTGTATAGCACATAAGCATTCAGCAAAGCCAACTGGAATAAATATACAGACACTTTTTTATACCAGCATCTGGCCTTACGGGAAATTAGGTACGGCACCAACAACTGGTAAAAAATAATATTACATTTCAAGCAGGCTCTCTCCCCCGTCTAAGTCGGGATTCTACAAGCCATTGGGGGAAGCCTCTGCGATTAGATCGCATGGTGCTACATGCGCCAATTCCACAATCAAAAAGGTGACTAAAAAGTGGCTTGTGTAATAATTGTCCACATACAAGTGGTACCCCTTTCCGAATAAGGGTGACACCAAGTCCCATACAATCTTACCAGTGCTCCCTATGTAGTATGTAGTATGGGCAGTTCTCTGGCTCCATGTGACTATCTTTTCCCTCGTAAACCATAAAACTATATGTATAGCCTGTTGCCCTGTCACAGAGCTTATACATCTTGACCCCATATCTGGCAAGCTTGCTGGGAAGATGCTGTTTGATAGACATCGACGCAGACAACTTAATCAGGAGTAAACAAGGCGGCAAACTGTTGGTTTACGAGGGGCCGAATTTTGTGGAGCTGATCGTATCCAGGGTCACCCTGAGGATGACAGAGTTCATTGTCATTGAAATGCATTAACCACAAGATTTGCTCGTATCATGTCCTGGTCATGGAGGCAGAGAACACGAGCATATGGTGAATTGGGTCAGTGGACCAATATGACCGCAACTCACTTTTTTTAACTATGCCCATGAAGAGGGATAGACCCAAGAAGGTCTTAAGTTCAGACACTGTAATAAGTATCCAATCTCTGCAAGGGCCTACTGGGGATTATCGGCAATGAATTGACCAGCATACAAATTGCTTTGGTCCACAACAGATCTATAGAGATCTTCAGTGAAAAACAGCAAATAAAAATGAAGTGACGTAAAATTAACAGTTTCCTCCTAAATTCTGGGTTGGCCAGTGAATGGGGGAAGTACGGGTGCTGCAGAAGTGGTGGGCTCCCAATTCGGATTGGCAAATGCAGCAGGAAGAGCACTATGGGCTCGACAGGCCTGTCTTTGTCTTCTTGGTGGCTGTGGGACACTAGATGTGCTAGCCACCTCACCAGCTTGAACTGCACTTATGAGACTCGCCACATCACCAAGTGTTACTGCAATGCTGGATGTACGACCAGGATGTACTAGGCCGTTGGTGCTTGCCAGTTCACCAGAAGGATGAGCAGCACTAGTACTGGCTCTTTGCTCCATACGAGAGCCCTGCGGTTCTTGCACCTCAACAACAGAAGAAGAACAGGGTCGGTGCACCTGACCTTGGCAGGGACCACTACTCCCTCATCAGAGCTATCTGTCAGGGTGCCGCTGCTGTCTACTGGTTTGTATTCTGAGCCAGAATCAGACAGATGAGTGACTTCCTCTTCACTTCACTCATCTGTCTGTCTCAGAAACGTGTAAGCCTCTTCACTACTGTACCATCGATTGGACATTTTGGCCTCTAAATTTACTGGTACACTAGTGAGACTCACAGGAAAAAAGAGCACCTGACTGTCAGCTACTGCTTCAAATGCTACAATTTTTTTTTTTAGCGTTCGCAGGGATCAGGTCTGACTATGCGAATGCTGCAGTTATGTGTTAAATGTTTTGTAAGTGACAGTGATTGATTGATACTGCACTTGGGTGGGCTGGGCTGGGTGGAGGGGCTAAATGTAGGTACTAGCAGGTATCTGGGCTGATCCTGCTAACGCTGCATTTTTGGGAACCCTAAACTATTGGGGACACTAATATAGTTCTGATCAGATCAAAGATATCGATCCGTTCAGACACTATACTACTAAGGGAGGTGTATGGTGCGTGCGTGGGTGTTAGCGCTACTGGCACTAATCTGACTGCCTGGGGCAACGCAGACCCTAACTGACACTAAAACCTGACTGATGTCACCTGCCGGGTGATCAGGGGGTTAAACCTTTTATTAGGTAGTATACGGCGGGTGCTCTAATGCTATAAAAAAATAACTAGCTAACCAGCGTCACCCGTGACTCTAATACAGTGATCACTAATAACAGGGGGTGATCAAGGGGTTAAAGCTTTATTGGGGGTTAGGGGGGTCCCTAGACCTATCTGGGGCTACTACTAAGTACCCTAAGGCTGATTAGTGTCACACATTACACCAGTACACTGCACTGGGTGACACAGTGACAGGGAGTGAAGGAGTTAACTGGGGGGGTGCGATCGGGGGGGGGGGGTGATCGGGGGTGAAATGTGTACCTATGTGTACTGTGTCAGTGTAGTGTTGGTGCAACTTGCTCTGAGATGTCTTCTCTTTTCTCTCTGGAATGAAAAGACTTTCACGAGGGGAGATAACATCACTTCCCCTGCCTGTGTTTACACTTACACAGGCAGGGGAAGGATTTAATTTGCCAAAACTGATCACCAGGTCCAGGCCAGAAATCAATATGATCACCAGGTCCAGGCCAGAAATCATTGGCCTGGGCCTGGGGACTGATCGGTTCTGAAGCAAATCTGATCATCATGGCCCCCCTAGGTGGCTGTGTGCCCGACGTAGGGTAGTGTCACTTCACCCAGCCGAGCCAACCTGCCGCAGTACAACTGGCTATATAGTTATCCCAATCCTTCACTCAACTCTTGAACTTCTTTTCACTTGTCACCTCTTTTGTCCTCCAGAACTTCTCCAGTGGTGTCTTTGTTGATACCGCTTTCTGCATGTAAACATAGTATGAAAATGTATTCTAAAGCCACTTTTTTCCAATTTTGAATACAGTAGTGAGGTGTTAGAACCCCTATCAGATTTATATTGCTGACTGTGCTCTCATTAGGTAGGTTTACTATCTGTATTTTTCCTGGTGACCACTGTCACTGAGACAAAAGCCAGCAATAGACAGTTTAAATTTTGTCCGGTTCAGCAGGGATAGGCCGAGATTCAAGCCATGGATGAGTAGGCTGATTGTACGATCAACTTGGGTACAACCAGCACGTCAGATTTTTCTACACACAGTTACTGCCAGTGGGTATGGCAAGGAAAATTGCTCCATCTATGGCCGGTGAGGTAATTTGGTAATCAGAACAGGAATAGAGTTGATATCATTCAATTAGGACACCTGTTCTGTTGACAACTGTCAAAGATCGATTTCCCCAACATTGTAGAGTTTGTCTCTCAGGTTCTGCTGAGTCAACAGGACAGGAAGTGAAGGGACCCCATGGCACACACATTGCAAAAAAAAAAAAAAAAAGATAGGTGTTTCAACCCTACCTTATTCTATCCAAATTGAAAAAAAAAGTTTTGGCTTTAGTAATACTTTTAATACACCTTGAAAAAAACATCTATCACACAGAAATATGAATTGAACAACTTCCTTCTCTTGTACGCCAGCTACAGCTGCAAGTCTCCCTCACCTTTAAAGTCTACCCTTTCTCCTAGGTTGTAGGGCTGCATTCCCACTCCTGCTTTTTCATGTATTTTTGAGGGTTGAAATGTTATCATTATAGTTCCTATATGTTCGTACTTTGTACAGTGCTGTGGAAAACGTCTCCTTTCAGTATTTTTTTTTATAACTAGACCTGATGTTATAACTCTTGATCAGTAACCAGATGTATCAGAACTTAGAGAACTTGGAGAAATAGCTGAAAGTTTGTCTTCTTTGGGTTGATGTATATCTCTTTAGCCTTTTAACTGATAATTCATATAAAGCTTTTGCTGTTACAATCTGCAGTAGGATGAGGTCCAGAAAGTTCATTCTTTTCCTGTTCCAAAACTGTAACTGGCAATCCAGAGGATGACAAAACCCCAGTAGGGCATCTGGGAACCATCTGTAGACTCTTTGTTTCAATTATTATAAGTGGAAATGTCATAACCAAAAAGAAAGACATCCATTATACTGTGACCCAGTGTTACAGTCATAATGCACCTTTCAATAGTCTTGACAAGTAGAGCTTGTATAACTGAACCATAGGGGTGACGGGGCCACAGATTTAACTGTACTACATCCTTATAATTATATTTAATACCAAAAAGAAACAAAAAAAGAAGGGACTTTTCAGGTTCCACTTGTACAGATGCAAAAGACATTTGTCAAATTTTGATTTTTATTGTATATAAAAAAGGGGGGCTTGTGTACATGGGACTTGCAGCCATAATCCTCTGACACTGGTGTGAATTGGCATTTGTGAAATAAAATTCATGAAGGGTTCCTTGAACCTGATAACTAGCTCATAGAGTGAGTCCATTCAGAACAAATCAGACATCCTTAAAGTGGAAGTAAACCCCCCTATAGTTTTCAGCCAAGGAAGCTGCAATCTTTGCCTCTGCTTAACCTTCAACTGCCACGGTGCTGCACATGTGATCCGTTATAACACCAGCCATTGGATGGTTTGACTGTCTGGTTGAGAGCACAGCCAATGTGCAGTTAGCATTCCCGGCATGCCTTTTTTTTTTAAACTGTTAAATCGATGGGCTTACTTCCGCTTTAATGCACATCTGATAACCACAGACTGATTAGGTTTGTGCAACTGATACACCCTTTCCTACCACTGATACATTTACAATTGCAGGTTCAGTAAAACTAATCTAATGGACTCCATGGGGCGGATTTACTAAAACTGTAGAGGGCAAAATCTGGTGCAGCTCTGCATAGAAACCTTCAGCTTCCTTTTTTTTTTTTTTTCAATGATTAATTGAACAAACTGAAGTTAGAAGCTGATTGGCTTCCATGCACAGCTGCACCCGATTTTTCACTCCCCAGTATTAGGAAACCAGCTCCACGTATAGCTTTTTCTAGCATGTGACTGCCTTATGCTTACAGTAAACAGCATCAATTTAGGATGGAGATTAAAACTCTTGACTTTAAGTGGATGTCCCTTTATTAACCACTTCCCGACCGCCCCATGTACATATACGTCAACAGAATGGCACGTACAGGCAAAAGGACGTACCTGTACGTGCCATTCTTCAGGCGGTTGGGGGGTCCGATCGGACCCCCCTCCGCCGGCGGGGACGGTCGGGATCGCTTCAGGAGCGATCCGGGACGAGGGGACGGCCAGTGGTTTCTGGCCACCCCCTCGCGATCGCTCCTGGCGAATGAGAAGCTTCCCCTTCCTGTCTATTGTATAGACAGGAAGGCGGAAGTGATGTCACGCTCGGTGCGCCGGTCTATGTGACCGGAACGCCGAGGAGAGAACATGTACAGGTTAGTGCACAAACAGTACACTGACACCAGTACACATAGGCACACAATCCACCCCCCTGTCACCCCCAGATCACCCCCCAGATCACCCCCTCCCCCCCCAGTCACAGTGTCACTAATTGCAGTGATCATTTATTTACTGATCACTGCATTTAGTGTCAGTATGACTGTAATAACTGTCAGGGCAGTAAGTTTTAGGTCCTAGGTAGCCCCCTACCCCCCCCTAATAAAGGTTTAACCCCCTGATTGCCCCTAGTTAACCCCTTCACCCCCTTTTGCCAGTGTCACTAAGCGATCGTTTTTCTGATCGCTGCATTAGTGTCGCTAGGTAACCATTTTTTTTTTTTTTAACCGCCATGTTTATATAGGTTCATAAATAGGTTTATAGGTCAGGTACCCCCATATTACAACCTAAATAAAGGTTTTAACCCCCTGATTGCCCCTAGAGTTAACCCTTTCACCAGTGATCACCGTATAACTGTCACTGGTGACGCTGGTTAGCCAGTTAGTTATTTCGTTATTTAGGTTCCCCGTCAGGTTTTTATATAGCGTCAGGTACCCCCATATATTACCTAATAAAGGTTTTAACCCCCTGATTGCCCCTAGTTAACCCTTTCACCCCCTTTTGCCAGTGTCACTAAGCGATCGTTTTTCTGATCGCTGCATTAGTGTCGCTAGGTAACCAGTTTTTTTTTAGGTTAACCGCCATGTTTATATAGGTTCATAAATAGGTTTATAGGTCAGGTACCCCCATATTACAACCTAAAGGTTTTAACCCCCTGATTGCCCCTAGAGTTAACCCTTTCACCAGTGATCACCGTATAACTGTCACTGGTGACGCTGGTTAGCCAGTTAGTTATTTAGTTATTTAGGTTCCCCGTCAGGTTTTTATATAGCGTCAGGTACCCCCATATATTACCTAATAAAGGTTTAACCCCCTGATTGCCCCTAGTTAACCCTTTCACCCCCTTTTGCCAGTGTCACTAAGCAATCGTTTTTCTGATCGCTGCATTAGTGTCGCTAGGTAGCCAGTTTTTTTTTTGTATTACTGTTACGGGTGACGCTGGTTAGTTAGCTTGTTTTTCATACTGTCAGGGCACCCGCCATTTATTACCCAATAACGGTTTAACCCCCTGATCGCCCGGCGGGTGATATCAATTAGGTTTTAGGGTCAAATAAGGTCTGCGTCGCCCCAGGTTAGTGCCAGTACCGCAAACACCCACGCGCAAAGCATACACCTCCCTTAGTGGTATAGTATCTGAACAGATCAATATCTGATCTGATCAGATCTATACTAGCGTCCCAGCAGTTTAGGGTTCCAAAAAAAACGCATTGTTAGCGGGATCAGCCCAGATACCTGCTAGCACCTGCGTTTTCCCCCTCCGCCCAGCCCAGCCCAGCCCACCCAAGTGCAGTATCGATCGATCACTGTCACTTACAAAACACTAAGCACACATAACTGCAGCGTTCGCAGAGTCAGGCCTGATCCCTGCGATCGCTAACAGTTTTTTTGTGGTAGCGCTTTGATTCAGTCGCTTCAGTCAGGAGCTTTTTTACCTGTGAATCTCAAAAAAATAAAAAAAAATAAAATAGTTGTCGTTTTATTATTCTCTCTCTCTCTCTATTCTCTCTCTATCGTTGCTCTTTTTTTACTCCATTCTATTCTGCAATGTTTTATTATGTTTATCATGCTTGCTTTTCAGGTAGGTAATTTTGTTTACTGTGTTTCAGTGTTAAGCATTTTTTTGTTTTCAGGTGCGCCATTCAGTTGCAACGCGGATTTATTTACCTTGACAGCAACAGCGTTTGCTCCCACGATACATAAAGCCGCGACTCCAGCGCTGTAGGAGGTAATTTCACCACCACAGTTAAAAAAAAAGAGCATATATGCCGAAGCATGGGGGCAGCCGGGGGGGGGAGGAGCGATTGGCTCCTAATGCCACGTACATACGGTTGAAATTCCGACCGTGTGTACACGGCATAACTTTTGCGGGAGGATGCCCCCATGCATCGGCATATATAAATGGTGCATGTATGCCCATCATTAGAAGTGGGTGGATGAAGGGAGGTATTCTAATGGTGGGCATACCCACCAATCAATCTCTTTTTTTCGTTCAGCCAAGAGGCTGCATGAAAAAAAAAAGATTACAATATATGTCCAGTATGTTGCTGGACTTTGAATGGTTATACCAGAATGATGCCTGCAGGTTTAGGTATCATCTTGGTATCATTCTTTTCAGCCAGTGATCGGCTTTCATGTAAAAGCAATTCTAGCGGGTAATTAGCCTCTGGATTGCTTTTACAAGCAGTGGGAGGGAATGTCCCCCCTCCCGGATATAAACCGCGCCATTGGGAAATTGGGAAAGCATTTTATCACACCAATCTTGGTGTGGTCAGATGCTTTGAGGGCAGAGGAAAGATCTAGGGTCTAATAGACCCCAATTTTTTCAAAAAAAGAGTACCTGTCACTGCCTATTGCTATCATAGGGGATATTTACATTCCCTGAGATAACAATAAAAATCATAACAAAGAAAAAAAATGGAAGGAACAGTTTAAAAATAAAATAAAAAAGCTAAATAAATAAAAAAAAAACAAAAAAAACAAAAAAAAAGCACCCCTGCCCCCCCTTCTCTTGCGCAAAGGCGTACACAAGCGTTGGTCTGGCGTCATATGTAAACAGCAATTGCACCATGCATGTGAGGTATCACCGCGAAGGTCAGATCGAGGGCAGTAATTTTAGCAGTAGACCTCCTCCGTGAATCTAATGTGGTATCATGTAAAAGCTTTTAAAGGCTTTTAAAAATGTATGTAGTTTGTCGCCACTGCGTGTTTGTGCGCAATTTTAAAGCATGTCGTGTTTGGTATCCATGTACTCGGCCTAAGATCATATTTTTTATTTCATCAAAAATTTGAGCAATATAGTGTGTTTTAGTGCATTAAAATAAAAAAAAGTGTATTTTTTTTTCCACAAAAAATGCGTTTGAAAAATCGCTGCGCAAATACTGTGTGGAAAAAAAAAATGCAACACCCACCATTTTAATCTGTAGGGCCTTTGCTTTAACAATATATATAGTGTTTGGGGGTTCAACGTAATTTTCTTGCAAAAAAAAAATATGTTTTCATGTAAACAAAAAGTGTCAGAAAGGGCTTTGTCTTCAAGTGGTTAGAAGAGTGGGTGACGTGTGACATAGGCTTCTAAATGTTGTGCATAAAATGCCAGGACAGTTCAAACCCCCCCCCCCCCAAATGACCCCATTTTGGAAAGTAGACACCCCAAGCTATTTGATGAGAGCAATGTTGAGCCCATTAAATATATTTTTTTTTTGTCCCAAGAGATTGAATAATGAAAAAAAAATATATATATATATTTTTTTTACAAAAAGTTGTCACTAAATGATATATTGCTCAAACATGCCATGGGCATATGTGGAAATACACCCCAAAATACATTCTGTTGCTTCTCCTGAGTACGGGGATACCACATGTGTGGGACTTTTTGGGAGCCTAGCTGCGTACGGAACCCCAAAAACCAATCACCGCCTTCAGGCTTTCTAAGGGTGTAATTTTTTTATTTCACTTCTCACTGCCAATCACAGTTTCGGAGGCCATGGAATGCCCAGATGGCATAAAACCCCCCAAAATGACCCCATTTTGGAAAGTAGACACCCCAAGCTATTTGATGAGAGGTATGGTGAGTATTTTGCAGATCTCGCTTTTTGTCACAAAGTTTTGAAAATTGAAAAAAAAAAAAAAAAAAAATGTTTTTTCTTTACTTTCTTCATTTTCAAAAACAAATGAGAGCTGTAAAATACTCACCATGCCTCTCAACAAATAGCTTGGGGTGTCTACTTTCCAAAATGGGGTCATTTGGGGGGGGGGGGGTTTGTGCTATTTTGGCATTTTATGGCCTTCGAAACGGTGATAGGTAGTGAGGAGTGAAATCAAAAATTTGCACCCTTAGAAATCCTGAAGGCGGTGCTTGGGTTTCGGGGCCCCGTACGCGGCTAGGCTCCCAAAAAGTCCCACACATGTGGTATCCCCATACTCAGGAGAAGCAGCAAAATGTATTTTGGGGTGCAATTCCACATATAACTATGGCATGTGTGAGCAATATATCATTTAGTGACAACTTTTTGAAAAAAAAAAAATCTTTTTTATTTTTGTCTTTATTCAATCACTTGGGACTAAAAAAAAAAATATTCAATGGGCTCAACATGCATCTCAGCAAATAGCTTGGGGTGTCTACTTTCCAAAATGGGGTCATTTGGGGGGTTTTTGTACTTCTCTGCCATTTTAGCACCTCAAGAAATGAAATAGGCAGTCATAAATTAAAAGCGGTGTAAATTCCAGAAAATGTACTCTAGTTTGTAGACGCTATAACTTTTGCGCAAACCAATAAATATACGCTTATTGGCATTTTTTTTACTAAAGACATGTGGCTGAATACATTTTGGCCCAAATGTTTGACTAAAATTGAGTTTATTAGATTTTTTTTTATAACAAAAAGTAGAAAATCTCTTTTTTTTTCAAAATTTTCGCTCTTTTTCCATTTATATCGCAAAAATAAAAATCACAGAGGCAATCAAATACCATCAAAAGAAAGCTCTATTTGTGGGAAGAAAAGAACGCAAATTTCGTTTGGTTACAAAATTGCATGACCGCGCAATTACCAGTTAAAGTAGTGCAGTGCGAAATTGAAAAAAGACCTCTGGTCCTTTGGCTGCCAAATGGTCCGGGGCTGAAGTGGTTAATTGTACATTCCTAGGGATCAAAATAATTATAGACAATTCTTTATACTAATTTCTGTATAACAAGCATGGCAAACTTTTAAATAATTATTTAATTATCCAACCTGTAGGTAGGTTTAGGTCCCCTTTAAGGGTTGCTCCTGCCATTGGTGGAGTGATCACATATAGTTCCTTATATAGGGTGGGTCGCATTAGCTCCAGAGGTTGTAAGATCTGCAAAAGTGTCCTGCTAAGGAAGACTTGGGCTTTACCTTTGCTCTCCGATTTGGGGAAGGGGCAGCTGATATACTATCTTGAGAAGCCTGAGGCGAATTTGGAAAGATTGAAGACTTTGCTATTTGGCATAATTTGGACCATACTGTACAGCCAATATCTCGAGAGTGAAGAGAGGGATGCTCGAGACGAATGTAAGTTTGACACGAACATTGGTGTTCGGCTGTTCACCAAACAGCGAACATTATGCGGTGTTCGCGGCAACTTCAAAAGCTGCCGGAACACCGTTAAAGTCTATGGGACACTAACATGAAAAATCAAAAGTGCTAATTTTAAAGGCTTCTATGCAAGTTTTTGTCAAAAAAAAGTGTTTAGGGACCCGGGTCCTGCCCCAGGGGACATGTATCAATGCAAAAAAAAGTTTTAAAAACGTCCGTTTTTTTCGGGAGCAGTGATTTTAATAATGCTTAAAGTGAAACAATAAAAATTAAATATTCCTTTAACCGGTTCCCGACCGGCGCACGACGATATATGTCGGCAGAATGGCACGGACAGGCAGGAGGGCGTATATATAAGTCCCTCCTTAATGCCGTCCGTGCCATCGGGAGCGCGCCGGGAACGGCGTGCTCCCGCGCCGGTCGGGACCCCCGTGAGGCCGGTCGCGGGTCCCGCGGACTCGAACGCTGCAGGGACACCCGCGATCATCTCACAGGAAGGCAGAACGGGGAGATGCGGAAATGGACAGCATCTCCCCGTTCTGCCTAGCAACTAGTGACGCCGATCTCTGCTCCCTGTGATTGGAGCAGAGATCAGCATTCACTAGCTGACAGCCACGCCCCCCCACAGTAAGAAACACACCCCTAGGCATACTTAACCCCTACACTGCCCCCTTGTGGTTAACCCCCTTACTGCCAGTGTCATTTATACAGGATTCAATGCATTTAAATAGCATTGATTGCTGTATAAATGACAATGGTCCCAAAAATGTGTCAAAAATGTCCGATGTGTCCGCCATAATGTCGCAGTCACAATAAAAATCGATGATCGCCGCCATTACTAATAAAAAAAATTATTAATAAAAATGCCTTTAAAACTATCCCCTATCTTTTAAACGCTATAACTTCTGCGCAAACCAATCAATAATCGCTTATTGCGATTTTTTTTACCAAAAATATGTAGAAGAATACGTATCGGCCTAAACTGAGGGAAAAAAAATGTTTTTTTATATATTTTTGGGGGATATTTATTAAAGCAAAAAATAAAAAATAATGCTTTTTTTTCAAAAGAAAGCTCTATTTGTGGGGAAAAAAAGGACGTCAATTTTGTTTGGGAGCCAAGTCGCACGACCGCGCAATTGTCAGTTAAAGAGACACAGTGCCGAATCGCAAAAAGGGGCCTGGTCCTTAGGCTGCAAATTAGTCCGGTCTGAAAGTGGTTAAATATCGTGCCTGGGGGGTGTCTAAAGTATAGTGTAAAGTGGCGCAGTTTTCCTGTGTTTCGAAGAATACCACAGAAAAATGACATTTTTAAAGGAAAAAAAGTGATTTAAAATTGATCGTGGCTGTAATTAATTGTCTCGGCAATATAGATAAAACTCTTTGAAAAAAATGGCATGGGGTCCACCCCTAGTCCATTACCAGGCCCTTTGGGTCTGGTATGAATATTAAGGGGAACATAGCAACTTGATGTTGATGGGGAAAAGGACCTCATCCCCACAACCCTTGCTTGGTGGTTGTGGGGGTATGCGGGTGGGAGGGCTTATCAGAATCTGGAAGCCTCCTTTAACAAGGGGACCATCCAGATCCTGGCCTCCCCTCCTATGTGAATTGGTAACGGGGTACATTGTACCCCTACCATTTCACAAAAAAGTGTTAAAAATGGTAATAAAGACAAGCAACAGCTTGGGACAAGTCCTTTATTAAAAAATAAAAAAATAATAATGTCCTGCGATGTAAATCCGTAAATGATTCGTAAATCCGTAAATGCGATGTAACATCCGTAAATGCGATGTAACATCCGTAAATGCGATGTAAATGCCGCCCATCGGACCGAAAAAAAAGCTGCAACACCTGCGCCTCAATGGGAGACTCCCGCCAAATGACGCTTCGCATTGGTGACAGCTGTTATAAATCTGAGGGCGGGGCCACCCGGTGACGTAAACGGGTGACCCCGCCCCCCTCTGACGTCACAGGCAAGCCATGGGGAAGCCCCTGTGGCATCAGAATCCTCAGCTATATAACAGCTGTCACCAATGGGAATGTGAGGTAGCAGTGATATGCTGGACAGGTGGAGAGGGCATTAGCTCTGCATGTCTCTCCTAAATGCACCAATAACCATGGTGATGCATAATACATCAAATAGTTTACTGGAGATTGTTCATGTTAGTCATCTGTCCGTGAGTGTGGCTCAAGTAATCCAAGGTACCCCATGTGTATGGCAGTGATCCTGTACAAAGTGCCTAGCGTAGCCCAAAAGAACAAACCCCGGGGCAGGCCTCTAATGGGACCCTTGCTCGGAGCCCAATGAGGATGGAAACATGGAGGACGTAATGACCACCACGCGACTCTCACCCTAATATACTTTTAGTGCCCAACATGGGGCTATGCCTACTGCATACACCTGATGACCACCCCAAAGAGACACTGGCAAAAGTTAGCTAGTTAGGCTTGCCCAGCAATAACCCACATGAACAATACATGTCTGCTTCCTGTTTGGCTCTTGCATGAGGCTTCAGCTCCTGATTGGCAGATTTCCTGATAAGGGGCATATATAGCAACCAGACCCGGAATGACACACAAATGCTCAACATCCCTTTCAATACTACATGCTTCTGAGCTGAGCTAGCTCTTTGTTTGTACCCTATTTGTTCCATGTACTATCCAAAGAAGAATGATGTAAATTATATGGATGTTGCTAAAGGAAAAAAAAGATTTTAAGTGTTGAGAAATGGATAATCTGTTTTCAGCTACCTTGAAAACCTTACTTGTCCATGCATTATAAACATTTTAATAGCCCATAATTTTTTACCTTGAAGCAAGTCGTGAGGCGCCTTTCTCTCTCTGCATATTTAAATTCATATTTCTTGATTGCAATAAAAAATAATGCTTTAAGCCCTATTTATTTATGGCCATTGGTACATGTTGCAGTGCAGGCTACAATAATGACAGCTCTTTGTCGACTTTGATCTGAGCAGGGAGCCCCTTTGAAAATGTCCCTATTGGGCCCCATAATTTGTTACACACTTGACTGTACTGTATAATCTACATGTGAGTGTAAACCATTCATATCAGAACAGCACTTTCAAAGGGATAGGAAAAGTTGTGTATCTGGCAGATGCTCATTATTTGTCACACAAACCGTTTCCCTTTCTCTGCTGTCATTTCTTTCTAATAGAACTCCAGTCAAAACACAAACATTTGAAAAAAGGGCCATTTAAATACCTGTTTTTCAAAGCCTGTATTTGCCAGTAACACCTATATGAGCCTCTTTATGATAGCATGCTGACTGTGCCAAGCCAAATATGCTATGAAATCAAATGTGAACCAATAATGGACCATCAACATTCCCACTTGCAGCTGAATGCAAGTACTGTATCTATCTATATATATATATATATATATATGTATATATATATAACAAGTTGCAGCGCTCAAAAAGTTAATAGCAAAATATAAAAATTATTAACAGTCTTTAGAAAGAGTCCATCAAAATACTGGTATTTATAGAGAGGAATCCCAGAAACAGGCTTCAGCACAGAATAAAGCAAATGACACCACAATGACACCCTCAAACTGTTTACCAGATGGTGTAGAACCTCAAATTATAGAGTAGTCTAAAAGTGCCTTTTATGAAATGAATCAGCCATCTCCTTTACACTGAACCAGCAACACGGACTCAGACTGCCCACAGAACCAAGGGTATCTCCACAGTAGAGGTAAACACACCCAATGGGCTTATATAGTGAGCAGTAGGGATGGTCGAATGGTTCGGCCCGAGCATAAGTTCGGGCCGAACTTTGGTTGTTCAGATGTTCTGCAGAACACCGAACAATATGCGGTGTTCGGGGGAAATTCGAAAGCCGCCGGACCACTGTTAAAGTCTATGGGACATTAACATGAAAAATCAAAAGTGTTAATTTTAAAGGCTGATATGCATGTTATTGTCATAAAAAGTGTTTGGGGACCCGGGTCCTGCTCCAGGAGACATGGATTAATGCAAAAAAAAGTTTTAAAAACTGACTTTTTTCAGGAGCAGTGATTTTAATAATGCTTAAAGTGAAACAATAAAAGTCAAATATTCCTTTAAATTTAGTACCTGGGGGTGTGTCTATAGTATGCCTGTAAAGTGGCGCATTTTTCCCGTGTTTATAACAGTCCATGCACAAAATGACATTTTTAAAGGAAAAAAAGTCATTTAAAAGTACTCGCGGCTATAATGAATTGTCGGTCCAGGCAATACAGATAAAAGTCATTGAAAAAAACGCCAAGCCAAAATTAAAAAAACACTTTTTATGACAATAACTTGTATATAAGCCTTTAAATTTAGCCCTTTTGATTATTCATGTTCGTGTCCCATAGACTTTGACAGTGTTTGTGCGTTCTGCCAAATTTTTTGCCTGTTCGGCATGTTCTGGTGCAAACCGAACCGGGGGGGGGGGGGGCGTTTGGCCCATCCCTAGTGAGCAGCACCTTCCCTGAGTAAATTGTTATTATTAAATAGGAACCGAACATTCAGTTCTCCTGATGGAGCATGGATGATGAATTTTGCTGCTACACGTACCTTCTCTTCATTAAACAGCTGCTGCTCCTCCAAATACTGTATCTAGACTTTCAGTGACTACTTATTTTCAGGTTCTAGTGTAAATCTGCACACAAACACCATTCAAGAATGCTCCAACTCTCTTTAACATACTGGTACTGAGTGCATTTGTAGATTGCCATTGTTGACATTGCATTCTAAAATGACTTGCTTCTATGCTCATCCAGTAACTTTAATAATTTTTGCTTGATTGGCTCAAAACAAATTGCGCAGAAAGAGTTCTGACTTTAACTGCTGTGTGCTTATTCCTTGTCACTGACTTAAAAGGCCTACCCATCCAAAAATTGTGTTTCAGTTTTAGGCCGGGTTCACTGGGTCCAATGCGTGTCTGTTCATTGGCTCAGGTGCAATTCAGGTCCCAATATTTGCCTGAATTTGCAAAAACTATGCATGTTTGGGTCCGGCTGTCTCAGACCTGTGTGAACCGGTTCCATTGAGAGCCGGTCACACTTGCCTGTCATGCGAATGTATATGAATCCAGCCTTAAATGGGGCCTAGTTGACAGAGTCAACCCCTGCCTTCATTTAAGTTTCGAAGACTCCATCATTGAGACCATTCAGCAATAGTTCATGAGTATTAGGTTCCCGTTTACCTGAGAGTTTTGGGTGCTTTTGCCCATCTTTGTGTGTTCCAGTTCCTTCTACTCTACTCTCCATAATATACATTAGATAATAAACTCATCAGTGAGCATGGAACCCCATTTTAATGGCCGCAGCATGTGTATAGGCACAGAAACTCCCTCTCAGATATCTCTCCAACCCCCTAAAAGATAAAAGCAATTGCCAAGTGGTTTACCTCTTCAGAGCTAGCCAGGTTTCTAGAATTCTTAGAAGCAGTAGCAACCTACATATTTCATTCAATATAGGTGTAGTTTAATGTATTTCAGGTCTGCTTGACTAAGCATTGCTGTTTAGCTTGTAAACAGAGAGGAGGGCACACACAGACAATGCAGGGCACTGTCTTATCTAGTTAGAAACAGTGATTGAATAAAGCTTTCTCTTTGTAATTTGTTGTTTTAAAGCCAGTTTGCCTTTTCTACATTTTAGTCATCTCTTGCTGCATAAGCCATTACCTGGACACTGTCATTTTTCATCGACCTTCCTGTAGATGAAAGCTGATGCTGTTACTTGTATATCCACCTGCCTGCTTTGAATATTGACTTGTACTGTGATGCATGGCGTAATGGAACCTATTCTACTGCTGCCACTTGTCATTCGGCTTGTCTTTTAGATTTCAGGCTTCGCTACCCTCAAGGACTTTACATCAGCACTATATATTAAGTAAACTTGTGTACAGCAGTAAATATTATATGATGCCTCATCATAAAATAATAATGAGTGGTGTGTCTAAGCTACTGGGATTCACACAAAGTGAACATCATGTCGAGTATGAGTAATGGGCTTAAAGAAAAATTATTATGTGGGATTATGTAAACTGTACTAGCATTTAACCATTTTATTGTGGCAGCCTATAATAATCAAAAGGCTTTCCAGTCTTCTGGTAGATATAGATGCCATCCAATATGTTAAAATGGAAGGGGAGCGGCTAGTGTGTACAGGTGTTGGGTGGCACTGACATTCTTGGATTTTTCAACATGGTGGTGGAATATTTACTGTTTTTGGACAGTTTTATGTTATACTTACCTGCTCTGTGCAATAGAATTGCACGGAGCGGCCCCGTTCCTCCTCTTTTTGTTTCTCTCGCCAGAGCATCTGGCTCCTCCCCTTCTTGGTGTGTCACCATAGAAAACCGCTTCCTATTGTGGCACACCTGCGGGCTCAAACCCAATCCACGCTGCATGTGTCCATAGACATAGACAGTGATGGCCCCTCCCCCTGCTCCCTCGTCACAGGATTTGACTGATGGCAGCCAATGGTCAATGGCCTCAGCAAAGTCTGTGAGAGCGGGAAGAGAGCTACTACAGATGGGCACAGCACTGGATCAAGTGAGTGCTCAGGTAAGAATAAGGGGCGGGGATTGAGGGATACTAATGCCTAAACATTTTTTCACCTAATGGAGTGAATGAAGATGTTTAGGCTTTTCCCTGCTGACAATGACCAGAAAGAAAGTGCGAAAAACTCTCTAAAAGCAGTAGAGATAAAAATGCTAAATTTCAGTACAATATAGGAAGGCAAGAACTTCTTTCAGATATTTAAAGATTCCCTGCTTGGCATACTCTTTAAAGCAGAACTAAACCCAACTGTCTTGTCTCTTTGGTGGAGAAACTGTGGGGGAGTACCATATTTTAAGGTGTCCATCTTTTGGAAAGCCATGTTTCAACTGTCGTTTGAAGTTACTAGAGTGGATATGAAACCATCTCCCGAACTTGCAATACTAGGTATACACTGTAGGTCTTGATAACTTCCATCCTCATCTTCGCTGCATTTGTTCTCATATCTTCCTGGCAACAAGGTTGGCAAATGTTCGCCACTGGAAATCTCCAGATACTGTAACCAGAAATGAAGTGGTCACCTTGTTGCACACCCATGGCTCATACGAGTGTGTGTTTGCTGCTTATGAAGGAAATGTGTCCTCTGCTCAGAAACACTGGTCACAATGGCTTGTCTGGTATCAGCAGATGTTAAGATACTAGCACTGAATATTCACTCTAGACAGCTCTGGTCCTACACTACTATGTGTGTTATGCAGTAGTTCGCTCTATTCTTGTTATCTGTTTTTCTCACATTATTGTACTCATGGCAACCATCTATCCATGTTATTTTGTGCTTTACTTTATTGCAACTTTAAAATTCAATAAAAACTATTGAAATTTAAAGCAGAACTAAACTCTCCAAATACCCTTGCCCTAACAATCCGATGTCCATGAGGTCCTCTGTGGTGCTAACCTTTACTCCCCTGTTTCTTCCGGGTGCAGGGTCTAGGCTGTCTTGATTGGCTGGTGCTGGATGATGGGACTTTTACACATGCTTAGGAGTTCATTTATCCAACACCATGGCACAATGCAAAACGCACATGCGCAGCTCAGAGTACATTCTAAAAAGGTACATTTGTATTATTTCAGAAGTCTCTTCTGCAATAAAGAGTCAGCTTGCACACATTTTTTTTTTTTTTTTACATTGTAAGGAGAACTCAAGACTTATGCCCCATACACACGGTCGGAAATTCCGATGAAAGATGTCCGATCGGACCATGTTGTCGGAAAATCCACCCGTGTGTGGGCTCCATCGGACTTTTTCCGTCGGAATTTCCGTCTAAAAAAGTTTGAGAGCTGGATCTCATATTTTCTGACAACAAAATCCGATTGGACTTTTTCTGATCGTGTGTCGAGAATTCCGACGCACAAAGTGCCACACATGCTCAGAAAAAAATTGGAGCTGAAAGCTATTGGCTACTGGCCTCTACGTAGTCCCATCGTACGTGTTCGATGTCACCTCGTTCCGAATGATCGAATTTTCCGACAACTTCGTGCGACCGCGTGTATGCAAGAGAAGTTTCGGCCAAAATCCGTCAGAAAAAAATTGGACGGATTTTGTGGTCGGAATGTCTGACCGTGTGTACGGGGGCTAAGAGAAAATCAGGACAGATTTTAATTTAGTTTTAGTGTGCTGTTGAAATCAATAAATATAATTTATTATCATCATTAATTTATAGGATTATTTTTTGTTTTGAATATCCTAGCCTTGCAAAATTAGTTCTAAGTAACTAGGTGTGGGTGGTGTCTATGCTCTCAAGAAAATATACATTTCTTTTGCTAAACAATAGGATCTAATCACAGTGCAGGGACAATGGGTATAGATGGTGGGCAGTGTGGATAGGTAGTGTGCACATGCTGTTGGCTGAATGTAGCTGTGGTAGAACAAGGCTACTCACAGAACACATTTATTGACCAGAGCTGAAGCTGCATGAAGGAAACATGTGAACACATGACATGATATTAACAAAATGCACAAAGAGCAGCTATCATGATAAGGTTAACATACAACACTCCTCCCCTCGGATAACAATGTTGTTCAGATGATTTGGGCAGTCAATGTCCCTTCTAAGCCGATCATGTACATCAGGGTAGCCAACCTTTGAGAGGCAGAGATCTATGTGAACAACATGAAAGAGATAAAAGATCACTGGGGTTCTGCTCCTTTTTATTTTTTAAAGAGATTAACTAGCCAGGCCTAACTAAATCGTAAAGAAAACTTAGAAAATATAATAAAACAAATGTCACTGTAAAAATATAAACGTAGCCTAACTTAAAAGTAGACAGTGTCAGTCAGAGTAGTGAATAGCGTTAGTAGGCCAGAGGTCGGTGTCAGTAGAGCAGTGGATGGTGTCAGCAGAGCAATGGATGTGTCAGTATGGCAGAGGTGGATGCCATTAGAACAGTGGATGGGGTCAGTAGTGCAGTGGATGGTGTCAGTATTTTTTTTTTTTACAATTTAATTATTTTTAATGATATTTTTTATTATTGTTTACATTATTATTTTACATTTTATTTAGAAGCCCTGTTGGGGACTTTGGTGAAATATCAGGGGTCTAAACAGAACCCTGATGTCTATCTTTTGAGACAGAGAAAGGGACTGAGGACAGAGATTGCCCCCATCAATTGTCTCTGCAACTTCAGCTGCACTGGACAGTGAATGAATTGGAAGTGCTCTGTACTGAGCATCTTCCTGTTCATTAACAAACTGCAGCATAGTAAACACAATTTGATTATGAATGAACACAGTAAGTGATTAGTACTGATCACTCACCGTGTTCATTAGAAAGAGGAAGGGCCGGTAAATGACATATTTACTGACCTCTTCCCTACTCTCTGTCCTGAAACATCTCATGCAGCAGCTGGTGGGAGAGGAGAGGCGGGAAGCAGGCAGCACTGCAGGGAGAGGGGGTGGACACAAAGAGTACATGGGGTGCGGGCAGCTGAAAGAGGAGAAACAGGGACTGAAGGGGCGATGGGGGCAACATTTACTGGTACCGATCCTATTTCCTCCTGCAGCCACTGATTGCTAGCTGGAGGGAGAGGCGGAAAGGCTTTCAGTAGCTGCAGGCAGGAAGGGGATCGCTACAAGTAAATGTTGCCCTCACTGCCCCTCCTGTCCAATTTCCCGAGGTCGGCAAGAAAGGTTTGCAAACAACCCATCTCCTACCCATGATCAATGGGTAGATTGTACATTAATGGATAGTTCTACTTTAGGGATGACCTCACAACTTGATTCTCTTGAGGAATTTACACTCACAAGGGTGTCTTTGTGCCTTTTCCCTGGGCCTGACTTATTTTTAGGTTTTCAAATTATTGAGGTTAGGATAAGAGAAGATCTACATTTCTACATTCTAGCTGACCAAGATATTGGCTGCTAATCTGGCCTTTTACGAGTCTAGTCCAGTGATCACTTGCCTGGGGACCTCTACAACAGTTGCTGTTTCCATACAATTTCTATGCCATATAGCATGCATAGCCAAGTCCTTTTGGGAAGAGTTTATGAATAATAAGGATGAGATTAAATGAAACTCAGGGCAGTCTTAATTTTACCAAAATCTCCATTATCCAAGTGCAGGACAGAACAAGTATAAATGTGACAGGTTCACTTTGCATGTTCCATCACACATACAGGTAACCTCATAACAGAAAGCTATAAAAAGAGTCCAGCTTCACACGAAGAGAAATATGATATACTGTAGATTGATTTTCCCACTAAATTGTTTATTTCTGAGGGAATGATGTATGAGGACGTTCCCTGATTTTTTATGTAGTGTCAAAAAACATGTAAATGCATCAAAGCCTGGCTGATCGGGCCGGTGCACAGCACACCGCATGAAATAAGATCTAGATTGATTTTTTCCCCACTTTCTAATCCCTCTCATATTTCTATTTTTAAGATTGACAGGTGGCTTTGCATTGCAGCTGTTGTGCCTTTTAATGGAAAATAGTTTATTTTTTTTCTTTCAGGCAAGGTTTGCATTTTCCTATATGTTGGCATGCAGGTTGAATATTTTTATCCTTTGACAGAGTAGCAGTGTTTACTCAAAAACTAATTTAATGTTTTTTTTTTTTTTTTACCTGCCTGCTTTTTTTCCTGGTGTCAGAAGTTAGAAGGTCTGCAGTTTTCAGGAAGAGGGACCTGTACTGAGTTAATATACTTTCCTCGATGCTGACTGACTGGCAATTGCTACAAGCTCACCCTGTGCATTGAAAATAGGCAGGCAAAGCAAACACATTCTGGTTTTCTTATAGAAAAAGTAAAAGCACTGACATTTGGAGAGCTCGTAGTGCAAGATGGATGTAAAAAAAATCTATTGACGAGCCATTAGGTGCCCACATAGGAAGTTTCTTGCCTAATGTATGAAGCATTTTACACCCAATGCACTTAATCCGTACCATGAAAGTCCATAGTTGCCTCAATTTTTCTGCCATCCCCATTTTTTTCTAAATTCCAGGACGACGGTACTTTATGCTTATTTTTCCCATATAGTAGCACTATCTACCAATGCACTTACTGTGTATGTGGGGTATTTGCTTGTGGCAGTCATCAACCCCTCGTCTTTTCAAATGGTCCCTGAATCATTGCAGAGTGAAGAAATATGTTAGGTGGCAATGACTTCCCCTGTCCACATGCTAACTTTGAAAATGAGAGCCTTGGATTAGCAGGGGGCAGGCCCTCTCAAATACTCAGGGTCCGCCTATCTGCGGAGGAGTTGTGTTCGGGTGGAAGCTGGAGATGGAGTTTTAGGCTGTTGAGGCCTTTGAGGGAGCTCCCCAGTCAGGGGGGTGACCATGGGCCTGGGCTCGAGTGCAGGCAGGATCCTCTCAAGACACACGGAGGTGTCCTGGACAGGAGGCACTAGGAGCAAAGAGAGGATGGTGGGAGAACACTGCTGGGCAAGTCTCCAGGAGCAACAGGAACAGCCAGGAGGTCTGGTGAGTGACACGGGCAGGGTGGCATGGGCAGTGGAAAGAGGCAGCTGCAGCCAAGAGGGCTGGAAAGGCCTGAAGAGGTGGCACTGGGAGCAGTAGCCACATGTGGGACAGCTAGCACTAAGGACTACCTATTTTTCTACACCATAGGGTCCTGTGGGCCATGCCTGTAAGGGCTTTCGCTCTGGGCCTGACAGAGTCAGTGTCAGGCCCCACATCAGTGCTAGCTGGTCCTGGGAGTGATAGTCTGCAAGCAAGTATATGTGCTGGAGGTGACAGAGAAGAGGTTGTAAATATACTGGATTGTATATATTTCAGTCCCTTTGTATATTTCTTCAATTAAGTGGGCGCCCCATATGTACCCCATCCCCATCCCCACCCAAGTTTAATTCCCCTAATAAAAGTTAAAAAAAAAAGTACAAGGACTGTTTTTTGACTTAGTGAGTCTGGACATTTGTGTGCCTGGCTCTGTGCAGGGTGGGAGACAGACCATAATCACCAGTGGCCCCTACGGGGTTAGCGCTACACAAGGCTCTCCCTATTTCTAAAATTCTATTCCCAATTAAATCGGTTGTATACCCGCACAAAAAAAAAAAAAAAACTGTAAGGCAAAGGCATAATGATCTAGAATACACAGCATACTAGCTCATTATGAAATACCTTTGATCGAGGCATCGGCATTGGATCCCAGTCACGGCTGAGGGAGCTGGCATTTTCCCCTCTGCGTGTCTTCCAGGTTCGTGGCTCCGCCGCTGTGATTGGCCGAGCTGCGATGACGTCACTCCCACGCAATGCGTGCAGGAGTCTTCTTTCAGCATCCGCTGGACCTTCAGAGCGCATGCGCCGCTGACGTCAGCAGCTGCATGCAAGGTAAATATCTCCTAAACCATACAGGTTTTGGAGATATTTATTTCACCTACAGGTAAGCCCTTTTTATATCTGGTCTCCCACAGTACACAGAACATGGAAATGCAATTATTTTAGTAAATAGAAACTGCTAAATACCTTTTCTCTTTAACAGTTATAGCAGTCTTGTGACTTCTATCAGTGTCCAGTTGAGCACTGGTTAATGCTTTTAGGAGGAGTTTTCATTCCACTCTGACTGTCCTATGAGGCTGCATGACCCCTGACCCCCTGTCTGGACAGTGCTGATTGGCCCTGTGTTAAACACATGCACCCCACCCCAAAAAAAAAAGAAAAGAAAAACACCCAAGGCTCTGTACTATAAGGAGATAGATTAGGGACAGTAAAAGAAGGGGAGGATCAGATAAGACAGGATCAAACAGCCTTTTTACACAACGTGGAGGGTTAACCACTTAGGTTACACATTGAGTACAACAAGCATGCTTTACTGCATATACAGACTGTTGCTGTTGTGGGTTTAGTTACACTTTAAGTCCTGTAAGATGTGAGATGGAGCCTCCATGAATCAGACTTGTTTTTCCAGTATATCCCACAGATGCTTAATTGGATTGAGATCTGAAGAATTTGGAGGCCAAGTCAGCAATGCAAACTTATTGTTGTGTTCCTCAAACAATTCTTGATTCATCAGACCATACCACCTTCTTTCATTGGTCTGTGGTCCAGTTCTGATGTTCACATCCAAATTTTAAACACTTTTTGCTGTGGACATGAGTCAGCATGGGCACCCTGACCAGTCTGCGACTACACAGCCCCATACACAACAAACTGCAATGCACTGTGTGCTGTGACACCTTTCTATCAGAACCAGCATTAACCTTTCCAGCTATTTGAGCTACAGTAGCTCTTCTGTTGGATTGGACTACATGGACCAGCCTACATTCCCCACGTGCATCCATGAGCCTTGGCCATCCATGACCCTGTCACCTGTTCACCAGCTTTCCTTCCTTGGACTTCTTTTGGTAGGTCCTGACCACTGCAGACCGGCAACATCCCAATAGAGCTGCAGTTGCTCTCACTCGTCTAGCCATTACAATTCGGCCCTTGTCAAAGTCACTCAAGCCCTTACACTTGTCCATTTGTTTTGCTTTCAACACATCAACTTCAGGGAAATGTTCACTTGCTGTTTAATATATCTCAATACATTTCAGATGCTATTGTAATGAGATGATCAATGTTATTTACTTTACCTGTCAGTGGTCATGTTGTTATATATATATATATATATATATATATATATATATATATATATATATATATATACAAATGTTTTGTCTTGCAAAGGTGAGGGTTCACACATAATTTAAAGTCATAGTTCACCTTTACCAAAAAAAAATAAAAAAAGGCCTATGCAGATAAGGGATGTCTGTAGATAAAAACAAACTGTGTAACTTTGACCAAAGTTGAATAATGCCCTCGCTATAGGTGTAGACCATTTACATACCTCATGAGGCCTGACTGGAAAACTTGTAGGACATTGCTAAGGAAATTGCTAAGAGAAGCCTAGTGTTACTGCTCACCTTTACTATCACAAAACATGACCTTTACAATCATGTTAGCAACATCGTACAAATTTCCCAGGCTCCATGAGATACAGAAGGAATTACAGTAGGAGATACAGGAAACTTGTAGGATGTTGCCAACGTGTTGGTGAAGATGATGGTGAGCAGTAACACTAGGCTTCTATTAGCAATGTCCTTGACAATGTCTTACAAGCTTCATGAATGGCCTACACTTCTAGCAAGATCATTATTCAACTTTAATCAAAGCTGCACAACTTGTTGTTATCAACAGACATCTCTTATCTGCATAGGACAATACAAATCTGCAGAGAACAGAGCTGAAATAATCAGTACTCTGCAGCAAAGTGGTGACCACTGCCACTAGAGGAGAAGAGGAAGGACCCCAGGATGTCATGTAACTAGTTAGAAGACTGTTGAAAAATAGGTCGGAATGTAAAAAATCGGTAAACATTTCATGTAGTTGGAGGGGGGGGGGGGGGGGGGGGATGTTACAAGATTGAAGATGAGTTTTAAAGTACTCCAGTCATGAGACAATTAAGCCGGCTTCTGACCTCTACTTTTGAAAATGTTAGTTTCGGGGCCATAATGTCCTGTCACTGGCCAGGACTATGTATTGCGATAACTAATTCTGACACTTATTTGCAGCATGCATTTTCGGGGTAAGTGACACAAAACTATCTTAAGCCTCGTACACACGATCGGACTTTCCGACAGGAAATCATTCGATGACAGGCTGTTGGCGGAAAATCTGACCATTTGTATGCTCCATCGGACAATTGTCATTTTTTCCACAGAAAAATGTTGGATAGCAGGTTTTCAAATTTTCCGCAAACAAATGTATGTTGTCGGATTTACCAAGCGTGTGTACACAAGTCCGTCGGACAAAAGTCCAAAGTACAAACACGCATGCTCAGAATCAAGGACGAGCCAGAAGCGGTCGGTCTTGTAAGCTAGCGTTCATAATGGAGAATTACCATTTGTGTTGTGGCAAATTATGAAATCTCGAAATGCAGCGCACATTCTCTTCTTCTTTAATGGGATAATACTGAAGCTGCTTTTGCTGGTGATATTATTATGCTTTTTTTTTTTTTTTTTTTTTTGGGCAAGTTACCACACCATTATCCCGTAGTTTTTAGGATCAAAGATACAACTATGTTGTTGTCCCTTGTCAATTTTACATTGTATGTTTTTTAAATGTAACTGCCTACTCCCAAACTGTCATTTGAAGTAAAACACATAGCCAAGTATTATCCTACACAATTTTTTTATTGTGCATTAAAAAAAAGAAAACAAATAAAATTAGACATGCTATCTGCCAATAGAACTTAACCAAAAAGTGCATTCTATGCATCCAAGAATATAGAAAATATACCAAATCAAATCATTATTCAACCAAAAAAAATAATGTCAAAGCAATAACTCCAAGGCCAATAATAAATAACATGTTATCTCCTCCGATTCCACAACATGTCTGGTTGACGAACGGCCATTCAGAAACTAACTGAAAAGTGCGAAATGAAAAGCGCGAATCAACACACAAAACTTCCACTAACACGAGATTAGCAGAAGGAGCCCAAGGGGTAGCGCATGACTATTGAACTTCCATTTTATCGTCTCATAGTACTCTAGAATGTCACTACCTTCGTAATTGTTGGCCAACAATTGTGTGGCCGTGTGTATGCAAGACAAGTTTGGGCGAACGCCCTTCGGACAAAAGTCTGCGGTTTTGTTGGCCAACAATCCGATCGTGTGTACGAGGCATTAGCCAAATAACAAGCATTTTGAGAACAGGGCCATTCACGGCGGTACATTATGTTTCTCCTGACAGATGTACTTTAAATCCAGCTCTCTTATTCCCTTACTACTTTATATTGTATGGCAATTGTTCTGCCTCCTATTGTGTTATAGTATTGCTAAATATGTTTTCCAACTGTTTGCATCTGTTGTTGGCAACTTTTTGTTTACTTCTATCTACATTACCTGTCTTTGTATCTCCTACTTTGTATAGTGCCAAGAGAGAGGATGGCGCTGTATAACTCAGTAACAATAGTTAATCCCAGTAGAGTTTTCCATTTCATACGAAGAAAACTTTTGTTAAATGCAGGCTGATGTGTTTTGTATGCAAAGGCTGCTTTTCAGTCCCAGGGCAGCATTGTACCTGCAGATTATACAGAAAAGTGGAGTTACATTAACCTTTCTTCCTATACTGAAAGTAATCTAAATGACTATAGTCCCCGGTACAGCACAGCAATTCAGTTTGATTTTATTTGCTTTTCTATGCCTATGTCCTTACTATTTTTTCTCCTTGCAGATTTATCAGCACTCCTTTACTGCGCAGTATGCCCTGTGTAACCTCATCACAAGGTAAGAGTTCTCTTTTATTGGTGAGAAATCGAAGATTTATGTTTGTGTAGCATTGATGCAGTCTTAAAATATTGCTGTTGGTACAGAAAGATGATTGAATGGGAATGAAATAAAATAGCGTGGCTGCTTTCCCTAGAATTCATTGCTTGGGCAGGTGTAGAAATATTCTGTCTATGAGCTTCTCCCATATCTAAGTCTAGGTATCCATGTTCTGCTTTTTATTCTTACTTAGCTGACCTTTTAAGGCCAAACTTGCTGGACTATTGTTTATTAGACATGTGCATTCGTTTTCGTCTGAATGCATTTTCGTCCGAATTTCAGGTATTTTCGTTATCGTTTTAACAAACGATAACGAAAGTGCAGAATCCAAAAAAACGAAAGATCCGACATAAACAAATGCTTTATTTTCGTTGTAACAACAGTTCGATATAGATAGGAGATTCGACGCTGACAATAACAATCTGTGTCCATTGAACCTGTGGTCGAATGTGCCTAAACTTAACTCTATTAGTCCAAGATTATTCTACATAGAGAGAAAAGATTCAACGTAGAAAGGAAAGATTCGACGTAGAAAGGAAAGATTCGACCTAGAAAGGAAAAATTCGGCGTAGAAAGGAAAAATTCGACGTAGAGAGGAAAGATTGCTGCTGGAATTGGGTGGAATTGCAGCTGAACTATACAGAGTCATACAGTTTAACTGCTCCGTTGAATCTTCTTTGAACATTCGACAGACACCATAAGCCCTCAATGACAGATTCGACCTTAATTCATTTGAATTTTTGGACGAATGCAATTTTTAACGAAAAATGAAATAAATAAAAACGAATTTCGGGAGTAACTAAATAAATTTATTTTTCGGACGAAAACGAAATTCCGAAACGAAATATTTCAGTGTGCACATGTCTATTGTTTATACTTTCATTATTGTGGAATTTTTAAAGACCTTTCAGGCTATACAATATCCCGCAATATAAAGTGGTTTTAAAGTCAAATTGT
Source organism: Lithobates sylvaticus (assembly GCA_028564925.1). NCBI lineage: Eukaryota > Metazoa > Chordata > Amphibia > Anura > Ranidae > Lithobates > Lithobates sylvaticus. Next base: position 446,397,689 of record CM053030.1, read on the forward strand.
TTTTTTTAACCTTAAAGTGGAGTTCCACCCACTTTTACAACTCTTCAGCATCCCTCACTAAACTGTGCACTGTAAACAAATTGGATATTTTTTTTATTTTTTTTTTCAGCACAGACTGTATATCTGCTGTATTCATTTTTCACTTCCTCCTCCCTGGCCGCGGCCCATCGCATCATTTCCTGTTTGCAATGCCTCCTGGGAAGGGGCAGCAACTTCCTCTCAAACTGCCGTTGCTATGGAAACCTGACCTGAAACCTATTACACTGCTTATGCTGCACTGAGCATGTACGAGATCTGCAAGGATGAGATCCAGGAAGAAATACAGTCTGGCTTCAGATGCCCACACTTAAGATGGCCACGGCCTGCTGCAAGTTTATAAAATAACAAACTACTGCTAAAAACTAACAAAACAGACCTTAGTTTACAGACTAACTTTACTAGAATACATTAAGCTTGTGTATTATAGGGGTATTTTTATTTAAAAAGTATAATTTCGGCCGGAACACCGCTTTAAAGTGGAAGTAAACCCTCCTATCGTTTTCAGTCAAGGAAGCTGCCATCTTGGCCTCTGTTCAATCTTCAACTGCCATGATGCTGCACATGTGATCAGTTATGACACCAGCCATTGGATGGTTTGACAGTTTGGTTGAAAGCATAGTCAATGTGACAGGTAGCATTTCCGGCATGCCATTTTTTTTAACTATTTAAATCAAAGGGTTTACTTCCGCTTTAATGCATTCTATACATTAGGGTAAAAAAAAACTTCCACTAGCAGCCCCCCTTTCCCCTCCCCAAACACTCACCTGAGTTCTATATTGATCCAGCACTGTCCCTGGCTATATCTCTTCTCTCCCCTCTTTCTGCTCTCACAGGCTACACTGAGAATGGGCCATTGGCTCTTGCTGCTGTCAGTCAAATCCTGTGAGGAGGGAGCAGGGGATGTTTGTGTGTGTGTCTATGGATGTGTCTATAGATGCACACAGCCCGGCATGGGAGCACGCCTGAACGGGTGCCCCCTCGGCACACGATTTGCTATGGGGGCGCCGGCAGAAAAAGAAGAGCGGGCAGTGCCAGAGAGGGCTCTGGGGCTCCAGAAGAGGAGATAAGTGACTGCTCTGTGAAATAGAGCAGGTAAGAATAACATCATTTTTATTTTAATTAAAGTGGTGTTGCCACCAAAAAAAAAAAAAAAAAAATAATTGGAAAAAAAATTGTTTTTTTACTTACCTCTAAATGCCTGTTGCTAGGGGGTCCCTCATAGTCTGCCACCTTCAGTGCCCGGGCACTGAAATCACTTCCCCTCGGTGCCGCACAGTCATCTGGGACCTGTCATGTGTCCCAGATGACTGAGCGTCGTATCAGGGCGCACGGCGCCGCTCGCGCATGCAGTAAAAATGCCAGCGCCGCGAGTGGAGTGGGGAACGAGGGGGGCTTTGTCCCCCCCGCATCGCTGGACCCTGGGACAGGTAAGTGTCCGATTATTAAAAGTCAGCAGCTGCAGTATTTGTAGCTGCTGACTTTTAAAAATGTTTTTTTTTAGTGGGCACTCCTCTTTAAAGTATAATTAAAGGCAAGGGTTTGCCTTTAAAAAGGTCAATTTTTTTGCCATCAACAGGAACTCCCTTCAAAATGATTGGCACTCAAGAGTGCCAACGATGCCTTCTGTACTGTAGATTCCATGAATGAAAATTGCTCTGTGAATTCTGGAAGCAAACCAAAACAGGAAATGAGAGGCAATCCCCCAAAGTAAAGGAAACCTGCTGTGTCACCAGAAATAGTGTTCCTATTGGAAGATTTCCTCTCTATTACTGTTCTGGTGTCAACCCAAGATTTTGGATTTTCGGTTACTTTCACTCTAGATGATAATGGTAAACAGGGCAAATAGAGAGGGTGAACGGAAGCACAAACATCAATAAAAACCTGTTTTGCCTTTAGTTACACTAAAAAGAAACTCCCTTCGTAATCACTTCAAACACTTCACGCAAATCGTTGTGCCTGTGCGTCGGTACTTTGATGCTAAATACTGTTGTTATGGCAGCAGCTAGCTGCCATAACCCCTGTATTTTCAGGAATGGCGTGCAGTTCTCTTTATAATAAAAGTGGTCTCTGCGGTGGATTTGCTGCTAGATCACTTTTATTGGGAGTAGCGATACGGTCGTCTCCGCCGCTTAGCGGAGCCGTTGGTAGTGGCGGAGATGATCGTGTCTGCTCCCCTCACTGCCTGGATGCCGAGTGAGGGAAAGATGGCCCCCACCCTGCTCCATAGCATTGGAGGGTGGAAGCGATGTAAAACGTCACTTCCGCCCAATGGTCTTAAAGGTAAAAAAAAATTATTTGTAAAAAAAAAAATGACATTTACGTTTTTTCTTTTATTTTTTTTATTGCATTTTAGTGTAAATATGAGATCTGAGGTCTTTTTGACCCCAGATCTCATATTTAAGAGGTCCTGTCATGCTTTTTTTTTTATTACAAGAGATGTTTACATTCCTGTAATAGGATTAAAAGTGACCCAAAATATTTTTTTTTAAAAAGACAGTGTAAAAATAAAAAATAAAAAGTAAAATAAATAAGAAAATAAAAATATATTTTTTTTAAAGCACCCCGTCCCGCCGAGCTCGCGCGCAGAAGCGAACGCATGCGCAAATTAAAATTATGTTCAAAGTACACATGTGAGGTATCTCCGCGATCATTAGCGCGAGAGCAATAATTCTAGCACTGGACCTCCTCTGTAACTCAAAACTGGTAACCTGACTGTACAAATTTTTAAACATCGCCAATGGAGATTTTTAAGTGCCAAAGTTTGTCGCCATTCCATGAGCGGGCGCAATTTTGAAGCGCGACAAACTGGGTATCAATTTACTCGGCGTAACATTATCTTTCAAAATATAGAAAAAAATTGGGCTAACTTTACTGATGTCTTTTTTTTATTTCAAAAAAGTGTATTGTTTCCAAAAAAAATGCGCTTGTAAAACCGCTGCACAAATACGGTGTGACATAAAGTATTTCAATGACCACTATTTTATTCTCTAGGGTGTATAAAAAATGGACGGTATATATAATGTTTGGGGGTTCTAAGTAATTTTCTAGCAAAAAATACTTTTAACTTGTAAACAACAAGTCTCAAAAAGAGGCTCGGGGCTAAAGTGGTTAAATTCTGCCTGCCCTTTGGTCCCTATTGCTTTGGATACATCCATGCAGGTGCAGGAGCGTATGTGTGTCCCCAAACTCACACGCATTCGCACCCACACAGATGTGAAATTGGGAACAGTTTCTGTGTCCAAATAAACATAAATGGGACTGCCTGCAAGTGGGTACACGGAACGCTTGTGAATCCCAATATGGCCAAACACGGCTCTTTGCATGGATGTATGCTTAAGTATGCCTGTGTGAATAAGGCCTTAAGCCTAGATCTCAAAATAAAAACCATGTTGTTTCAGGTTTTTCTGTGTGGTTATTTGGCTACAAAGCTGCGTCTCCTGTGTAATGTGGAGGTCCCAACAACAGGGCTCAATCACAGAGAATAGCAACGTTACCCACTGGCATCTGCTGCTGTAGGTTGTCAGCAGGGAGAGGGTTCCCTCCCACCAGCAACACATTACACAGAGAGAAGGAGCGCTGCAATAGAAAAACATGACCAAGGTATTTACTTTGTGATTTACATTTCAAACTTAAGTTTAGTTAACCACCTCCCACCCGCCGTATTGTACAATGACGGGTGCAAGGTGGCTCTCTCATGCCAGGACGTTGTCACATGACATTGCCCCACTCTTGCGGCGCTTGTGCGCCTGAGGGGGTGTGCAGTACGGCGATCAGTGGTGCGCTGTGTCCCTGGGACACGGCGAATCACTGATCTTGGTAAAGGGCCAATGACAAGGCTCTCTTTACCCATGTGATTAGCTGTGTCCAATCACAGCTGATCACATGTATACAAGGAAATGCCGGATATTGTCATTCCTCTCCTCACACTGACAGCATGTGAGGAGAGGAGAGCCGATCAGCTGCATTTCCTCACAGGGGATATCTGGACAGATAATCAGGGCACTGATTATCAGTGCAGCCCCAACAGTGCCCAGCAGTGAAGCCAATCAGTGCCCAGCAGTGAAGCCAATCAGTGCTGCCTTTCAGCGCCCATCAGTGCCTGCTCATCAGTGCTGCCCATCAGTGCCTGCTCATCAGTGCCGCCCATCAGTGCCGCCTATCCATGCCACCTATTAGTGCCCGTAAGTGCCATATATTAGTGCCCGTAAGTGCCATCTATCAGTGCCATCAGTGCCACCTATCAGTGCCCATCAGTGCCACCTATAAGCGTTGCATATCAGTGCCGCCTATCAGTGCCCATCAGTGCTGCATATTAGCGCCTCCTCATCAGTGCCCATCGGTGCCACCTCATCAGTGCCACCTCATCAGTGCAGCCTATCAGTGCCCATCAGTGCTGCCTCATCAGCGCACATCAGTGAAGGAGAAAAATGACTTATTTACAAAATTTTATAACAGGAAAGTTTTTTTTTTTTTTTTCACTCTTTTTTTTTTTTTTTTAGCAAATAAAAAACCCAGTGGTGATTAAATACCACCAAAAGAAAGCTCTATCTGTCTAACAAAAAAATGATATAAATTTAGTTTGAGTACAGCGTTGCATGACCTTGCAATTGACATTCAAAGAGCGACAGCACTGAAAGCTGAAAATTGGCCTGGGCAGGAAAGGGGTAAAAGTGCTCTGTTTTGAAGCAGTTAAACAGGTTTCTAAAAAGAAAAAATTACAATCAATGTAAAATGTCCCTTGTGCTGTTGGCTGCTGCTTTTGTTGTACATTATATTTTGAAATATTCTATCCTTCCAAACCGCCCTTTCCCTTTCCCCACCACCTTATTCGTGCAAGGGGGGCTACTACCTGTGACAGGCGCTCATCGTGAAGGCCAACTTTGCCTGCTGTACTATAACCACCATAGATGGAAAGCGCTCTATAAATGCAGGAGACAAACCTTCATCCATCCACCCGTCCTCCATTCATAGATCACTTTTGTATTCATGAAAACTATAGTATGGCTCCTATGAACGGAAGAGAGGGTGAAAAGGACCGGCATTATTGGCACTCTTGACAAGAGCCTATGACATGTCAAGTGGGTTGTATTAACCCCAGCAGCACTGGAAGATTACCGCTGCGGGGGTATGGGAAGGCAGAGCATGGAAGATTTAAAGAAAGAGAGCAGCCACCAGTACTTGGGACCCTTCTCACTCAAATTAAGTACCATCCCTTTTCCTAATCAGAACACTTTAGCTTTAACCCTAACGCAGACCTCCTAACATTTTGAGATGGGATTGAGGGACACCTACTGGCAAATGTATGTACTGGCAATGCCACACCCCCTGCCACACCCCCTTAAAGGTGAATTAACCAAAAAAAAAAAAGGTTAATTAAATCCACAAGTGCTTTTTTGTACCACTACTATTCCTTTATATTGGCTCTTAAAATTGACAAATGCAGCAATTTAGAATTTGGATAAAAGGTTTAGCACTGGGAAACACTTTTTGAAAGATAAAAAGTGCATTTTATATAAAAACTATATAGATCAGACCAAAATGAGGGACAAATGAGGAGGAATGAGGGACAAAGGGACATTGCTCCAAATCAGGGACAGTCCCTCGAAATCAGGGACAGTTGGGAGCTATGCCTAACGTCTTGCTGTAAATTAACCCCTACAGGAACATACGCGTGCCAGATGCATCAGTGCCAAAAGCTACAAGTCATTTGCTGAGATCTGGGCACTGAAAATTACTCATTGGGAACAATTACGCTGGCACAGAAAACTAATCCCTTTGAATAGAGCATTATTAGTGGCGGCTTTTATCATTCACCATTCTATGAGTTATGTTTAGTTCTCAGCATTACTGCCTCCTGGGTTTACATTAACAGTCTTGAGCTCTTATAATAACCAGACATGTTCTTCTTATTCTAGCAGTTATTGGATGAAAATGATTTATTTCAGTTTACCAAACATTGCTCACTGGTGTCACCTAGTGGAGGATGCTTGCTGTCAGTAATGTCACTGTGACAGCTGTGGTGTAGGAGAAGAATGAGACACATTTCTTGCTGCAGAAGAATTGAGTGTAAGAACACAAATATTTAGCTATAGTCTTTGGAACAATATTTTAATACAATGATGACAAGCTTGCTTTGCTCAGATTTTTAGCATTTTTACAAATACAATTTCACCAGCTCAAATGTTAGTTCAAATATTTAAGAAACAATTCGAGAATGGCAACTGTTAGCTCTCTTTTGTGTTTAAGCGCAAAAAAGCAATTTAATCAATGAATTAAGTGGTATTTTTAGCTTTGTTCGCCTTTTTTTTTAACTCCTAAATAGAAAGGCGAGGAAAGGTGTAACGTTTTTTAGAATTTAGGTTAATACTCACACATTAACACTTGCACTAATTGGGGACTTCTCTTTCTACTTTTCATATCAGTATGATGCATATTGAGCAGCCCCTTTATAGGTGTTGTATATATTTGTCATTTAGATCCCAATGCTTTATACCTTTACACCAGTTAATAACTACTTGTAACCACATTGGGTCAAGTTAGTGAAGAAAGAGTTACTTGCAGTATAGTCCACCAATAAGGTTTGGAATTATAAATACCGGGGAAAATGGATAGTAAAGTTAAAGTGGTAGTAAACCCGTTTTTTTGTTTTTATTTTAAAAACCACCTGCAAGACAAAGCCATAATGAGCTAGTATGACTAGCATACTAGCTCATTATGCATCACTTACCTTAGATCGGGACCCCCGAAGCCGTCCTCGTCTGCCCCTCCAGCCGCAGCCATCTCTCCACAGATACCTGCGGCGCTGTGATTGGCCGGAGCAGCGAAGACGTCACTCCCCGCATGCATGCGGGAGACGTCAAATCCGGCAAGGGGATTAACCCTGTGAATGCACCATTGTCTACGGCACGCATGCGCCGTAGACAACGTTGTAAAACTTTTTGGCAAATATCTCCTAAACCGTGTAGGTTTAGAAGATATTTCTTGTACCTACAGGTAAGCCTTAATCTAGGCTTACCTGTAGATGCAAGTTGTAATGGAGGGTTTACAACCTCTTTAACTCTTCTAACCTCGGAGGCACAAACTCCATACAGTAGCAATACACAACTGAAGCACCCTTTAGCTTAGTGTTCTAGGTGTACATATCCCAGAGTGCCATGCAACTAGCCCAGCGGTCAGGTGACACGCCGCATCAGAGCAAATGAAGCCACTGAGTCCGCGGGATTGATTTGCTAAAGGCAAATCCATTTTGCACTTCCAAGTGCACTTGAAAGTGCAGTTGCTGAAGATCTGAGGGGGACATGCAAGGAAAGTAAAAAACAGCATTTTTGCTTGTACATGATTGGATGATAGAAATCAGCAGAGCTTCCCCTCATTTCCGATCTTCCCCTCAGATCTGCAGTGACTGCACTTCCAAGTGCACTTATAGTGAAGAGTGGATTTGCCTTTCGTAAATCAACCCCAAAGATTTTAATCACATGTCTGTCCAGGAAAAGTGACGCTCACCACGGAGAGTGCCCCCTTTATGCCATACATTGTGTTCCGGCATATACCTCTGGCAAACCCTAGGGGCGTCAGTGCACCATTTCCTGCATACCCACATGAACCTGCCTACTAGACATGTGCATTCGTTTTCGTCCGAATGCATTTTCGTCCGAATTTCAGGTATTTTCGTTATCGTTTTAACAAACGATAACGAATGTGCAGAATCTGAAAAAAAGAAAGATCCGACATAAAGAAATGCTTTATTTTCATTTTCGCTGTGACAACAGTTCGATATAGATAGGAGATTCGACGCTGACAATAACAATCTGTGTCCATTGAACCTGTGGTCGAATGTGCCTAACCTTAACTCTATTAGTCCAAGATTATTCTACATAGAGAAAAAAGATTCAACGTAGAGAGAAAAGATTTGACGTAGAGAGAAGATTCGACGTAGAGAGAAAAGATTTGACGTAGAGAGAAAAGATTCGACGTAGAGAGAAAAGATTTGACGTAGAGGGAAAAGATTCAACGTAGAGAGAAAAGATTTGACGTAGAGAGAAGATTCGACGTAGAGAGAAAAGATTTGACGTAGAGAGAAAAGATTCGACGTAGAGAGAAAAGATTTGACGTAGAGAGAAAAGATTCAACGTAGAGAGAAAAGATTTGACGTAGAGAGAAGATTCGACGCAGAGAGGAAGTATTCGACGTAGAGAGAAAAGATTCGACGTAGAGAGAAAAGATTTGACGTAGAGAGAAAAGATTCAACGTAGAGAGAAAAGATTTGACGTAGAGAGAAGATTCGACGCAGAGAGGAAGTATTCGACGTAGAGAGAAAAGATTAGACGTAGAGAGAAGATTCGACGCAGAGAGGAAGTATTCGATGTAGAGAGAAAAGATTTGACGTAGAGAGAAGATTCGACGCAGAGAGGAAGTATTCGATGTAGAGAGAAAAGATTTGACATAGAGAGAAGATTCGATGTAGAGAGGAAAGACTTAAAGAAGGGAGAAAAGATTTGACGTAGAGAGGAAAGATTTTACGTAGAGAGAAGATTCGACTAGACATGTGCAATTTGTTTATTTTTTTTTTAGTTTTTTTCGTTTTCGTACGAATGAACGAATCGTTCGAATTGAACGAATCCGAAAAACAACGAAAATCCCAAAAAAACTAATTAGAAACAACGAATGTACGAATGAAGAAAATCCGAAAAACTAAAAAAGGAACAACGAAAATGAACGAAAAAATTTGTACATTTTTTTTTTTTTTTTGAATTGGTAATTTTCCGTGTCCTTTACAATGGTGCTGCTTAACGTGCTTCGAATAGATTGCATTAAAAAATTCGTACATTTGTAACTTTTTTTTTTTTCGATTCGTAACTTTTTTTTTCGATTCGTAACATTTTTTTCGATTCGTAAATTATTAAAATGTAATAATAGCACATATTACATAAAATTATGAATTGTGCTCCGATTACGAATCTACGAATGTTACGAATGTACGAATAAATACGAATGCGTCCGAATTTCGAATAAACGAATAAACGAAAATTAAACTAACGAAAAAACGAATCAACGAAAAAATAACTCTTACGAATCGTTACGAATCAACGGAAACGAAAAAAACGAAACGAAAATAAACAATTTTTTTCGGAAACGAAAAAAACGAAACGAAAATAAACGAATTTTTTTGTTGTGCACATGTCTAGATTCGACTTAGAGAGAAAAGATTGCTGCTGGAATTGGGTGGAATTGCAGCTAAACTATACAGAGTCATACAGTTTAGCTGCTCCATTGAATCTTCTTTGAACATTCGACAGACACCATAAGCCTTCAATGACAGATTTGACCTTAATTCATTTGGATTTTCGGAAGAATGCAATTTTTTACGAAAAACAAAATAATTAAAAACGAATTTCGGGAGTAACTAAATACATTTATTTTTCGGACGAAAACAAAATTCCGAAACAAAATATTTCAGTGTGCACATGTCTACTGCCTACACATACAACTGTTCTGAATTTCTGACAGGATCAAAAGTTTGTTTTTTGCTTGTTTTTTGCATTGAGCTAACAAAATGCTTTCAGGCCCGGTTCACACTGCTGCGGTGCATGGAACGCTGCGAATCCACTGCGGGTTCCCGCACCGCATGTCTCCCGCCGGCAGTTCACACTGCCCTATGCGAGCTGCTGGGAGTGTCAATGAAATGTTAATGACACCCCCATAGCAGCTCGCATATCGCAGTGCGATCTGCAAAATCGGACAGGAATCGGATCGCATGGTGAGAACACCATGCGATCCGATTCTGCTGCGGACCGAAAAAAAGGGTCCTGTCCGATTTTGGGCCGAATGCGATGCGAATTCAGCCATACTATCTGTATGGCTGAATTTGCATCGCACAGAGATCGCATATGATTTGAACTTCAGTGCGGTGCGAATCATATGCGATCTTCCCCACCGCAGCAGTGTGAACCGGGCCTTAATGTTATATTTAGCAAGTCAAAAGTAAAAAAATAAGTGAAGTTCATTCTTGAGTTTACATACACTTTGATACACTGTTCCTTTAACCACTTAAGCCCCGGACCATTTTGCTGGCCAAAGACCAGAGCACTTTTTGCGATTCGGCACTGCGTCGCTTTAACTGACAATCTTGCGGTCATGCAACATGGCTCCTAAACAAAATTGACGTCCTTTTTTCCCCACAAATAGAGCTTTCTTTTGGAGGTCATTGATCACCTGTGTGGTTTTTATTTTTAGCGCTATAAACAAAAAAGAACGACAATTTTGAAAAAAAAATCAATGTTTTTTACTTTTTGCTATAATAAATATACCCAAAAAAATATATAAAAAAACTTTTGTTTTCCTCAGTTTAGGCCGATACGTATTCGTCGACATATTTTTGGTAAAAAAAATCGCAATAAACGTTTATTGATTGGTTTGTGCAAAAGTTATAGAGCCTACAAAATAAGGGATAGTTTTATGGCATTTTTATTAATAATTTTTTGTTTTACTAGTAATGGCGGCGATCAGCGATTTTTATCATGACTGTAACATTGTGGCGGACACATCGGACAATTTTGACACATTTTTGGGACCATTGGCATTAATACAGCGATCAATGCTATAAAATTGCTGTAAAAATGTCATTGGCAGTGAAGGGGTTAACCGCTAGGGGGCGGGGGAGGGGTAAAGTTTGTCCAGGGGAGTGATTCTTACTGTGGGGGGGATGGGCTAGCAGTGACACGACACTGATCGCTGTTCCCGATGACAGGGAGAAGACGATCAGTGTCCTGTCACTAGGAAGAACGGGGAGCTGTGTTTACATCGGGATCTCCCCGTTCTTCAGCTCCGTGACACGATCGCGAGTCCGCGGGTCCCACGGGCACGGTCACGGAGCTCGCGGCAGGCACGTTACTTTGCCCAGCCGTGCCATTCTGCTGACATATAAGTACAGGAGGCAGTCGGCAAGCGGTTAAAGTGGTATTAAGCCAAAAGTAAAAAAAACATTATATTGCAGATTACAAATTCCTAGATGTGATGGCTGCATTAATTTACTTGTTTAGGCTTTCTCTCCCTTATTTCTACCTGGTGATCCAGCCAATACGCCTGTTGTTTTTCAACAGAACAAGCTCTCCTAATGTATCATTTAGAGGGTTGAGACAAACCATTTACCGCTGACAGGGGGCTTACAGTGATCAGCTTGTATTTATTTATGTAAAATCTTTATCCAAAAAAAAATGTGTTGTAATGCCTCGTGTAGCTATAGTGTGAACTGAAATGTAGCTTCAATTTGTTAGTATATCTAAATCTGCTAGTTCATCAAAGGCCGCGTACACACGAAGGGACTATCCCGCGGGATTATCATCTGGACTGAAGTCCAGCGGATAATCCCCTCGTGTGTGGGCGTCGGCAGACTTTTTGGCGCCAAAGTCCGGCAGACCAAAGTTTTAAGTTTGGTTTTAAAATTATCCGCTGGACTTGGCAGTCCGGCGGACAATCCCGCCGTTAGTAGGCAAGTCCGCGGGACTTTTGAAATGAACGGACTTGCCGCTCATCGGCAAGTCCGTTCATTTAGCACGTGACTTCAGGTTACGTAGCTAGCGTAGGCAGTAAATGCCGCCGCGCTAGCTCCGTGACCTGGCATGGATTTAAAGGGACTCCCCACGCCGAAAAACAGCGTGGGGGTTCCCCCCAAATCCATGTCAGACCCTTATCCGAGCACGCAGCCTGGCAGGCCAGGAAAGGGGTGGAGGCGAACGAGCGCCCCCCCCCCTCCTGAGCCGTACCAGGCCGCGTGCCCTCAACATGGGGGGTGCCCTGGGGAAAGGGGGGCCGTGCGGCCCCCCCACCCCAAAGCACCTTGTCCCCATGTTGATGAGGACAAGGGCCTCTTCCCGACAACACTGGCCGTTGGTTGTCGGGGTCTGCGGGCGGGGGCTTATCGGAATCTGAGAGCCCCCTTTTATAAGGGGGCACTCAGATACCAGCCCCCCACCCTATGTGAATGAGTATGGGGTACGATGTACCCCTACCCATTCACCTAAGGTGTAAAATGTAAAGTAAAAAAACACCCACACTTTTGCAAAAAATAGTTTATTGCACTGCTCCGGGGGTCTTAATCCGTCTTGGGGGTCTTCTCGCCTGACTCCCCTGCCATTTACCAAGCTCTTTTACCAAGCGGGGAAGTCCGGCTACCTTCTTCGTCGTCGCCGCCGTCGTCTGGGGTCTCGATCTGCCTTCGGGGGTCTTCCGGGGGTCTCTTCTGTTCTTCCGGGGGTCTCTTCGCCTTCTTCTTCTTGTCCTTCTTCTTGTTCTTCTTCTTCCGATGTTGACCCGACGCTCTCTCTGCCCGGAATGCCTGTGCCGTGCTGCGCTGGGACTTATATAGGGACATGGGGACAGGGTCACATGCTCATGTCACATGGTGACCCCGCCTCCTTGTGTTGTCACAGTCCCGGAGGATGCTGGGACTGTGACATCACAAGGGGGCGGGGTCACCATGTGACATGAGCATGTGACCCTGTCCCCATGTCCCTATATAAGTCCCAGCGCAGCGCGGCACAGGCATTCCGGGCAGAGAGAGCGTCGGGTCAACATCGGAAGAAGAAGAACAAGAAGGACAAGAAGAAGAAGACGACGACCGCCGCAAGAACAGAAGAGACCCCCGGAAGACCCCCGAAGGCGGATCGAGACCCCCAGACAACGGCGGCGACGACGAAGAAGGTAGCCGGCCTCCTCCGCTCGTGAAAGAGCTAGGTAAAAGAGCAGAAGAGAGCGGAGGAGTCTGGCGAGAAGACCCCCAAGACGGAAGAAGACCCCCGGAGCAGTGCAATAAACTATTTTTTCAAAAGTGTGTGTGTTTTTTTTTACTTTACATTTTACACCTTAGGTGAATGGGTAGGGGTACATCGTACCCCATACTCATTCACATAGGGTGGGGGGCCGGTATCTGGGGGCCCCCTTATTAAAGGGGGCTCCCAGATTCCGATAAGCCCCCGCCCGCAGACCCCGACAACCAACGGCCAGGGTTGTCGGGAAGAGGCCCTTGTCCTCATCAACATGGGGACAAGGTGCTTTGGGGTGGGGGGGCCGCACGTTCGTCCCCACCCCTTTCCTGGCCTGCCAGGCTGCGTGCTCGGATAAGGGTCTGACATGGATTTGGGGGGGACCCCCACGCCGTTTTTCGGCGTGGGGATTCCCTTTAAATCCATGCAAGGTGACGGAGCTAGCGCGGCGGCATTTACTGCCTACGCTAGCTACGTACCTGAAGTTACGTTAGAAATGAACGGACTGCTCCGTGTGTGGGCAAGTCCGTTCATTTTCAAAAGTCCCGCGGATTGTCCGTCGGAGAAGTCCGGGCGTGTGTGGGCAAGTCCACACGCTCGGAAAGTCCGGCGGACCCAGCTGGAAAGTCCGCCGGGAAAAGTCTGCACGTGTGTACGCGGCATAACACTCCCTTCCCTCCAGACTGACAATGCTGCTGTCCAAAGGTTCCCCATGTCCTCCTTCATCCAGAGTGGGGGCACTTTAGTACATGAGGTGTATTATTGGCCAGATCACCAGAAAACAGAGGGGAAAAAAGCCTAAAAGAAAAATGTAGGCAGCCACCACATCTAATGATTGGCAGGTGCATTATATTAAATTTTTGGTTTTGGTTTAATACTGCTTCAAGCTGTTTCTTTGACAGGGTGATACCACATTATTTTTGTTTTCTATGCTGACAGGGTGACTTTTAGGCCTCATGCGCATTATGCATGCTGGACGTTAAAACAACATTATAAAAACACCAGTAGCTTTGCAGTGAGTTTTTTAACGTTTTTGCAATAGCGTTTTTTACAGTTTATTAGCGTTTTTCCACATTAGCGTTTTTTGTAAAAAAAAAATTGCCTCCTCTCAGAACCCACTAGTTTTGTTTTGTTTTTTTAAGCTGAAAGACGCCCCAGCCAAAAACTGCTGATAACAGCCTATGTGTGCATGGACACATAGGATAACATGATGGGGAGTTTATTGACTGTAGAAAAAAAAGCCAAAAACAGCTGCTGTAAAAACGTCCAAAAAACGTCCAGTGTGCATGAGGCTTTAAGCTGAACTCCAGCCACAAACAAAAGATAAAAAATGAATAGTCCATTAAGATAAAATAACAAACCTATTTTTTTGCTGCAATATTCACCTTCTATCCAAAGATTCCCCTTGCAGTACATTTTTCTCCTGCTAGATGTCCTAAGTCTGATGGCCAGCATCATTCAACCCACTTTCTCTGAGCCCAGACCAGATAGCAAGGATAACTTGTCACAAATTTGTGGCAGTGTTGAATTGTAAGTCTGCTAACTTTCTGCACATTTTCACTGGCAAGTTGTACACTTGCAGAGCACTTGAAGTTCTAGTTGACACTTTTCTAATTTGTAGCAAATTTGCGTGGCAAGTCTCTAGCAAGAGCAAAGTTGCAGTGGTGAGTCTACAGCAAGAGCTCTGCAAGTCAACAGCATGAAAATTCAGCCACAGTGACCCCTGTGGTGGGATGACTATTGCACAACATAACTGAACCAGAACTTGCAGCAGATGCAGAAGGTTTGCAAAGAAAGTTGATATGAAGTCATGCAATGCGGACTTGCTGCAATTGTACTTGAATCCTGGCAAGTCTAGCAATAGCTTAGCAAGTCATTTTCAAACTCTCAGCACAATTGCTTGCTATGTGGGATGTCATCCTGGACACACCCCTAGGCTGTGACTGGACAGTCAAAAGACAAGCAGCACAGTGATGATCTCACCTCTCTGTCACTCATCTCTCTCCTCCTATCATCATGTTTCCTGTCAGCACATTAAAGTGGAGCTCCACCCAAAAGGGGAAGCTCTGCTTGTCTGCCTCCCCCCCCTCCGCTGCCACATTTGGCACCTTTTGGGGGGGGGGAGCGGGGACCTAATTTTGGTACCTACTGCCACTTCCTGCTGAGTTCACCATGGCAAACTCAGCAGGAATTTCGGCCTCCCTCCTCCTTTGCCCGCAGCTGGCCCATTCACAGAGCACAGCACATTTTGCGCATGCGCAGTAGGGAACAGGCTGTAAAGCTACAAGTCTTTCCCTTAGTGGAGACGGAGGTGTCGGCACCCAATAGCTGATTGAAGAATCCACTCGAGTGAGGACACTGCTGGATTCCTGGATTACTGGTAAGTGTCCTACAGTATTTGTAGCTGCTGACTTTTCATTTTTTGCTGAAGGAGCCCAGAGCTCCGCTTTAACTAATTGGCTCCTTGTCCTGTTTCTTCCCTTCACACTCCAGCCCTGCTGTACAGGGACTGCAGGAGGTTGACTCCAGGTCTAATTCAGGTAGTGAAACCGGTTGCATTAAAAAAAAAAAAAAAAATCATGTATTAATGATTTCAAGGATTCTTTAATTTTTCTGCCTTCTATAGCTGCCTAGAGTTCAGGTTTTATATATTTTAGCGCACCAGACTCAAAACCACTATAGAAATTAGAAACCAAAAAGAAGAAGCCTTTAACAAGCAAGCCAAAATGCAATGACCAATCTTACTGATAACAATAGAAACCCATAAAACCACTTGAATTGAACTTGGCACAGTTCATGACACCCCTTGAATAAAAGCAATTGATGCCTAATTTTCAAATCGGGGCAGCTTGCAGTCAGGTAAATTGGCTAAACAAGCTAAGGATGAGGTCTGATGCCTACTCTGAATGACAATGTTGGAGCTGACAATTGGGTAGACACAGCACACAGTAGCCTTTGCATGTGATCTGCAGGAGGTGACAGGTAAATACAGCATTGCTTTTCCTTGGCCATGTCCATACAAGGCAGGGTTTCCCCTTTACCTGCTGCAGAATATCACTGAACAAAATGACATCACCTCCTACACAAACACAAGTAAGACATAAAATATTCAAATCACATCTGTTATCACCATTACTTACATGGGTTTCAGATAGTGGGAAGGTGTATTTGCAAGAAGAAATCCAAAATATCCTTCTTGGATTTGTTAAGCGCCATACACTTGCCGGGCGTCATCAGCCGGTTTAATAAAAAACGGTCAACATTCAGCCTGTGTGTACTGCAGCCGGTCTGTCGAAGGGCCATGACCGAGAAAGGTCTGCCGAACGGCTCCCTATCAGCGCCCTCAGCCAATGGCAGGGGGATGCCCCCCTGTCAGATTACAATAGAACAGCAAGGGAGATTGATGTACTATCATTACAATGTTAGTACAGCGGCTCCAACCTGAGCTGTCAGTTTTTTTTGTAAGGGAAACTCCATGCCAAAAGAAAAAAAATGGCGTGTGGTGCCCCCTAAAATCCATACCAGATCCATATCAAACTTGCAGCCAAGTAGGTCAGAACGGGGGGGGGGGGTCCTAAACCAGGCCACATGCCCTCAACATGGGGGATACACCAAAGCACCTGGTCCCCATGTTGATGAGGACAGGGGCATCTTCCCCACAACCCTGGGTGGTGGTTATGGGGGTCTTCTGGCAGTGGGCTTATCAGCATCTGGAAGCCCCCTTTAACAAGGGGGCCCCAGATCCTGCCCCCCCCCATGTGAATGAGTATAGGGTACACCCCTACCCATTCACCCAAAAAAAAAATAGTGTAAAAAAAACAGGAGCCAGTTTTTGACAAGTCCTTTATTAAAAATGCAGATCCATTGTCAATGACGACACTCGCTGCACCCCTGGACCGGAAAAAGGAGAAAAAAAGCTCTGCCCACGACAACAGCTAATCGCCGACTGCCTGCTCCTCCATCTGACAGTTCTTAAAAAGGGGCAGGGCCACCTGGTGATGTCACCTGGTGGCACCGCCCCTCCTTGTGATGTCATCGGCCCTTGTGACGTCATCAGATTAAATTTTGGCATGGGGTTCCCCTTAAAATACATACCAGACCCAAAGGGCCTGGTATGGATTGGGGGGACCCCCAAAACGTATTTTTTTTCTATTGCGGGCTAATTTGGCAATGTTTTTTCTTCAATCAGCTGTCAGAGGGAAAGCCCGCTGACAGCTGATGACTTAACCATTGTTAAGGACTCAGCAGCCAGCTTCATAGCCCCGTTCCTTAACAACCTCTTGAATGTGTGCTCGGTTGGCGAACATCCCGCAGAGCGCATAGAAAATTTGGAAGTTCAGCAAACACCCAAATGGGCAATGTTCGGGCCAAACTGCTCGCCCATACCTAATGATAAAGAGGGGCATGCAAAGTGCAGAAACTAAGGAAAAAAAGCAAGACTGATCTGCAGTGATCTGATCACAGTAAACTAAATTCTCACAGGTAGTAGATTCATCGTTTCTCTTTGCCTTGACATTAGGGAGATCGGTAAACTATTACTTTTACTTAGACAGCCATGTTTTTGGGCTGCCTCATTGTTGGATCATTATTTTCGAATTAGTGATTCTTATAGATGGACATCTGACAATGAGGCACTGCTTTTAGAGAATGAAATCTTGCTCTGATCACATATGCTGAGAGCAAATAAACAAAGAGGTAGAGATAAACACAAAGGGAACAGACAGAATTCTAAATAATAGATCACTAGCATAAAACAACTGCCTAAAATGAAATTCCAACTTTGAGAATAACAAAAGAAATTGAGTAGACTGCATGATCAAAAACAATAAATTTATAAAATATACATTTACTTCTTTTTACTGGAATTTTGTACACAGTTGCCATTTATATATAAGCGTATAATAGATAAAGATAGACATTTTTTTTTGTAGCTGAAGAGGGGGGGGGGGGGTGTGCATTTGTGCAATAACAAGAGATGCAGAAAGGACATTTGTTCCTGAGACCATAAGGTGATAGGATCCAACCATGACCTTCCCTGCCATTTCATCACCTATCACCTGAAAGCACTGATTGCATTATGGACAGAATTTAGGCTGTTCACAGACACAGGCCTAACCCGGACTGTTTTGGTCAATGTATAGCTGCTTTTCTCCCAATACATGTCAATAGGAATGCAAAAGCAGCTTAAAACAGGTTGATGCAGTTTAGAAGGAAGTCAAGTGGAAGTCCAATGCACCGGTTAACAAACTCTGAATGATCTCAGGGCATCTTATGCTAAATGCAAGCTGAATGCTCTTGAAAGCAGATTTTTGTTGCCCATCAACACAATCCCAAAGCTCATTGACGCAGGTATTTATGTACCTAAGTACTCAAATTACATTATGGTTATAAAATGGACTGTTCCTGGGCCAAGGAACCCAAAGGCTGAAATCACACCTGAGCTAAGTTCAGGTGATTTTATGTGTTTTTTATCTCAGTGTTTTTTCATGTGTAAATTAGGCATACACTAAATTGACAAAAGTGTTGGGACACCTACCTTTACACGCACATGAACTTTAATGGCATCCCAGTCTTAGTCTCTAGGGTTCAGTATTGAGTTGGCCCACCCTTTGCAGCTATAACAGCTTCAATTCATCTGGGCAGGCTATCCACAAGGTTTGGGAGTGTGTCTATGGAAATGTTTGACCATTCTTCCAGAAGCACATTTGTGAGGTCAAGCATTAACCACTTCAGCCCCGGACCAATTGGCAGCCAAAGGACCAGGCCCCTTTTTGCAATTCGGCACTGCGTCGCTTTAACTAACAATTGCGCGGTCATGCGACGTGGCTCCAAAACAAAATTGGCGTCCTTTTTTTCCCACAAATAGAGCTTACTTTTGGTGGTATTTGATCGCCCCTGCGGTTTTTATTTTTTGCGCTATAAACAAAAATAGAGCGACAATTTTGAAAAAAATTCAATATTTTTTACTTTTTGCTATAATAAATATCCCCAAAAAAATATATAAAAAAACATTTTTTTTTCCTCAGTTTAGGCCGATACATATTCTTCTACATATTTTTGGTAAAAAAAATCGCAATTAGCGATTATTGATTAGTTTGCGCAAAAGTTATAGCGTTTACAAAATAGAGGATAGTTTTATAGCATTTTTATTAATATTTTTTTTTTATTAGTAATGGCGGCGATCAGCGATTTTTATTGTGACTGCGACATTTTGGCGGACACATCGGACATTTTTGACACATTTTTGGGACATTTGTCATTTATACAGCAATCAGTGCTATTTAAATAGCACTGATTCCTATGTAAATGACAGTTGTAGTTAGGGGGTTAACCACTAGGGGGCGGGGAGGAGTCAGTGTGACGTGTTGTGTTTTTTTTTTACAGTAGGGGGGCGTGGCTGTACGTCTGACGTCATTGATCGGCGTTCCCGATGACAGGGAACCGCCGATCACTGACAGTCAGTGTAG
Organism: Lithobates sylvaticus; assembly: GCA_028564925.1. Taxonomy (NCBI): domain Eukaryota; kingdom Metazoa; phylum Chordata; class Amphibia; order Anura; family Ranidae; genus Lithobates; species Lithobates sylvaticus. Next base: position 446,416,956 of record CM053030.1, read on the forward strand.
GAAGCGCGGGGAGAGGTTTGTTTACATAGACCTCTCCCCGTTCTTCCGCTCCGTAACCCGATCGCGGGATACCAGCGGCGATCGGGTCCGCTGGTCCCGCGGCCGGGGTCACGGAGCTCCCGACCGGGTCGCGAGCGCGCCGCTAGCGGCGCGCGCGCGACCCACGGGCAGGCACATGCACGATCACGTACAGGTACGTGATTCTGCCTGCCTGTGCCATTCTGCTGACGTATATATGCAGTGGCCGGTCGGGAAGCGGTTAATGTGGACTAGTAGGCCCAGCTTGCAGTCTTCGCTCTAATTCATCCCAAAGGTGTTCTATCAGGTTGAGGTCAGGACTAGTCAAGTTCCTTCACCCCAAATTCGCTCATCCATGTCTTTATGGACCTTGCTTTCTGCACTGGTCCAAATCATTTGATGGCGGGGGATTATGGTACGGGGTTGTTTTTCAGGGGTTGGGCTTGGTCCCTTAGTTCCAGTGAAGGGAACTCTTAAGCCCGTTAGCATCCCAAGACATTTTGGACAATTTCATGGTCCCAACTTTGTGGGAACAGTTTGGGGATGGCCCCTTCCTGTTCCAACATGACTGTGCACCAGTGCACAAAGCAAGGTCCATAATTAATTAATTGATATTATTTAATTTGTTACGCAAGGTGGATGCTTGCAGTTGGCAGACAGGCAGAGTGATTCAATAATAGTCCAAGTACAAGGCAGACAAGGTTCAGAATAGTCAGGTTCAATCCATAGTCAAAAAGCAGGCAGAGTTCAGAGAATAGCTGATATCAAAGCGTATATGTAAAGCGCTGCGTAAATTGACGGCGCTATATAAGTACCTATAATAATAATACATTTCTTCATCAATTTAGGTCAATGTGTATTCTGCTACATATTTTTTGTAAAAAATCCCAATACGTGTATTTACAGTATCTACAAACTATGGTATATTTGTATTAATTTTTTTTCTTACTAGTTATGGTGGCAATCAGCGACTTCATCGGGACGGCGATATTGGGGCAGACAAATTGGACACCTAACTGACACTTTTGACACTTTCTGGGGACCAGTGACATTAATACAGTGATCAGTGCTAAAAATATGCACTGTTAGTGTACTAATGACACTGACAGAGAAGGGGTTAACATTGGGGCGACCAAAGGGTTAAATGTGTTCCCTAGGAATGATTGCTAACTGTGGGGGGTGCTTTGACTGGGTGAATGTAAATGTTCCTGTTTAGCAGGAACATGAGATCGGCACATTCCCCTCTCACAGAACTGAGGTCTCACGAATGATTGGCGGGTCCCGGCATACATCGGGTCACCAGTGGCACAGAACTGTCAGATCACATACCCAGTACGTGATCTGGCGCAGAGCTCCCGACCTGCCACCGTAAATCTATGGTGGGTGGTCCTTAGGGATTAAATCCGGTTTGGTCCCCACCCAGAATTTGACCACATCATTCACCTTGCAGGTGGACATACAGACAAGGGGAATGCCACAGCCAATTCCAGGATGCTGGAATGAGGAGTAGGAGCGCTAGACGCTCCTGACATCAGCCAGAGCTTATGAAAGGCCATGGTTCCCAGGGTTGGTGTGTTTTTTGTGAATGAACAGAGTTCCAGACATTGTCATTCAGGCTGAAAACTGCTCCTGTTGCACTACTGGTACTGTGATGCCGTGTACACACGATCGGAGTTCCGGCCAGAAAAAGACCGATGAGAGCTTTTCATCAGAAAATGCGACCGTGTGTAGGCTTCATCGGAATTTTGCTGGCCGAATTTCCGACAGCAAAGAATTGAGAGCATGTTCTCAATTTTTCAGACGGAAAAGGTTTCTATCGGAAATTCCGATCGTCTGTAGCAATTCTGACGCGCAAAATTCTTACGCATTCTCGGAAACAATTTGACGCATGCTCAGAAGCATTGAACTCGGCTCGTTGTAGTGTTGTACGTTCTTGACGGTCAGAATTTGGTGTGAGCGTGTGTAGGCAACACAGTTTGAGCGGAATTCTGTAGGAATTCCGTTGAGAAAACCGTCAGAGCTTTTTCCGACGAGAATTACGATCGTGTGTACGCGGCATAAGTGTACCCAGCTGAGTAGCTATTCTACCGGGTTTGTTGTGGACTGTTGCTGCTTTGCTTCAATATAAATTCTTATTGCGCCTGCCTGTGTGAGTTATTGTCTCTGCACCACACTGCACCCCACCCACATATAAGCAACTAAAACACCAAAAAACGTCTCTCAAAGTGCAATTTATTTTTCTTTGTTCCTTATTGCCAAACTAACAAAAACAAAACTCAAAAGCCATTTGAAGCCCTTAAAAGCCTTAATAAAAAAGTCTCAAACCATATTAAATAACATTTAATATCATTTCACCTTCCTCGTTGACTCCAGTTCATTTTGTTCATCCCCACTTTTTAGAAAGCCTCACAGAAAAAAAATAAAAACAAGATCTCTTTTCAACATCCTCCTCTTTTTACATATTCTTTCATGATGATTCACTTGAAAAGTGCATTTCTTGCCAATCATTTTAAAGTTTTGCTGGAGATCCTGGTATTAATAGGACACGCGTCAGCCTCCCGCCTGAGGCAAGTAATAATATAGTGTCTCCTCTTCACCAGCATTATCAGGAACAAATGCCGTTCATTCAGGATTATACAAGTGGTGCAAAGATAGAATATTCTCTCTGTTCTAGACAGAATTTAAGAGTAGCAGAACATAACTGTTACCAGCCAGAAAATGTAAAAGTCACTCCTGCCCAGTGTGCCAGAGCTTCAAGGCAAAATGTCACAAAGAAAAGATCACCTACACTTGGAGCAGTTTACTAATGAGATAAAATATGGCATATATCTTCAGATCTGTCAGTGGCGTGATTAATGATACAATGTGATACCAAACTCATTATGAGTACAAACATTTTGAATAATTATCTGCAGTGTCCAGACTAAGTTCTGATTCTCCACTGATGATTAATTGAAAATGCAGCATGACTTTAAATAGTAAAATTGAATTCTGTGTTTTTTTGGTGACATATATATTGTCACCTTTGCCCTAAAATACTTTGGGCATATTTTAAACTTCCTATTTCTCCTCTACACCCCCTTTGTGCCCCCCCCCCCCCTCCTTCCCACACACACAAATAGACTCTTACAGAAAAAGGTCTGCAAGCTTAATAAAAATGACAATGTAGCAATGTTTGTGTGCTACATTTTAAAGAGGACCCGTCCCTCCCCCTCTTCCCCTGTCCCCACTTTATAAACCTGTATAATTGAATAGGGAAGAAAAAATGAATTTTTTATTAGGGGATGATAACTTAAATGGGGTAGGGAATTATGGGATGCCCAACTTGAAAAATGCCCAAACTGAAACAAAGAGACAACCTCCTCCCTATTTAAATGGATCTTCTTCTTTCCTCCTGTACAAACATGGTTCCTTTGTACAGCACCTGCTGCTCACTTCTGGTAGAACTAACAGTATATCACTAGTTCAGAAAAGGCCCATTACAGGCAGGAGCTCTCAGCCCCTTTGGCAAAGTAGCACAAATGGAATGAACAGCATAACACAGTCCTTTCTGCTTCCCTGTGGCCACTGATCCAGGCTCCACTTGATTGCAGAATGCTAGCTCACCTGGGTGCCACCAGCTGCACCTGGCTGCTCTTCCTCCCAGTCCTTCCAACTGACACACACACAGAGATCTCCCAGGGCAAGGTTAGATGAAGACTTGGCACACTGCAGTTTTCAAGAAAGCACTGTTACAACTGACAGTCTCTCCCCTTGAATGGTCCCTCGACCGTGCTGATCTACTCACTGTCTCTGCTTCCTCTCTCCTGCTGCCTCTCCGGCATGAATCCCTCCAACTGCCTCCTGTGGTTGGATTCTTCCAGGCCAGCTATCCCAAGCTCCAGCCTGAGGCAACCCCTTCCACCCCTCCCCAGTAAGGGGCTCCTCAAGGGCCTTTGACAGCTTCCCTCAGCACTGCTTCTCCATCTTCCACCCAAACTTCTCTGCTGGCATGGCCCATGTCTATTTAAGGGGTTTCCTTCATTTCCTGCCAGGCTCACTGAGGATTGGCCAAGGGATCATAAATATTTGAGACAGCTCCTCCTCACTTCCACCCACTAGTTCCAGAACATTCTCCAATGCTCTGGAAACAAGAGGGAAGTATCTGACATCTGCCAGGATGAGTCATCTAGCCCTGGCCTCCAGTAACCCTGAACCAATTTAATGACTCATGTCTAACCCAGAGCCACCTATATTTTCTCAACACTTCTTCCCTTAGCTATTATTTAGCTGCCATTGATTTGATTTTACTTTTTTTATTATTCATATTTAAACTTTTTCCATATCATTCAATTTTTTCTTTATTTGTTTTTTGTTCTCATGACATTTAAAAAAAAAAAAAACATGCAAAATAAAAAAAAAAGGTAATTTATTAGAAAATTTATTTTACTGTCATTATAAATGAAATTACAAAATAAAATGTGCACTTTTATCTACCATAATACTAGTTGTTTTAAAACTAACACTGGTCAAAATAAAATAAAAAAACTTTTTTTTTAGTTTTGTTGTATTATATGTCTATAGATTACATCGAAAATGAAATTATTAAATTATTATAATTAAGACAATATTGCCAAGGAAAAGCCTTCTTTGGCTAAAAAGACAATATTTATTTACTGCACAAAATATGTAAGCCAAAAGTTGCTTATTTTAGTTTTCCAACAGAGTAGGGATCGTTAAAACACCTATCAGGTTACTTTTTGTAATTTGCATCACACTGGGGTCATTGCACATAGTGGAAGCGTACCCTTGCTTACATTCTGCGGGATGCCTGTTTTCTTCCCTAGCATAAAGCGTACATATAGAATTTTAAGGTATGTGAATCTGCAAGTTCACAGCAGTTGTTGGTCAATGTGTACAAATAGTCTACTGTTGAGTATCTACTTTCCCTAATGAAATTCATGCATATTTATCCAGATGAGAATTTTGCCCAGTTAGGAAAAGCCTTGGGTGCGCACAACATCCCTTTTGTGGCTGAAACAATGGCTATGGCTCCAGCATTTGTTACCTGATGTGTGACAAATCATAATTAGATTTCTTCATTACTGGCCAAACATTTATTATTTAGTAATTGGTTGAAAAATAGGTCACTCACTGCAGGAAGCAACCAGCTTTATAAAACAGATGTTCTACTCCTCCAAAAATAATGAGCTCCTGCTTTGCAATTTATATAGATGATAAAGTGTTTTGTTGCATTACAGTGCAAAAACAGTAGGCGTGCTGAACAATATAAAATTATTTCATTTATGCCTGACTTTATTTCTTCCACATGTTATTAATAGTGGTTCCTGGAAACATTTTTATTTTTTATCTTTGTTTATTGATAATTTGCTTTTAAAACTCTACATAAAATTCTGGAAATGATTTAAAAGTTTAACTAATATGTTTGTTTGATATGGTAGCAGAAAATATAGTAAAATTTACATATGTTAAAATTATTTTCATTAAAAAACACATTTTATCGTTATTTTACCCGCGGTTTGCGGCCGCTAGCGGGGTGGTTTAAACCCCGCTAGCGGCCGAAAAAAGGTTAAAACCCCTTTCATTAAAAAACACATTTTATCGTTATTTTGACTATAACAGCAGAGGGGACCTGGACAGTAATGAATAACTGGATCTTCTCATTATTGCTTGGCTTTTTTCTGTGCTTGATAGATAGTAAATTAGAATGAGCGTATCTGCCTAGGTTAGATTCTTAGGGGTTTGTCTAATCCAGCTTGAAATCTGCAAACACAATTAAAGTCTATGGGGGGATGGGACAAATATTAATACTAAGTTGTGATAATTTTGGCTAAGAGGTGAGTTTTTATCCAAAAGGGGCATTGGGTTGCTGGGCACTGCCATGGGGTACACCTAACAAAGCAAAAACTTTTTTTTTAATCCCATAGAGAGGGGAAAGGCTCATTTTAATGTGACTTTGAGGGTGACATGTAAAAAAAAAAAAAAGTCTTTTAAATGACATGCTTGGAAGATAACATTAAGCTGTATTGGCTTTACAGAACAGTAAAATTTGCACTGACAGCGTGAATGATATACTTTGGCATCACATACTTTGACATGTCATTGATTTTTTAATGAAATGACAAAGAAGGACACCTTCTAGCACAATGTATTTAGGCAATGAACACACCCCTACCACACTCTAAGTTATGTAGACCATTAAGAAAATATATGCCAAAAATAATTGGCCACACCCAGATTCTTTTTTTCACCATTGTTTTTTCTTTATACCTAATTGTAAGGGGGCGATAGTGCACTCTCCTAGTTGGCCACTAGTTGGCCCTCTTGTTGAAATATCTATAAGGTTGTGTCAGGTTAGAGAGGGCAGGAAGAATAGCCAGGAGAAAAAGAGAGGCCTTTGGCTGCGTAAGCCCCCAATGGGACTATTTGGACCTATTTTCCAACAATGTAGTCTTTCTTTTTAATGGTATTCCTCAGCTGGTGGATACTGGAGAGGGTCCTGTAACCCTGAAGGGAGAATGAGGATAGGATGGATGTGACCCGTTGAAGGGAAGGTGCTGCACAACAGCTATCAGAGAATGACGATGCTTCTGTTGTATCGTGAAAGAATTTTTGAGAAGTAAAGTGTTGAAAAAGCTGCTGACTGGTGTCTCCTTCTTCTAATGCCTATTATCCAAAAGAATTTGGCTGTAGCTGGAGAATAGAGGGCAAGAATGGTGTATGATGGTAAATGTTCATGGAACTGTATGCTTCTCTGGGAGCGGAGATTATCGTAGACAAGGTGATCAGGATAGTAGGTCTGTCTGGGGTGCCCAGGAAGGTCATGTTATACCCATGTCTGTTTGGCCCTGCTTACAGGATTTTTGAATATCAAACAAGATAATTAAAAGAATCTTTGGTCACAGTATACATTTTCATTTTATAACACCAGCATTGTGACAGCAATACAAACAATAGTAATTTTTGACAAGCCACACAACTTTGTGACCATATATATGCTTTAAGGGATAGAATGAAAGTTTAGTGTAGAATAACACTTTTAGTAGTTGAATAGTTTTCATAGATATCTATTCATTCAGACCAAAAAGAAGAACCACTGAAGAGTATAGAGGGATAGAGGGATTTGGTTCCAAATAAGAGATAGTTTGGAGGTATGCACTAATGCTACAGTTTTTCACACGTTATTGATTATGTATTACCTGAAATGTAGCTAGTGTTCCAACTATGCACTTGTTGTCTATTGTAATTACGTACGAAAACCTTTATAAAGCCTTTCTATCCATATTCAGAGTAGGTAGAGTAAATGGCTAATTTGCACAGTACTTCTGGTAGCTATTTTCTGACAGTATAGTGACAGCGTATCCTTTACCAAGAATCAGGAAAATGGAGCAGTGCTTGTTAGCAGAAGCAATTACAGCAGCCTTTCTTCACCTTTTTAACCTTAAAATAATTTTCAGGTTCTTAGGAAAACCCTGCTAAAATTGATTTTACCTTCAGCTCATGGTACAATTAGCTTGATGATCAAAAAGTTGAAGAAAGTTTTAAATAAAAGAATAAGTAATTTGGCATACCTGGCATATCTAATTTTTGTAATATTCTTGAAACAAATAATAATTGCAAAATTTCGATGACCTCTAGCATTAGGGGTTAGTGTAGAAATGACCTCTTGCATTGGTGGTCAGTGTAGGTGAAAAATCTATCTACTATTGCTCACTCTTCAAGGAACCCCAACCAACCTCAGGAGGAACCCGGGTTGAGAAATATTGAGTTACAAAAGGTTATCTGGAATGGAAGGTTCATATTTATCTATACTTAAGAAGGTAACCTACAGGACAGTAACTTCATGATTCTGTCTGGTAGTAGAAGTATGACAAATCCTGCATTTACAGCACCATGCATCTTTTACAGCATATGCAACATAGTTTGCAATGTGCTGTATTGAACCACACCTTAAAGAGGAGCTCCAGTCTCCTGTGAAAAAAAAACAGCTACTCACCTGTCCCATGATTCCAGAGTGTGCTGACTTCAGCCGGTTTCACCTGCTGTCTTCTTTCCTCAACTCTGGCATCTTAACTGCCGTATGGGCGGGACACCCGGCCGAGACAGCTTGAGGGTCTACAGTTGGGTGCCCACTGTGCTTGAGTGAGCAACGATGTGCATTGTAAATGGTCAAGCAGACTTCTGGGACCTGTCTTGTATCCCAGAAAACTGCGGGGTCGAGGAGAACCTCCGCTTCAGATCACCTAGGCAAAATCGGGTACCTTGCTCCTCCAAAAGTGCCAATTCTTCAAGAGGAGCGGGGATTGAGTCCTTAAAGTGGAACTTCCCCTTTTGGGTCTAGCTCAGCTTTCAGCAGGCAAGCGAGGACAAGAACTATTGGAGACTTTAAATAGGAAATATGGAAGACTGTGAGCAATGGTGTCCCTAGGGGGGGCCAGAGGGGGCCCTGACCCCCCCAAAATTATGCTGTGCCCCACCATGTGCCCCCCCAAAAAAAAATCAAAAAAAATATTTTTTTTTTTTTTTTTTTACAAAAAGGCAATGTCTTTTTGTTTGCATTCGTAGCGGATGTGCCACATCTTACTCAGGCCGCTGCTGGAGTAACACAGTCTCTATTGAGAGGGGGAGTATTCTTCTAGCCTGGACGCGTGGGTAAGTGTGTGCACTGCAGTACACTGTAATCACTGAACTGCATTATCTCCATCTCTTCTCTCCCCAATCTGTCCCTCCCTCTCCTGTTCTTTCAAGACCTTCACAACTTACTTTCACTTTCAGTTAGGCAGGTAATAGACTAAGCAAATTTCTTTCCTGCATCCACAGAGTGCAGGAAAGAAACTTGCATGATTCCCCCATCAACACAGACAGTGGTGACAAGGGGAATATCCTTCCTGCCCAGCAATTGTATTCTCCCAACAAACAGTGATTATCACTAGTGGCTATAGCAACCACTAGTGATAATCATAAGAGTATCTGTCAGGCTGGTTGTTCCCAATTTGATCGATCAACTTGGTACATTCAGCCTGCTCATTAATGGTTCAAACCTCAGCCAGTTCCTGATGAACCAGCTGAGATTTAAACTGCCTATGGCAGGTCTTAGCACTTAGGCAGCCCCACTTTTTTAATTTAACTAGTAGGTTGCATTAAAAAAAAAAAAAGAAATGATCCAATTCTCCCATCTACACATTATAGGTGGATGGGGGAATCCTTGCAGCGTGGACCAGTGAACTACCAGGGTTGCTGTCCTGTCCTGGCTAGCGCTGGTCTCTGTCTCCATGGCAGCGGCGGCACGTTGGAACCCAGTGCTGGTTACTTTATGGGGCTAATGTACAGGAGAGCCAGCACAATTTGTTGTTAGAGATGGGCAGGGCATGTTCAAAATCCAACATGCCCGAGCCCGCCAGGAAGCCCACACTGCACGGCGCTAAGCACAAGCAGTGAGACATTTCCCGGTCCGCAGCTGCACAGATCAGGAATGTATCACTGCCTGTGATTAGCTGTGTGCAGTGTCGGCTTCCTGGTGGGATCGGGCATGTAGGATTTCAAACACACCCGAGCCCATCTATAATGGTTGTAGACAGTTGACCTCCCTGCAGGTTGCTTAGCAGCAGTGCAGCCTCCTCTGACATGCTGATCGTGATGCAATCCAGGTGATGCTCCTAGTTAAATCCTAGTGTTAAATATCATAGTGATTTTATTGATCAAAGCCCACCTTACAGGCATAGAGCCCACACCTTACAGACATGGAGCCCACACCTTACAGACATGGAGCCCACACCTTACAGGCATAGAGCCCACACCTTACAGGCATAGAGCCCACACCTTACAGGCATAGAGCCCACACCTTACAGGCATAGAGCCCACATGGCTGCTGAACATACGGTGGATGTGGTTGTACTCTTGATGCTAATAAATACTGTGTTTATTATATCTGACTGGGAGCATCACCTGGATCACATCCCAATCAGCATGTCAACAGAGAAGGTTATACAACATTACTGCTGCTAGGTGACCAGCTGGGGGCTCGGCTCTCTACAACCAATAGTGCCAGCCTTCCCCTGCATGCACCCATGTCACCAGCCCTAGGTCCTAATAGACTGCTGCCACTGCCAAGGACACAGATGCAATATGGAAGACTGTGAGGGGTATAGTTCAGTAAAAAGACTCCAGGCTTGCTCTAAATTACAATTCCCAGCAGAGAGACATTAAGGTTGAAGTCGTTTTCCCAGGCTGAGAAAGGAGGAGGCTTTCAGGATTTCGGCTTTCTAAAAGCATAACATTTTAAATGGACACTATCCTCATCCCTCCAATGCAATATTTTGTGCCCCAATGAGCTGGCCAGCAGAAGGTCTAGAGCATGTGTGCTACTAATTGCTGACTGTTGTTTCAGTGAACACGTATAGGTCCTTCCCCTTGTGAGGCATTCCCAGTGCAAGTTTAGGAAAGAGGTGGACTATTAAACATTCACTGTTCAAAATTGCACTGCTATTATTTGCTGCAGTTTGATTGTTAAATGCTGTTATATATATTTTACTGTGAACCAATCCAGTATAATTATGTATTTCTGATTCACCACTATACAGTCATTGCAGTCTGAGCAATGATGTGAAGTTGTTTTTTCAGGGGTTGGGCTTGGCGTCAGCATACCAAGACAATTTGGACAATTTAATGCTACCGACTTTGTGGGAACAGTTTGGGGATGCCCCCTTCCTGTTCCAACATGACTGTGCACCAGAGCACAAAGCAAGGTCAATAAAGACATGGATAAGCAAGTTTGGGGTGGAGGAACTTGACTGGCCTGCACAGAGTCCTGACCTCAACCCGATAGAACACCTTTGGGGTGAATTTGAGCGGAGACTGCGAGCCAGGTCTTCTCGTCCACATCAGTGCCTGACCTCACAAATGCGCTTCTGGAAGAATGGTCAAACATTCCCATAGACACACTCCTAAACCTTGTGGACATGGCAGTAAAGTTCATGCACATGTAAAGGCAGGCGCCCCCCTACTTTTAACAATATAGTGTGTGTATTTTTATATATATATATAATATATATCATATGTGTGACAATTTTAATTCCCTGAATGGACTGTAAAAACACAAATGTTTGTGCAGGAGCATTGTCGTGGTGGAGAATCCACTTGTCAGGCCAGAGTTTTGGTATTTTTTTCTGAAGATTCCCGTAACCTTTTTAGAATTTCAACAATGTAACAATGTTTGTTGACCATTTTACCCTGTTCTATGAACTTGTAGTGAACTATCCGCGTGTGATAAAAAAACACACCAGCATCCGTCCTTTGCCGTTCACAAATGAAGACTTCTAAAAAAAAAAAGATTTTCCATTCTCATGCTTTTGCTTGAATTGTAAGTGGACAGTAATTTTAAAATAATTCTTAATACAATATTGTTTAAAAGGTTCCATTCTCTAGTTTGGTATAAACAATAAACAATACACAGGGCCCATGCCATAGCAGATAGTTAGAGGAGTGACGCTAAGGCCCCTTTCACACTTATACGACTTGTCCCATGATTTGGGACTGCAAAGTAGCATGACAAGTCGTTCCCCATGATTTCCAATGACAGCCATTATATTAGTACGACTTCAAGTCGTTCCGACTTCAAAGTGGTCCCTGCACTACTTTGGTCCGATTTTGATGTCACTTACACAGGCATTCCTTGTAATCGCGGCAAAAATCGCGGCAAAAACGCGGACGCGAATCACGACAAAATCGCTGTAAAATCGAACTTTGAAGTCGCACAAGTGTGGAAGGGGCCTTAGACAAAAAACATCTGTAAAAAATGTACAGTTTGCTAACTACTCTCAGAGTTGGAACCAGTGGGATTTTAAATATGGCTCTTTACAAGAATAGTATTCTAGCCTTTTTTCATACTTTGAGAGGTGACCTAACCTTTATAATACATACAAGATCAGGGTATTCCAGAACATGAAAGCCAAGACCCTTTTGTTTGAAAGTTTTAGGTCTTTTTACCTGGACACTGCTGCTCTTCAAATCAGGTGTCAAAATGACAAAAGGCCTTAAATACCATCATACTTGTTCATATTAGAAAAGGAAGTTTTTTTTTCTTCTTCAAAAACCCATTAGATTTACACTTTTGGGGTTGGTTTGAATCTTGTTAGTGGCTGAGGGAGATGTTAAACTGTCCTCCTGAAAAACCCCAGCACATGCAGAAAGCTGTTGCTAATTTTTTTTTGTCTCCTGGCCTACCATCTGCCATTTGCTGCACCACTTCTAGTTTCATTGCTTGGCAATGCATTTTGGAGAAAAAAAAAATGTTTTCCTTAAAAAAAGCTGATTTTATTTCCCTACTGTTGACTTTCCATGCCTTGTGTCAAAATATGGGGGAGATTTTCTAAAACTGCAGCACACGGACCTGGTGCAGCTGTGCATAGTAACCAATCAGCTTCTAAATTCAGCTTGTTCAATTAAGCTATGCCAATACAATCTAGAATCTGATTAGTTACTATGCACATGTGCGCCAGATTCTGTGTGCACCAGTTTTAGTAAATCTACCCATATTTGTCTGTACATAGAGCCATCTTGTGTAAATAGTTTAATGTCCATAGTGTGTGCACAGGTGCAATGAGGCTTTTACACCAAGGGGCAAAAATAACATGAGTGCTTTCTCTGCTTACTTCACCTGATGTTCTATCTCCAGTGGAGATTCAGGAAGGTAAACTACTGAACATTGTTCAATATAGAGTCACAAGTTATTAAAGCTAACGCATTTCATCGCTTTGCCTTGCGGTTTTAGATTTTGCTATAGAGTTGAGAAAGACTGACAAAACTTAAGATGAACAATGTTCTATTGATTATGACAAAAGTAATGCTTAGTTCTTGCCAAGCAGATGGTGATTGCATGTCCACAGCTCCATTCTACAATGAGTAACATATTTCTCTGAATTGTGCTTGTCTGGCTGGGGCGCTGAGCGGAAATCCTCAGCTTTAGATTCTAGTTAACCCTCTGACATCTACTACATTTGCTGCAATTGTTCGGCTGTGCGGAATGGCTCTGGCGTTAACATTCTGTTTTTTTCCCGCCTTGATGGGAAATTTGATGAGCAGCTGTGTCTTATTTCATGATGAAAGTGTGGCATAGAGCTGCCTCCTAAAACAAGGGAAGATTTATACAACTGTGAGAAAACTCAGAGGCTGGAGAGAAGCTATAAATCTCACTGATTTCAAGTTGTTCTTAGGAAACTGAAACTAGAACTAGTAGAGTGCTTACCTCGGAGATTTGGTGATGCATTATGCTGGGTTAACAGAGGCTAAGTTTATGATTATGGTAAAAGCTGACCTTCATGAAAACAGCTAAATGAAACAGTCACATTTCATACAATACAGTATATTAAAAAATGCCTTACCTGCCAATATTTATAACACTGTTCCACCAGTTTTGTGACCCTGGAACGTATGCTAGACAGCACAGACAGGTTTTGGACATCCTTGTAGACTACCCTGCAGAAAAGCCTACAGACTGATCCAGGTCCCACTACAGCCTGTTTTTTGTAAATGAAGGAGGAGTACATTAACATCGTCATCTCTCTGCCCTTAGGATGTTAACATATAAGGATGGGTTTAGAGTTTGCAACATCACAGGATTCACACAAACACTGTATGTTTGCCGTACACCAAAAGTTCAAACTAAATAGTTAGTTCGCCTGCATGCTAAAGTGGTTGCAACAGGAAGTAGTCATCATATAGCGGAAATATTACGACCACCACTTCTTTTGACAGGCTCCAGCTCAAGGCACCCCCTCATTGATTGGGATCCTGGAGACTGTCTGTGTCCTCGTAACCTAAGACTGGTAGCATGCGTCCTAGCTTAATAAAAAAAAAAAAGTGGGGTTCCCCCAAAAATTCATACCAGACTTTTATACAGGATGGGGGTCTGGTATGGATTGTAAGAGGGGCTCTATGCAATAAAACAAAAAAAGGTAGGGCCTTCCCCCAAAATCCATTCAATTCCCTTATTCAAGCATGTAACTTGGCTTATTGATCGTATGTTCATATATGGTCAATGATGTCACCTGTGGAATCTGTCACTCTGTGGGAGTGAAGGGTAGAGACCAAACATGTGTTGCCAGGTTTTTCCTTTTGGTGGCTAGGAGGGCTTTGTGAAGGTTTCCAGAATCTGATAAGCCACCCCGCCCACAGACCTCCACAACCACCAAGCCAGGGTTGTAGAGAAGAGTCACTTTTCCTCTTCAACATGGGGGCAAGGTGCTTTGCCAAAGCCCCCCCCCCCCCAGAAAAGTACCCCTTTATGTGGCCTGGTATAGTTTCCTGGCCTCGCAGTCTACTAGATTAGATAAGAGTCTGGTATAGACTTGAAGTGCCTGGTATGAATTATGAGGGGACATCTACACAGTTTTTTTTTTTAAGGACTTGGAAGTACCTTCACCTGCAGACGTCCTTAACAATCATTGCAAATGAGACGCTGTCATGTATATTAGTACTAATAATATCACTATTATCCATGTTGTTCAGCTCCTACCATACAGGTAAATTTTCAGGTGTTCATCTAAACAGCCAAAGTTCAGTCCCAACTTGTATTCAGACTGTACCTTAAGCTCATTCCTAGTTGGAGTTAGAGTGCTTTATTACCAAATTCGAGCATTCATAAAACATGTGCAGTTGTATGAACACCACAGTCATAGTATTACTTTGCAGATGTCATGTATACTTGAATTGGAATCTCTGCTATAGATAAAATGCACTTGGGCTATTTAGTGCTCATAGTAATCTCCTGTTTGCTTGACCAGTTGAACTAAATCAGTAGGAATTTAGGGCCACCACAACTGACTTGCTGCAAAACATACAGCTACGATAATCAGTGTATGTAAGGTCACTAACTGTGGCTGGTGACAATCTCATTTTACAGGGTTTTAATGCTTATCTGAGAGGGTTCATGCTTCACTTGTCAGAATAATTGAATCTTATTCTTCTGAAAGATGAGACAGTGACTGGAACTGACAACACTTGTCTGTTTCCACATGTGAATTATTAGTTTTAATCATTTTTCCTCTACCTTTGCTTCAACTAATGTTGTTACATAACATTCATTTTAATTACAAAACTTAACATTTGCAATTTAAGAGTAACTATTTATTATCTTGTTGATTAAATGTGTAATTTCCCTTCATCTTAGCTACATGGAAAAATTAGGTAATAAATTGTGATTAGTGGGTTGGGTAGAATTGCTCTCAAGAAAAAAGCTGTCACAGGAGATAACTAATTTAACTTCCATTCTTTGCTGAAGTTTCCACTATTTTGCCATCTCAAATTGGGATAAGTGGCACGGGAATAAATAAAGAATTATATTCTGCAAGTTTTCAAACTCTCATAGGTTTCAATGTCAGGAACCGAATGAAGCACACCTGTCCTACACTATTATTACCGAGTATTCCCATGCGTTTTATATAGCTTTATTTTTTTCTCCACGTTTATATGCAGACCAAGCTTACAGCAAAAGTGACGTGGCAGGGAATGGTAAAAAGGCTCATATACATGGTTGGCTTTGAGTGCATATCTGAGCTGCTTGAGATGTAACTCAAAAACAGCTAGAAGCGACCTAAACTGAAGTCAAGGCATCTCAGAAAGGCTTAGAAGCATAGTGGACTTGGTTCAGAGACTAATGCCGCGTACACACGATCGGAATTCTCGTCGGAAAAAGCTCTGACGGTTTTCCTGACGGAATTCCTCAAACTGTCTTGCCTACACACGGTCACACCAAATTCTGACCGTCAAGAACATGGTGATGTACAACACTACAACGAGCCGAGTTCAATGTTTCCGAGCATGCGTCGAATTGCTTCCCAAGCATGCGTAGGAATTTTGCGTGTCAGAATTGCTACAGACGATCGGAAATTCCGATAGAAACCTTTTCCGTCGGAAAAATTGAGAACATGCTCTCAATTCTTTGCTGTCGGAAATTCGGCCAGCAAAATTCCGATGTAGCCTACACACCGTCGCATTTTCCGATGAAAAGCTCTCATCTGTCTTTTTCTGTCCGGAATTCCGATAACAATATGTCTACAGAAGTCTCACCGATTCCATGGTTTAGGCAATTTTTTTTTTTTTTTACAAACACAAAAACTGTTGCTACAACCATTGAAGCATGCCAATAGTATGTCCCAACCTAACATTTTTGCCGGAAAACTTGATCTGCAGAAAAATATAAATAAAAACATGAAAAAAATCATATAATGAATGCTGTAATGCACATATTCAGTTAGACCAAAGCTCAAGCAGTAAAATGTATTGTAATCTTTTAAATGTTATGTTGGTGCAAAAGTTGTTTTCAACTTTTGTTTTTAAACTGCAGCTTTTAATAAACATGCACCAGGTGATCCTGCCCTAAACATCTTTGTTCAGACATTTCATTTTATGAAGTGAAAACTTTCCAGTTGTGTTACTGCATTTTCACATTGACCCCCGGTGAGGGTTACAAGCAGCCGTGGTGACACATATTACACAGGAATTGTCCAACGTTGTCACAATAAGGAAGCTGGCCCAGGGAAATGATGTGCAGCTAATGCTGGAGTGAGTACATTTATTCAGAAAGTGGCTCAAACAGAGTGGAGGAGATCTGCAACACTGAGATACAAGTAGCATGGTGATTACTAATGATACAGAGTGATTTTGGTAAAAATCACTCTGAAAAATTGTATACTTTTTTTTTTAAGGTCTGAAGGGGTAGAACACCATGCCTTTACAACTCTACCTTGGTGCCCACTTTAGCGTCCTATGCAGTATGAAGACCCACTCAACCAATGACACTATTTGGACCATCTGCCAAAAACTTTTACAAAGTGATGACATCTCTCTGTCATCATCCTCCTCTTTCCTGAAAACCTGTGAAAAAGCTTTCACATCCAGAAAATAGACAACCCACGATTCCAATAACTAATTTGTTCCCAGATTTTGAGATCAAAACATTTTTTTTCTAACCAATAATGGCCCTTGCTGGAGAAAATATCAATGCAATTCAGATTGGAAATGTTTTGATTCTGGTAAATGGTTCAAATCCCTCCCCCAGTCTCTCAAATGTACTCATCTACTCACCTCATTCAAAAGCAAATGTGAAAAAATTGAACCACTTAGACATACCATCTCTATATTATACATTGTGTAAAAACGATACCCCTACATACAAGCAGTAAAGAAACCTACAATTACCTTTCCCATTGAAACAAAAAGAAAACACACTCCATCACAGACTCAAAACCTTGAACCAAAATATCAGGGGTCCAGCTTTAAAATTTTTATTTGCAGGTACAGGATGTCACAAGTTCTCCATCATATGCTTCCAGTGCCTCTGAACACCTGCTGGAGGCGTTGTCAGGCCAGAAGAGGTATCCTACAAATATTTTGCTCCTGCAACACCCTCAGACCATTTTGGCACATATCCCAAGTATTTACAGACTTCAGGAATCCTGCTGACCCAGCCTTTTCTTTTTACATCAAAACTCCATGCCGAGAAAATCTAATCTCCCATACTTGAATAACACAGCCGGGAGCTACATACCAGTTTGTAGAGGCAACCTAATGTTACACTGTGGGTAGTCAAAATAAGCATAATCAACCGAATGGAGAATATAATTTTCTTGGATAGAGGAAAAAAAATATAGTTCTACTGGAATTAATTCTTCTCCACATATGAAGCCCTCTTGTGCAACAATCTTTTGCAACTAACGCATTACCATATAAAATGTGGGATGCTGTGAGGTGGACGGCATTCTAGGATGGAGGGGAGAGGTTTTTGATCCCTCACTACCACACTATCTCTTCCCCTTCACTTTCCAATCACTGTCTCTATCTGACTTCTCCAAACCTCCCCACAAAATCAAACTCACAACCTCTCCCTCACCCCTACCATGACTGCTTTTGAAATGTGAAATTTCAAAACAATATCAGTAATCACTAGCACTGTTGAATTGAGTTGTGTAGTATGAATGACTACTGTGATGTTGTGCTGGGGGTTGCTTAGTCCCAGAAAGTCCTATTTTAAAGGAAAACCTCCTAATTAAAGACATGTAGGTGGAAATGTAGGTGGCCATTGCTGACTCAGATTGGAAAAGCTGGCTGGCTCTCACGTTGAAGCCTAGGCTGCGTTTTTGTTTTGGGTGAATGAATGAAAAGTATTGATGGGAGCCAGGTAACTTGAATTTTTAGAAGAGGGTCAGCAGTTACAGAACCTTTTTTAAATGTACCATAATTACACAGGACAGGATCAATTATCATTACAGCACAGTGCTGTAATGAGTTAATCAAATCTGGGAAACATTGGTCAAATCTGAGCTAGGAGGTTTTTTTAAAATATGGCAAGGCTGCTTTTACTAGCGGTTCACCAATGCATAGTGCTTCCTGCTTGTTTTGCATTTACAATATACTAGTATGTTGCCTATGATATAGATGACTTAAATAGAATTTTTTTTCTCTACAGTAAACTTACTGATTTAAACCCACCTGAAGTAGAAGTAGAGAAAGCATATCTCCAGTATGCTGGATGGGGCCCCAAAGGACAACAACTGGTAAGTCACATTTTTCCCAGTACAATATGTTTCATATATAATAGTGCCAAAAGGAAAGATTGCTGGTGTTGTTCATAGACACAGACTTACTTTTATGGTTACCAAAATACAGGGTTTAAAAATGGAAAATTGGACTCTGAATGTTGCCTTTAACGTAGATTACTATTTAAAGACATTTTTACACATACAGTCTATTAGGTTTAGATTTTTAGATAGACTACCAAAACTGCATATATACAGTATATGTTGGCCCTCATGGCAATTCATTTTGAGTTTCTTATAAACTAGCAAAATTATTTTCTTTGAACAGAGTAGAATTCCAAAGTTCTGAAAAATTCCCAGAGTTATGAATAGCTTCTGACTAATAATAAGACAATACTGCGATAATTCGAGGTATGCGATGTACAACGTACAGCACAGTGCAAAAAGCAGAGACTGAGAGAGTGGAGCAGTGTAGATTAAATAATGTGCAACCAAGCACAAACAAGGTGTGGAGTATGTAACATACAGTACATTGTGCAAAGTAGAGAAGGATGGAATAGATAACAAACAACACAGTACACAAAGTGTTAAGGTATAAAGAACATATTTAACAGCATCCTGGCGGGATCGGGTAGGTGGGTTGGGACTAGGATCTCGAACACGCCTGAGCCCATCTCTACTCTCTAGTTATTACCATATCCATAGACAAGACACTTCCCTTCGGGCTTCAAGACTGAGCACTACCCTCTTTTAAAAGATCTACTGAAGTCTTAATATGCGTAAAATAAATAAACTCAGATATTTATTTAGCTGCTGCTAATAAACTTCTAGGTTCTTATTTTAATCTTGAGTCTCCCCTTTAAGTTACTGTATATCACTATTTAGATATGATAGAATAAATCATGACAATGCTTTCCTCCTCATATCTGTATGGACAAACTGTTGCAATTGCAAAGATACTCCTGTTACAAATAAAAAAGGTCTTTCTTGTTTATTGGACATACACATGTTATATAACTTCGTAGGCTTAAGGTGAAGAACTACAAATTCATATTATAACTTGGGCACGTGGGGAAAATGTACAAGATATGAGACTGTATTTACTATAGCAGGGGTATCCAAACTACGGCTCTCCAGCTGTTGCATTACTAGATGTCCCATGAGGTATTGTAAAACTCTGATAATCACAGACAGGAGTAGGCATGATGGGAATTGTAGTTCCTCCTGAACAGCTGGAGGGCCATAGTTTGAAGGCCCCTGTCCTATAATAAACAATTAAAATCCATCTGTCTTTTTAAAGAAGGTTATTATATGACAGCTTGCATCTGATTGGTTAAATTCTTACAAATGCATATATGCAAATAAATATGACCCAATGCCTTAAAGGTGCTAGAAATTCAGCATTAACCCATATAAAGTAATAGTGTGTAACATAAACTAGACAATGACCGTGGAAGCTTTAACACAGACATATATATCAGAGACTATTGTGCCTAAAATCCGTACCTGGTGATTTATCTAGTGATCAATAGTATCTATTGACAGTCTATTTTCTTGCTACAAAAGTTCATGCGATTTGTATCTAAGTAACTGTCCTTTCCAGGATAAGGTTCGTAGGTTGGATCTTTTGGACTCTCGTTGCTTGCTCTGCCTCTGATACTGCCTGTTAAATTGCCCATACATGATGGAGAGAGATCAGATGTGCTGGCCTGATCTGTAATCTGGAGCTTAAATAAAACTGGATACCTGTCTCAGCTGAGTTATTGTGTTATTTGTTAAGGAGAGGGAACACTAGATTTTGAGCAACATAGCACAGAGAAAGTAATGTTCTTTAATCGGGATAAGTGCAAAATTTTGTCAAATTTGATTTTAACATTCATTTGCCCATTGAATAGAAATTTACAGATATTGCAGTTTACTTTTACTATGCGGCACTGTAAGGCAAAATTAAAAAAATAAAAAAGGACTGATTTGAAGTACAGGCTCTCCCCTCCACATTAAGACAGTTGCAATGTTCACATCATTATCGCCACCGCCACTATCATGCTTTTCAGTCCTTGCTGCAATCTTGTTTATAGACAAAGCCATGAATTGAATATATTGTAAAATGACTACAGGGTGAGCTATCACCATGTCTTTATTCTACCATTTGGAGTATTTTTTTGTGTTATGTTAACTATACAGCCTATTTATTAAAAAAAGAAAAAAAAAACATAAAAGTCTTATTGTTGTTAGAAAATGGGCAGCTGTATTACAGCCTATCATTCTTAGTGAATCCATCCTAAAAATCATGTATGGATGCCTTTATGTTATGACAAAGACTCTTACCGGCCACACTATAGCCCAAAGAGCAATGTTTATTCAGTAAGATATTACTAAGGGGATTAATGGTGACTACATTGCAGTAACCTAAAATAACCTACGAGAAAACTAGGGAAATATAGAGGCTGGCATTGCTGGTCATTGCTTTTGAATAGAAACCAATGAGCTTCCAGGTTTTTTTACCAAAGCTTATTTGAACATGCTGAGGTTAGAAGCTCATTGGTTTCTATGCAGAAGTGAGCCTGATTTTGCACTTTCCAGCTTTAATAAATAAACCCCATTTTGTACTTAAAAGTGGGGTATGCCTGTATGTGGGTGTTACCAAATCACACTGCTAAAGCAGTGAATAGAACATTAACCTAACATTTGCTGCATTTAAATGAACCACTGTCATTTAAAATGCGTGTACCAGAAAGATTAACCTGCAGTGAATGTTTGGTGAATGTCAAATTCACTGCTTTATAAATATACCCTGTTGAGTAATTAGTGCCTCTGCTAGTCCTCACCCAAAGGCTATGAAGATTATATAGCATGGTATCTGGATACCAAAATAGTTATGAGTATATTATTATTTTAACACTTTAATTCCTAGAGTGTAACAAAAACCTCTGTGACCAAATCAAGTTTTAACCTGCTTGCACACTAACGGTAATTTTTTTTAAAAATATGAGCATATTATAAGCAGAGAAATTAACAAAAATGCAAAGGTAACATAATTTTAATTTGTTTAATTGGTAACATATTTTACATCAATACTATTGCAAATATTTTTATGAAATCATTTCCTCCCATTATACTGAATAGAAGGATCGTAAAAATAGCTAAAATAAATAACAGGTTTATGTGCATGTACCAATGCTGTTTAGTAAACAGACAGGTGTGTATATTTTTAGATTTCTTGATCTTAGGAATTTTACAGTACTGGCTATAATTCAAAAACTTGCCTGGAAGGATATTATTTAAAATAGGTCTGTTGCAAAAAGCTTTAAAAAAAAAAAACGATGAGAATATGATAATTTAAAACATAGCATATTTTTAGGATCAAAATGGTAAAAAAAAAAATACCTGCTGTACCCAAAATAGTAAATATATGATACCTACTAAATCTTTACAGCTCAACGGTAAACTAAAATGACCCC
Source organism: Lithobates sylvaticus (assembly GCA_028564925.1). Classification (NCBI taxonomy): domain Eukaryota; kingdom Metazoa; phylum Chordata; class Amphibia; order Anura; family Ranidae; genus Lithobates; species Lithobates sylvaticus. The sequence continues at coordinate 446,438,968 of CM053030.1, forward strand.
CCTATTTATTATTTTACCTATGCCTGTAGATAGCAATTATGTGTAACTTAGTATATACTGTAAGGTGTTTACATTAATTTGGTTATTATTATTTTTTCACTATACCACTGTCCCAAGGGGGTTGATAAGCCTCCTAGCTGATAATACAGGATAATGACAGGTACTATCATCTGAGAAATCAGGGGTCAATGAGACATCAAGGGTCAACTAGAAAACTGAAAGGAGTTCACCAGGCTCCTCCTGGTTTCCATCCTAAATTCCCTTGCGGCAGTCCAGAGCTCATTGAAGGTAATGATAAGCTGGACCAGGAGGACAGGAAGCAGTGATTGTAAGCCTTTACAGTCACCTAAATCACTTCTAAATAAAAAAGATACATTCCAAGAACCCACATGTAGGTTTAGACGGAAAAGTAAATGTAGTGGGTCTAAGTAAAGCAATGAGCACATCAACATCTCTCACCAGTTGTCATTTCTGGTGAATAGGTTGGCCTGTCTGTGTTACATATTTAAAGAATTAGCTGACCAACAGACGCCCTCCCTGTCTGTGAGTCAGGTTCTGCGGCATGCCAACCAAATCTTCAAAATGACCTTCCTTGTTCTGTGCTTCCCTGTGTACTTACTTTGATGGAAACCCTCTACTCTTGCCAGACAGTCACCGGTGGGTGACTATGGCAGCATCAATCTCCACTACCTAAATTGAGAAATGAATCTTTTTGACACATTGAGGCCTATAAATAAAATCAGAAGCCTGAAGCACTTAAAATAATCAATTTTTTTTATATGGTACATCTCAGGCCTATTGATCAAGTCAGAAGGGAAGGCCTGCTAGTTTAGTGTTTTTACTTTGATTTTAATGTCTCCAAATGAATAACAATAAGGTGAAAGATAAACAAATAAATGTCTGGGTTCATTATGTGGATGATACTTGGGTAAATCGGACAATAACATAAAAGCACAAAGTGCAAGGTTATTTCAATGTATTAAGCCCTACAGGACCACTTCAGTCAAACTTAAAAAAGCTCATGCACTCAATATTTAAAGCATATCCAAAGCCAAAACTTTTTTTAGTTTAAATAGAGTAGAAAAAGTTTAAAACCTATACCTTTTTTTTGCATTCTCTGTGTCACATTGGGTTGATTTCTCTTGACTTCCTGTCTGGAAATACAACCGGAAGTGAGTGGAATGCTCTCCAAAGGGAAATCTTCTCTGACCTGGTAACAACTCAAAACTTAAAGTGATATTAATCCCTACATTTTTGTTTAAAGGAAGTTCACAGTAACATTGTATAATGGTTCATCATCCTTAACATTTTTTTTTTTATTTCTCTTGTCTAAATCCCTGATTTAAAATAAGCACACAGCTGATAAAGTTAAAGAAAAATTAAAACCCCCTGTCTGCATACTTTTTCAGTTTTAGTGGCTCAAAAATTATTGAAGCCTTTGGATCACCATGACGGATAGCTAACTAACATTTTCTAAAGAAGAATTCAACAATAATTTGATATGTATTTTCTCAGTATTTGTTCACAATAAAGAAAGGCTGTCTTGACTGAAACATGGAGGGACATAGATAAACTCTGAAACAATTAGGCCTGCCTGTTATGTTAACCCAATATTGAGCCTTGGTAACCTGGATGCAGGTTAGGAAGAGGTTGATTGAGCTTGATTTACCTTAAAGCAAAAAGAAAGTGCACTTTGAAAGTGCAGTTGTGCTAATTTTCCCCAGTGCTTAGTGAATATGGTGAAGCTCTGCTGATATTCATCATCTAATCGTGTGCAAACAAAAATGCTGTTTTGTTATTTTCTTTGCACCTGATTGGGTATTCTTTACAAAATAAAGCTTAGCCACAGTCACTAAGCTCTGGGGAAAATTATTGCAACTTCACTTGCAAAGTGCCTTTAGTAAATCAACCCTATTGCGTGCGCAATGTGAAAAAAATACTGTTTATTCCCTTCCTTTCTGCCCCCTACTATTACTGCCTGGAATATAACATTTAAAGTGGATGTAAATCCAATTCATGAAATTTGAGCTGGGCACATATATCTGCAGTGTTTTCTTATCTCTCTTCAAATCACTATGTCCCATAGCTTTCTCCTGCTCCGTTCTTCTGTTATAAACCTGATAACTCCTGACAAGTTCTCCGTCACATATGATAAAAGCAGCCTGAGATTTGTGTTGGGGAGGATGCTATAAATAGATTAGCAGAGCCCTGAACGATTTAATGAACAGAGCTGAAAGTCTCTACTTATGAGGAGAGGGGTGTGTGCCTTTCAACCAATCAGCCATCTTGGCTATATGCCCAGGCTTCACTGCAGTGCTAACCAGGAAGAGAAAATCTCCTAACACGATCTGGACTTTCTAAACAGTATATAAAGCTGAAGACAGCAGATATACATTTAAACTTATGTAGGGAGATTTGTTTGATCTCTGTGTATCATCTGAGGCAGTTCACTTCACTGGGTATATGTGAGGGTTTACATCCACTTTAAGACTTTATTCATGATTGAACAGCAACCAGCATTGATTAGCATGTCATTTCATTCTACCAATCAAGGGATCTGGAGGGTAACACAGAGTTTTTAATAAATATTTAAACTATGTTTTTTTGGATATAAATATGGAGCTACCATTGGTGATTTGTTTAAAGGTGAAGCCTCCACATATATATATAAATACTTGTTCCAGGTTAGTAACATACAAAGCAGATAAAATCAATACAAATGTATTATAACTGCTTTGGAGTAATGTATATTCAAACTAAGTAATATATGATATTTTTGTGATCTGCAGGGAACAGTTAGGCTGCAGCCAGTCTATATGTTCTTTTACATTTAAGTGATCCAAAGCTCTGTTTTTATTGGTCAGCTGCTGTTGACCATGCTCCAGTAGTCAGTGTCAGATGGGTTAAGTTCTGAGTTAGAATTATATATCAGCCCACTCAATCACTGAGGAGATTGTCTTAGTGCTGTGAGTTAGGGAGGAGAAAAATATTTGGAACAGCTTTTTCAGCATGTTTTTAGTTCTCTGGGAATCTGCCCATAGGGAGGATTGTGCCTATTTCTCTCTTCTGGGCTTCTGTCCAGGAGGGGGGTATCATAAAGAAATCGCCCTATCTGGGATATTGCTGCAGGATGCTTTCCTACTAAAGAATTATATGGAGTACTTTGGTCTTGAGAAGACACCTACAGCTGTACCCCAGTTAAAGTAGTGAGTAACTGTCTGAGGGAGAAGTGTTAGTAAAGAACCTTGCTCAGTATTAAGTCAAAGATTGCTATAGACCACCATTCTGTGGGTGTGGGGATCTCTTTTGAGTTCCCGTAGCATGAGTTTTGAGAAATAAAGTAAAATAAATGTCTTAAATTCTCTCAATAATAGTTAAACAGGTTACTGAAGCAAGGAGCACCGATATCAACCCAGTCTAGTTCAGTCTGTAGGTGGGTGCAGCGTGATGCAGTGGCAATAACACACACAGTCAGGGTGCAATGTAAAGAACTTGTATTGAAGTAAAGCAAGGACAGTTCACAACAAACCCAGTGGGAAAGAGACCAACTGGGAGCATGCACAAATTCCAAAAGAATGGGGCAGAATGCGGCCCAAGCAGAAAGAAGCCCAGAGAAGTTGCAAGCCTTATGTTTCCCATCTCATCTAAAACCTTTCCCTGCCGCTAGTACTGTTCCTGACAGACGGAGTACCTGTCCCTACACTACCTACGCATTGGTTTTCTCTGAAAATCTTTGTGACGTAGCTCACTATATTTCATTATGATCATTGGAGGTGGCTCTCCTTGCCATGATCTGATGTAAAAGCTTCAGTGGATATAGAGTTTAATTTACCGGGGCTTTGATTTAAGGCTGATACATGTTTGATGCTCTCGCATTCTGAGTACTTAACTCTAGTCTTGCAGTCTCTGGCAAAGTTCTATGTGGATGCACAACATCTAAAGAAGATGTCATGGTTCCTTAGAAGCTGCTTGTGTTCTTCAAAGGGATTTCTTTTTATTGCACGTCACCTTCTTAGGGGATGTGGTTTGTTGTGAATGAGACCATAAAAGTTTGGGTTTCTTTACCTTTCTTCACTCTCTCTGCTGGGAGTGACTGAAACTCCAGTCTTTATTGTGGAGACAGCATTTATAGATTCTCTGTATTTTATATTGAAGTCTCTTGTAGTTGGAGGGCTAGAAAGCCTTGAGTAGATAATTGATAAGTTTGGATCATGCTCAAGTCTTTGATGAACTTTGAAAAGAGAAAAGAATCGAAAGGAGACTTGATGTTCCTCATTAAACCTTGAACACACCGTTGCCCATTTTTCTTGGATGTTATAGGGCAATTTTGCTTCAACTTAGTTCACACCATGCCCAGTGTTTAGGTAGATAAGAGCTGGTACATGCAAGTTTTCTTTGGGGAGTTCAAGCTCAAGAAGATCACTTAGTTCTTGTAACTTCTGGTTGTCTCTGTTGGATGTTCAAGGAAAGTCTTGTAGTCTTTTGAATAAGGCAAGTTCTATTAATTCAGGCTGTCATAAATTTGCTCTACTTCCACCCATGCAAGATTAAGGCTTTTGTCTGGTTCATAAATGTGAACAGTTTTAAGTCTATTAATCCAGTCCAATGACTGAGGACCTAGCCATCTGATTAACAAATCAAGATTATTCCTACAGGGTCATCAGAGGTTGTCAAAATAGCACATTTGATGACTTACTTTGTAGCTTGTTTCAATACTTTGAGCTTAGCCACAGCTGCAACTTTTTCAAGGACTTTTAGCTTTGCTATTGCCCATGCTTGTGCTTGGGCGGCAAGCTCTGCTTCCTGGTCAGCTTGTGATCTGCTGCACATGTGACTTAGCAGCTTGCGCCTCTGCTTGTGCACAAGCTTTTGACACTTGCACTTCTGTTTGAGCAGCTTGTGCTTCAATAGTAGCTCCCATCTCAGTGCAAACAACTTCTGTTTTTTTTTTTTTTGTTTGGCTTATGTTTCAGTGCAGGATGTTATAAGTTGACTACTTAGGCTGCTTTCACACTGGGGCGGTGCGGGGCGGCGACGGTAAAGCAGCGCTATATTTAGCGCTGCTTTACCATCGTTTTACCCGCGGTATGCGGCCGCTAGCGGGGTGGTTTTAACCCCCGCTAGCGGCCGCAAAAGGGTTAACAACCTCCACAAAGCGCCGCTGCAGCGGCGGTTTGCGGGCGGTATCCCCGCGGTTTCCCATTGATTTCAATGGGAAGGAGCGGTATAGGATCGGTAAATACACTGCTCCTTCACCGCTCCAAAGATGCTGCTAGCAGGACTTTTGTTGCGGTCCTGCTAGCGCACCGCTCCAGTGTGAAAGCCCGCCGGCTTTCACACTGGAGTGAATGGGGCCGGTTTTTTCAGGCGGTGTACAGGCGCTATTTTTAGCGCTGTACCGCCTGAAAACCGCCCCAGTGTGAAAGGGGCCTTAGTGATAACCAGTGTGAGCAGAATCTGAGCAATAATGACTGTGAGTGATATCTTCATGATCTAGAAGATCTGAGTACCTTTGGAAGAAGTAAATTAGCAAGATGTTGTTTCATGCTATTGTGATCTTTTGTTATCTACTTGTGATGTGGCTTCCAAGAATGCAATGTACCCTTCAATGTATCTTTCTTTGTTAAGAGCAGTAGAGTTATTTAACTTTTGCAGAGACTCTTCTGTGTTGATACTCAATATTCTCTTATAGTTTTCATAGCTTCTTTCTAGTTTTGCAAGTTCAGTGCTCAGTCCTGTTCCATAAATAAAAATCATATTTCCAGACATTTCTGCCATTTGTTTCCCAACTTTATTTAACCTTTTAAGGATAGGGTTGCTCACTGTCTCACTCTGATGTATGTACAGATTTGTGTTCAGACATATTGTGCAAATGTGAGCAGTGTAGCTATATCTGTGTGCAGTCACAAGTTATGCAGAAAGCAAGTGTTTGTGCAGAGCAGAAAATTAAACAGCACAGCAATTCCAACCGCAGACAAAGTTCAGTATACAGAAAAACCCAATGTATGCATAACACTTACCGTATTTATCGGCGTATAACATGCACAGGCGTATAACATGCACAGGCGTATAACACATACATTCATTTTAAGAGGGAAGTTTCAGGAAAAAACTTAAATTTTAAATAAGGAACTTTGAAGCAAAATAAGGGTCAGTGCCCATCTATAGCCTCACCATTACCATCTGTGCAGCCTGATCAATGCCTATATGCAGCCTCACGTGTGCCATCAATAGGGATGAGCTTCGAGTTCGAGTCAAACTCATGTTCGACTCGAACATTGCCTGTTCAGTGAACAGCGAACAATTTGGGGTTGTCTATAGTATACCTGGGGGGTGTCTATAGTATGCCTATGAAGGGCGCATGTTTCCCGTGCTTAGAACTGTCCCTGCACAAAAGTGTCATTTTTGCAGGAAAAAAAGCTATTTAAAATCACTCACGAGTCGCGGCTAATGAATTGCCGGCTCCCGTAACACAGAGAACAGTCATTCATTGAAAGTCATTGATAAAAAAAAGTCATTGATAAAAAAAAAAAAGTGTGGGGGTCCCCCCAAATTCAAATACCAGGCCCTTCAGGTCTGCTATGGATATTAAGGGAACCCCCGCTTCAAATAAAAAAAAAAATGATGTGGGGGTCCCCCTAAATATCCATACCAGACCGTTCAGGTCTGGGGTGGATTTTAAGGGGAACCCCGGCCAAAAAAAAAAATGGCGTGGGGTCCCCCTGAAAATCCATACCAGACCCTTATTCGAGCACGCAACCTGGCAGGCCGCAGGAAAAGAGGGGGGACGAGAGCGCCCCCCCTCCTGAACCGTACCAGGCCACATGCCCTCAACATTGGGAGGGTGCTTTGGGGGTCTGTGACCTTTATAAACTATAAAGATTTGCTTCTAATTTGTATCAAAACACATGAGAATGTTGTAGAAGACTGTAATCTAAATCTCAACTGCTTCTAAGCAGATGTCTGTAATGCAACAGGTACCCAAAAAGAATGCAGACAAGACCATGTGCTTACTGAGACACAGGGAAAGATTCAGAAAAGTGTGTTAAACATTTCAAAATCTGTCTTATGGTTCTGTTTCAAATTCTGCTTTATAAATTTACATACCTCCTTAGTCTTACTCTGTCCAGACAAAATGGTCGGAGACCTGCTAATTTGGCACCATCCTTAGGCAGTTTAAGTCTTCAATAAGACACAGAGGTTGAATCCAAAGCAATTTAACTTCAGATAAATGCAATACAGAGGTATTTTCCAGTCTTTTGAAGTGTAAGAAGCCAATGACTTTCCTAAGTCCTATTTCTGTGAAAAACAAATGCTGTGTACACACGGTCTGACTCCGACGAGAAATGTTCGATGTGAGCTCGTTGTCGGAAAGTCCGACCGTGTGTATGCTCCATCGAACATTTGCTGTCGGAAATTTCGCACACAAATTTTTGAGAGCAGGTTCTCAAATTTTCCGCCGACAAAACTTGTTGTCGGAAAGTCCGATCGTGTGTACACAAGTCCGTCGCACAAAAGTTCATGCATGCTCTGAATCAAGCAATAGCCGCACTGGCTATTGAACTTCCTTTTTCTCGGCTAGTCATATGTCTTGTATGTCACTGCATTCCCACGTTCAGAATTTTTGTCCAACATTTGTCTGACCGTGTGTATGCAAGACAAGTTTGAGCCAACATCCTTCGGAAAAAAAGCCACGGTTTTGTTGGCGGAAAGTTCGATCGTGTGTACGGGGAATTAGACTGACTGAGTTAACATAGAAGAAAGTTAGTTTGAATCTTACCTATCTCATCGCACCTTCAGTGTTACTTACAACTCCACTTCCTCCTCTCCAACTCCTCTTACCATTGGGGTCCCCCAAGGTTCTGTCATTGGACCTCTGCTATTCTCGATCTACACATCCTCCCTGGGTCAGCTGATAGCCTCCCATGGCTTCCACTACCATTTATATGCTGATGACACCCAAATCTATCTCTCTGCCCCTCAACTCACCCCATCAATCTCCTCACGCATCACTAATTTACTAACAGTCATATCAGCCTGGATGTCAAACCACATCCTCAAACTGAATCTATCTAAAACTAAGCTCTTAGTATTTCCTCCCCCACGTGCCCCTTCCCCTGACTTCTCTGTCAAGATCAATGGCACATTTATCAGTCTGACCCCACATGCCAGGGTGCTAGGGGCAACCTTAGACTCTGAACTGTCTTTTCAGGCCCTCATCCAATCCCTGTCCAAATCATGCTGCCTTAGCCTCCACAACATTTCCAGAATACGCCCCTTTTTAACCAATGACACCACCAAACTTCTAACTCACTACCTGGTTATCTCTCGCCTCGACTACTGCAATTCACTCCTCATTGGTTTACCTTTACATAGACTATCCCCCCTTCAGTCCATAATGAATGCCGCTGCAAGACTCATCCACCTTACCAACCATTTAGTGTCCTCCACCCCTCTATGCCAATCCCTCCACTGCATTCCACTTACCCAACGTATACAATTAAAAGTACTAACAATAATTTACAAAGCCATCCATAACTCTGCCCCAGCTACATCACTAACCTAGTCCCAAAATACCAACCAAGCCACTCTCTTCGGTCCTCCCAAGACCTCCTCCCTTTGTCACCTCCTCCCATGCTCGCCTCCAGGATTTCTCCAGAGCTTCTCCTATCCTTTGGAACTCCCTACCCCAATCTGTCCGACTGTCCCCTAATCTATCCATCTTTAAACGATCCCTGAAAACCCTTCTCTTTAAAGAAGCCTATCCTGCTTCTAACTAACACTGTTTTACTTCCTCCATCAGTTCACCCCCCACAGCTATTACCTTTTGTATCAAGTGCTGCGCAAACTGTTGGCGCTATATAAAACCTGTATAATAATAATAATAATATTAATAAAAAGACACAAAGAGAGTTAAGCTAGGGCTGAACTAACAAGCACTATATGAAGGGGAAAACATATGGAGATACCATATCACATAAGTAAACAAATTGTAGTGGTCCTAAACCAAAACTAGATGCCATCATACAACAGAATAATAGAAACCTGAGTGTGCAGATGTGCTGAAGGGCTTCAGGTTCTGACAATGCCTTTTGGCACTTATGCGCACTTGAAGAGCCATCTTTTGCGCATATGTGGGGGAGCCACGCATACACCAATGTGCAGGAAAGCCACAAATATACTGAAGGGCTCTGTTATTACCCGAAGTCTTGCACAGCAGCAGAAGTACCCAGAGGCTTTGTCAGTACCCGAAGCATGTGCAGGATCCTGGAGAGGGGAGCAAGCAAATGTCATTTTCACCTAGGTGAGAAATGCAGATGCACTAAAGTGCTAAATAAAAAAAAAAAAAATTAAATGAATATCTAAATATGAGAGAGGGGTGGGAGGGGAGCCAGGGTAAAATTAAAACTAGTTTGAAGGTCCACTTTAAATACAACAGATCTATTCATATAGGTAGTTCAGAACATGGTTTTAAAGGGACACTGTCATTCTGCCCTGAATAGGCAACACATTAAAAAAAATAACTTGTTTTCTGCACAGGCCACTAATATATTTTAGTGGAAAACACTGCGCTACCTAAACTATACAGTGTGAAAAAGCAGCTAACATACAAAACAAACAAAGTCAAGAAACGTGCAAATCAAAAAATGTAGCGCTAACACATGCACATGATAAGTGAAAAATATATGATAAATGAATGTGTATTAAACATTCCAATGGTGAACGTGAACAATATCAAACATAAAATGTCGATATTAACTGGAAATGACCCAAATAATATCTGGAATGAATAAGTGCAAAGTTCATATGGGTGATGACAACGACAGATGAGTCCCTCGGATCGGCTCAAGAACAAAGGAACACAGGTAAGGAACAAGCTTGTCTGATGTCACTGCAAAGCATTAAATACTCTTACCAGAGATGTTGGATACAGCTACCGTACGGTATTTGTATCAGGCAGGCTTAAATGTTGGAATTCTTTCATCCATGGGTGCCAGATGGAGCAGGTGGGAACCCCCGCAATCAGGAACCAAACAGCTTACAAGGCAGGCCACTGGACCAATCAGCAATCACAGCAATCGATAGACCTCCAAACGCCAGATGATCCAAGGGGGAGTGATCCCACGAACCGGGGAAACAGGGATCAGACATATGCCCCAGTAGAAGACCGATAGAGTCGAAACGCATCGGGCCAGCTGTCTCATACCTCCCACATTGCCGACCCATTTTTCATATATCTTCTCGAGATTTTATTTTATATTTTAGATTTGTCACATGCCAATGTGAATAAATTTTTATATACTTTTTTTGACCTGCACCATTGGAGTTGTCTCCATTTTTTTCATCCTGTTTCCCCGGTTCGTGGGATCACTCCCCCTTGGATCATCTGGCGTTTGGAGGTCTATCGATTGCTGTGATTGCTGATTGGTCCAGTGGCCTGCCTTGTAAGCTGTTTGGTTCCTGATTGCGGGGGTTCCCACCTGCTCCATCTGGCACCCATGGATGCAAGAATTCCAACATTTAAGCCTGCCTGATACAAATACCGTACGGTAGCTGTATCCAACATCTCTGGTAAGAGTATTTAATGCTTTGCAGTGACATCAGACAAGCTTGTTCCTTACCTGTGTTCCTTTGTTCTTGAGCCGATCCGAGGGACTCATCTGTCGTTGTCATCACCCATATGAACTTTGCACTTATTCATTCCAGATATTATTTGGGTCATTTCCAGTTAATATCGACATTTTATGTTTGACATTGTTCACGTTCACCATTGGAATGTTTAATACACATTCATTTATCATATATTTTTCACTTATCATGTGCATGTGTTAGCGCTACATTTTTTGATTTGCACTAATATATTTTAACAAGGTGCAACCACTGATCAAAAAAAGTGGCTTAAATTTCTTGACAGAGATTACATTCTCTGTAAGGAACTCATATTTCATTCTGTTTGGGCTAGCAATGCACTCTTTACCTTAAAAGAGAAGTGTGGGAATTTAAAAATATTTATACTAACCTAGGTGGATACAGCAGCGGTCCGATGCTGCATCTGTCTCCCGCTGCCTCTAAGACTGAGGACTAAGCAATAGAAGATCGCTGATTGCCCAGTTTTCGGTCTTCAGTGAGCAAAGAGTCGGCTCTCTGCTTCTCCCCTCCAGCCAGGGCCGTTTTTAAGGCAGGACAAAAGGGGCAGCTGACCTGGGCCCTGTCATTGTTGTGGGGCCCAAAGCAGCTGCCTCATACTTGCCAACTATCCTGGTTTAAATTCCCTCGTCCCTTGAGGTTTTAGTCCCATGCTGTGTTCCAATATCTCAGTGTGAAGTGCTGCTACTAATGCTACAGAGGACTCACCTGCAGACCCCTTGTTTACATGTAAATTACCGGCATGCATATGTAAATTGTGGCGGCCATCGGCATTGATATGTATATCATGCCTTCCTGAGGTCATATCCACAGTAATCTCTAGCAACCAATCAACAAGCAGAAATCATGTGCTGTACCTCTAGCAACTAATCAGTGAGACCTAATGTGTGCTTTACCTTTGGCAACCAGTAAGTGAGTGGTAATGATACACTGTAACCTCTGGCAACCAATCGCAATAGCTGCCTGATCTGATTCAGTAAACTGATTTTGAGTCTAGCTGCTATTTATTGTATGTCTCAGAGAAGGTGGAGAGCGAAACTGCATGGGGGCTGGCCCAAGAAAAGTTTTGCCCAGGGTCCAATCAATATTAAGGAAGGCCCTGCCTTCAGCACTCATTGGAGCGCCAGGCTGTGAAGTGGGTGGGAGAGGCTGGCTCAGGCTTTCAGCAGCTGTCTGAGAGGCTGAGCCAGCTGCCGGTCCAGGTATATGGTTGGATTTCAACATAAAAGTCGGGATCGCTCCAGAACATGGACTGATTGAGTGATGTCAGCTGAAAGCAGACTTTAGCTTTGGCCCTACTTCTCCTTTAAATTGATGTTTCAGTCCATGTGTGTACAACTGAATGCTAATCAGTGTGCCTTTATAATCTGTTTCTCGGGCTGCTACATCTGCTTATTACACAAAAAAAAAGCAGCTTAAAGTGACATTTATTTTATGCTTAGCCTATGTGATGTTAGCTTATTTAAGCTTCATATGCAGTTCCAATATATACAGGGATTAGTGCTTGACTAATGGCTACATCAGTGAAGAGTAAGCACTCTAGCACTCTAGCTAAAAGCTAGCATACTAGCTACAAGTGGTTTTGGTCACTACATTTTACAATTTATTAAACTAGGGGTAGACCATCTTTTTGTACTTGTACTATGGAAGAAAGGCAGCATAGTCAACTCAGGCTTAGCAATACAATCATGACCTTGAAAGAGAGGACATACGTTTGGTCCTAGAGGCTATGGATATTCCAATGAATTTGGGCAGATGTTCTTGCTGTTTATTGCCGAATACTAGCAGTATGACGCTTGCTGTGTGTATTGGAGTCATTAAGGTGAGGTTCTTGCTGTTTGTGCTAATGAAAATGTAAATTCCAAGTGGTTTGGAGGGAAAATGATATGAACTGAGAGTATTCAGAGAATTTCCCAATGTCCATGGCAATTTTCATTTTATACTATGGGGAGCCTCTGAATATTATTCTATTTACCTAAATATCAGGAAGGAATCTTTACCAAATTATTTTTTTAAATGTGAAAAAAGTAGGTATAGAGTAAAGCAAAACTACTAGTCTCTCTAAATCAGGTGGCAAATGGTCAATAATAATAATAGGCCAAGGGACTACATGTCCAAATATGCCTTGCGTTGAGCTCAACTTGATGTATATATTTTTATTAGCATGCATTAATGCTTTAAGATTATTGCTTCCAACCATAGTGTGTATATATTTACTTGAAGGCAGCCATATTTGCTTATTACAGACCCACACTGCTTGTGATTTACTGTCCCTTCTAATAATGCAGGTCTCTCAGTCAGCCAAATCATTGAACATAATGCATTCTTTATGTGATTAAAATTTTAAACCACCAATTGTTGAAACATTAAGGTTTTTTAATAATTAATAATTATTAATGTGGAATGTATGTTCCTTGCTAAAGAAAATAATTTCTTATTAAGTTGTTATGGGTAAAGTTTCCGCTTTAAGATACAGGGATGTGGCATTCACAAGTAGGGTGTGACCACATGGTTATTGTTTCTAAAGTATGAGTGGAGCTATTGTCCACCATAACCAAGCAAAGTGCCATCTTTCATTCTCTGACCTTCAATAGGAATATAAATAGGTTGATTAACTGCTTGCTGACCGCCGGCTGTCAATTGATGGGCAGGCGGCGCAGCTCTCGTGGCGGGAGGGCATCATATGACGCCCTCGCCTTTTCGGCCCACCAGGGGGCACGCCGCCGTGTTACTGGGGATCTGTGTGTGTAAACACACAGATCCACGTGTCAGAGGAGAGGAGACCGATGGTGTGTCCCGTTGTCTCCTCCCCTTGTCAATCCCCTCCCCCTACAGTTAGAATCACTCCCAGGGAACATGTTAACCCCTTCAGCGCCCCCTAGTGGTTAACCCTTTCCCTGCCAGTCACATTTATACAGTAATCAATGCTTTTTCATTGCACGGATCGCTGTATAAATGTGAATGGTCCCAAAAATGTGTCAAAAGTGTCCGATATGTCCGCCCCAATATCGCAGTCACGATAAAAATCGCAGATCGCCACCATTACTAGTAAAAAAAATGATAATAATAAAAATGCAATAAATCTATCCCCTATTTTGTAGACGCTATAACTTTTGCGCAAACAATCAATATATGCTTATTGCAATTTTTTTTACCAAAATATGTAGAAAAATAAGTATCGGCCTAAACTGAGGAAAAATTAAAAAAAAAAAAATGTGGATATTTATTATAGCAAAAAGTAAAAAATATTGTTTTTTTTTCGAACTTGTTGCTTTTATTTTGTTTATAGTGCAAAACATAAAAACCGCAGAGGTGATCAAATACCACCAAAAGAAAGCTCTATTTGTGAGGACAAAATTATAACAATTTCATTTGGGTACAGTGTTGTATGACCGCGCAATTGTCTTTTAAAATGTGACAGCGCTGAAAGCTGAAAAATGCCTTTGGTCAGGAAGGGGGTGAAAATGCACTGTATTGAGATGGTTAATTAATGAAAGCTAGAGCAATGGTGGAGCTGTTGGTCACAGTGGCCATGATCTCTGGGCCTGTTTTACCTCTTTTGTAGCTACTGATGGCAAGGTATCATGTTCCTTTCTTTGGAAGACAAAACCTTCTGGGTTGCCATGGGCAACTTCTCTACCATTGCTTCAGTATTATTCTTTAAATATATCTTTCTGTCAAGAGAAAAATAAAAATCTCCACTATTGTTCTGGCTTCAGTTTTCATAAATCATCACCAGGAAAAGACATTGGTTGTCATGATCTGATATGATGATATAGATACCATTTTTTGGTAGTCAGAAAGCCATATTGAGCAAACTCTTTCTTCTCGCAGACAAAAGATGATAAGGAAAAAGACAGGCACTGGGGACAGCCCCACTCTGGTTAGTGTTTCATACATCCTTTAGTACTGCTGTCATTTGATGTAGTCAAATCTTGGACAAGCCAGGTGAAATGCAGCACCTGACAAGTAAGCATGCCGAGAACAGACAACACGATGAATGTTATTCTCTTTAATTATTGGACAAGACAGTCACATAAAAAATATCTGACAGGCCTAATGCAGTAAAAGGCTGCTTCCCTCCGGCACTAACCTTTCAATGGATTGTTAGCAGGTCAGAATAAAATGCTCTACTCTAAATGTGCGTCTTGAAATAGTCTCTTCTGAGCTGCTAAAGAATCTTCACAATAACGCAAAATAAATCATTAGGCGGAAGACGTGACTCCAGCACTAAATTAATAAAATTCCTACCTTTATGATGTAGAACAAAAATAAGCATCAGCTGTCCTTCACTAAATTACATGCATTGTATTGTTCGGGGATGAAGCTAACAAGGCAAAGCCTTGTAGCAAGCTTGTGTCTCCCTTGAAGATCTACTAACTGACTAGCATGTTGAGAAGAATGGAAGATGGTACTGAGTGAGTTGCCCATTGACCACTTGCCCTCCAGAAGATTTAAGCAATTTTTTGCCCTTCCCCTTACCCGGAAGTGCCGGATCATGTACTAGGTATGCGATCGGTCCCAATGGGGCTCCTGAATTTTTTTTTTTTTTTTAAATAGTGAAAAATAAAACAGTAAAAAAATTAAAATAAAATAGTAAAAAAAATAATAATAAAATAACAAAAATAAAAACCAACTGACACCAGTGGCAGAACTACCAGGGTCACAAAGGTCACACTTGCAACTGGGCCCTGGTGTTCCACCACCGGGCTCGAAGGGAAGGGCCCCAGCCGGGCGTTAAGGGGGTCCTTCATGGTTTCTTGCACCGGGGCCCTGAAGGTTTTAGTTATGCCTCTGGATTACAAGATTAGGTAAGTAAATCTCCTTTCTTCTCCCCTAATGCCGCTTACACACGAGCGGAATTTCATTCGGAAAAATCTTGGATGTTTTTTCCGACTAAATTCCGCTCAAGCTTGGCTTGCATACACACGGTCACACAAAAGTTCGCGGAACTTTCGACCGTCAAGAACACGGTGACGAACAACACAACGACGAGCCGAGAAAATTAAGTTCAATGCTTCCGAGCATGCATCGAATTGTTTCCTAACATGTGTAGAAATTTTGCGCGTCGGAATTGGTACAGACGATCGGAATTTCCGATCGGAACTTTTTCCGACCAAAAAATTGAGAACATGCTCTCAATCTTTTGGTGGCTGGAATTCCGCCAGCAAAAGTCCAATGGAGCATACACACGGTCGCATTTTCGGTCCAAAAGCTCTCATCAGAATTTTGCTGGAGGAATTTCCGCTCATGTGTACGCGGCATTAGACTAAAACAAGCAGTTAACCAGTGCAGTGCAAGTGCAGCCCCACTGCATGCAAAACCTTTTTTTTTGCCCAGAGATGGGCTTTAAAGCTTTGTGAATTGAGCTTTACTTCTGTTCACAAAAATCAATGCAAATACCATGTTTTCCAAGCAATAAACAAAATAAGAGATTTAAAATTAATCAATTAAAAATTATATTTCCTAAATGCTCTTTTTCTGGACACTTATGAACAGAGATATAATAACTGATTTACTTAAAGTATATCTTTCCCATAAACTTTTTTTGTTTTGGATAGAGCGGGATTAGGCCTCCTGTTATGTTTTATTGTTGTCAGAGACTTTGTTGGAGAGATTCCTTCACTTAAAGTGGAAGGAAGTAAAGGCAAAACCTTACTCAACTCTAAACCTACTCCTACCCACATTCTAAGTCTAATCTATCTAGCCCTGTAAAGAAAAGTTGACTATACTTACCTATTTTGTAGCATTTCCAGCCCAGTCCTAGGCTGAGCTGTCAGCAGCGGCTTCAGTGTGTAGGGGAGGCAGTCGATAACAGAAGCCCCATAGTAAGTCTATGGGTGGCACCACTTCCCAGGCATCAAAATGGGTAAGTATAGCCATCTTTTCTCTACAGGGCTAGATAGATTAGGCTTAGAATGTGGGTGGGAGAAATAAAGGTCAATTGACAAAGCTTTAAAGCCCACCTCAGAGCAAAAAAAAAAGTTTTCCCATGTAGTGGGGCTGTGACTGCACTGCAAGAGTTACCTGCACTTTTGTGTCTAAGGGAAGAAAGGAGATTTATTTACCTAGTCCTCTGATCCTCCCAGAAATCTACTTAAAGTAATTGTAAAGGCTCACATGTTTTTTTTTTTTTAAATAACAAATATATAAAAAATATACTTACTTGCTCTGCACAATTGTTTTGCACAGAGCATCCCCTAAACCTCCTCTTCTAGGGTCCCCCATCAGCGCTTTTGGCTCCTCATTTTCTGGGTCTGCCCCCATAACAAGCCAATTGTTATGTTGGCAGATGTGGGGACTCGATCTCAAGCCGGGCTCTGTTTGTCTATAGACACATGCAGCATTGTTCGGCCGCACTCCTGCTCTCTCCTTTCATGATTTTACTGGCAGCTGCAGGAGCCAATGGCTCCCGCTGCTCTCAGCCAAGCTTGTGAGAGCACAGAGAGGGGGGAGAAGAACTGAAGGTTTTTTACCTTAAAGGATAAGTTCACCTTTTTATTTTTCTAAATTCCAGCTCCCCTATGTACCAATATAGCATACATTTTTTTTTCAAAAATATCAAATCTTTCCATAAGATCTACGGACATGTACCTTACTGTCCTCTATCCATGATTCCAAACGCATCTATTGCTTCTGTCTTACATCCTTACAGACTGCATCATCCACCCTCCCACTCCCAGGTGTATGTTTTTTAAATGAAATGCAATCAATCAGTGATCACCCTTCTCACTAAATACACAACCAGATTGCATAGTGTATGGTCATCTTTATACAAGTACATAGAAGGGAGTGGACAGAAACACTCAGCTGTCATGCCCTGTTCACATCTCTGCATAGCGGGAACTCACATTTCTTTTAGTGAGGTAGGGAGGTGTTTTGGAGCATTTTTATCACACATAGGGCAGCCCATCCACCCGAATTAGCTGCCCTACATACAGCAATCGCCCCAAAGAAGCTTCAGAACTTTTTTTTAGAGCGGAGCTTGGTGCATTTTTTACTGCGATTTTTGGTGCAGCGCATTTCTGAAATGCAAGTAAAGGCACAGATGTGAATGGAGCCCCATTGTTCTTGTGTTATCGCACCAATTTCACTTTCAGGCCCCATTCACATCTAGCATAGTGGGAGCAAACGTTTTGTGGCTCGTTTTCCTGTGACACGCTTAGGGTAGCCTGCTGATTTAAATGGGCTGTGCTATATGTGGCTTATGGGACGTTTTGTGGGTTGTGTGTTTTTTACTGTGCATTTTACACGCGGGAAATGGATGTGGGAAGGCGAGTTCCTGCTATGCAGAGATGTGAATAGGGCTTGACAGCTGAGTGTTTCTGTCCACTCTCTCCTATGTACTTGTATAAAGATGGCCATACACTATGCAATCTGATTGTCTATTTAGTGAGAAGGGTGATCACTGATTGATTGCATTTCATTTAAAAAATGGGAATGGGAGGGTGGATGATGTAGGGTATGTGCTAATGAGATCAGCTGGTCAACTCCTTCCTGTGTCATAACCTACAGTCTGTAAGGATGTAAGACAGAAGCAACAGATATGTTTGGAATCATGGATGGAGGACAGTAAGGTACGTGTCTGTAGACTTTATGGAAAGCTTTGATATTTTTGCAAAAAAAGTACATAAATGCTATATTGGTACATAGGGGAGCTGGAATTTTGAAAAAAAGGTGAACTTAGCCTTTAATGCAAAGAATGCATTAAGGTAAAAAAAATCTTTACAACCACTTTAATAGTAACACAGACAGTTTAATAGATTAATAGTTTAATAGTTTAATAGTAACACAGACAATTTTTTTTAAATTAGTTAGGGAATCACTAGATCAGCAGTAAAACCTGACAAAGGTTCTAGCCAATCCCCATTCTACCCAAAACTAAAGAAACAATAAATAAATAAAGTATACCTAAATATACTGTAAGTGATCCTGCAAAACAACAAAAAGCAGAATGAAGAGTCATTATATTTACGTTTTCATGGTCTGTGTATTGAAACACCACCACGATGCTGTTTCCCCACTGGGGGAGCAGCATTGCATTTGCTTTTCAAGACATGGGCTGTTGGAAAGGTAAGTATATGACAGAGGTCTCCAAACTTTTTAAAACAATGGGCCAGTTTACTGCCCTTCAAACTTCAGGGGCCCGGATTAAAGTAAAGATGGAAGTAAACAATGCCATAGGCTTGATGATCAGTGGGAGTAAAAAAAAATTACACCATTGGTGTCAGTGGAAGGAAAAGTGCCCCATACTTGGTGTCACTGGGAGGAATAGTACCCTATCATTGATGTTAAATGGGTGGAATAGTGCCTTGTATCAGTGGAAGGAAAAGTGCCCCACAGGCCGGATATAGGCAAGCAAAGGGCCACAGTTTGGAGACCTCTGGAATATGGCCTCTTCTTTCTGCAGGCATTAAAAGCGGACCAAAACTCAAACTTTTTCTGTTTGGTCCAATGGCCCCAGAGGTGGGCAGACAAAGGCGGATGCACGTCTGCTTACTGCCTCCCACCCATAGTCCATTTTGGTTCCTGTAAGCACGGGTCAAAAAATAGACAGACTACCCATGTGAGAGCAGCAGCTATTTCAGTTGCTATATTTACACAGAAACTCTCTACTGTCAATTAGATAGGAATTATTGGCAGGTTCATGGGGAAGGGCAAGAAGGACAGGACTTATTACACATGTTCAGTTTACTTCAATTACGTTTTTTCGGCCAAGTGTAGTACGCCCAGGGTCCACAACTGGTTAAGTCATGCTCATGTTGCCGCAAAAGTAAAAAAGTAAGAATTCACTGATGCATCCCTGTGCATACTCATGCAGGTGGTCGAACATGGCCATGCTCAGGGAAGTAGATTACTAACTAAATATGTCTATAACTGTATATGTTATTCTGAATCTTTTCTGGTAAAAAGAGCAGAATGTGTTGGAAATAAATAAAATACAATAATAATAATTGCTTTTTATTTAAAAAAAAAAAAAATTGGGAAAAGGAAGGTTATAACCTCTGTCAGGGTTTTATTGCTCTCGGTGTGACTCCTGCACCCTCTCAGGCTTTATATTGGTGTCCCTGGGACAGGAAGTGAGGGGAATCTTCCCCGTGATAACAAAGACAACAATAAAAACTTGACAGAAGAAGGAGGCCTGCAATTCCAGTTAGAATGTTTCCTTCGGTATTAGTTTCTTTTACCTTTCTTTCATTTTAATGTAAGTTCAATGTGATTTCACAGTCTTGGATTTTCTGGGGTTGCTAAACTTGAGTGCTGTACTGTGTATATTGTTTGTGTGTTTATCGCTTCCATTCTCAGTACCTTGTTTATTTTCAGCTTCACAGTATTTCTGACCAGGATTTATGTAAAAGAGCGATTACATATTACATCTACTAGGATCAGTGCTGTGTGATATACAGTATGTAAAAAAAAATTCTGTTCTATTGGTATAGAAATCACTGCTCTTTGCGGTATTCGTATTACAGTTCTGTATGCCTTGTGGATGCAGTGGTTTGGAACATTGCTACATGGTGGAAATACACACTGCTGTATTAGTCATTAAGTTGATATATGTTTCTGGAGCATGTTTCCCTCACTGTTTATCAGCACGCTGTCACCTAGATGGTCTGATTTGAAGATTTTATTTAATGTAAAGCTAAGACCTTTTTTTATGATGCCTGCGGGAAATGCCATAAGGCCAAGACTGGTGACCTGATTTAGCACATTCTACCTGTCAGGGGACATTAGGAATGGCCGGCAGCTCTCCAGAGAGGTTAGTAAACTAATAACATGAAGACTGTTAGGAAGAATGTGAAAGACATAGCTAGTAAAGGGGGCGAATGAAGCTAGCTCCCAGGGGTCTCTCTGGCTCTGCTGTGATGATGTCATTGTTCACTTTGGTCATGCACATGGAGAAATGTCATCTGTACATCGACAGCCCCTTGCCAGTCCAACAGGTATAATTCCCAATATGCTGATATCAAATATTGGCACTTTCATTGCATCTGTGATACGTTAAGAAAGTTCATGGTGTTGCAGATCAAACTGAGGCAGTCCAAAAGTGGCTTTCACTTCTAAATCAAGATTTCATTTCTGAGCAATCAACAGAAAAAAAATTGGAGGAATGTGATACCTTTTATGTAAAGCAAACCTGCACCTTGCCAATTAAGGACAGAGTAACAGGTTGCTTAATTGCCATCCCATTTTCATGCTATTTACTTTCCCTGCATTGTTCTTTACTCCCATTCACCTGCCGAAGCTGTGTGAAGTATCCCTTACTTGTAGGTATGGAAAGCAGGTGACTTTCTTCCTTCCCTACAGGTCAAATGTTATTCCTTCATTAAAAAAAATACTGGTTTGGTAAAATACTGCATTATAGCCACTAGATGGAGCTGGCAATCATAGGAACTAAATAAGGATGAGCTCAGGCGTGCTTGCAAACTGCACGTGCAGAGCCCGCCAGGAAGTCAACATGGCCCAGCGCTAATCACAGGCAGTAAGACATTTCCCGATCTCAGCATTGGGACAATGTCTCACTGCTTGTGATTAGTGCTCCGCAGTGTCGACTTCCTGACGGGCTCTGCACGTGCGGTTTGCGAACACGCCTGAGCTCATCCTTAGAAAGAAATACTTATTTCCTATGATCTTTAGCTTCATCTCTTGGCCATAATGAGGATGAATCATTTTACAATTTTCTAAATTTCCCCCCCAAGTGTTACATTGTAAGGGAAAGGGAGAGAGTCACATTCATGCCTACTAGTAAGTGGTTTTTGACAAGTCATTCAATTATGGCCAATTCACACATAAAAATGTACTAGCAATTTTGCTGGACGAATAGCTAAGTGATTTTTCTAATCATTAGTCCATGTTGCTGTCACATGGGAGAGGGCCCTTAGCAGGGCAGAAGTTAATTTGTGCAGCCAAGGGTGGCTAACAAGTAAACTCAGTAAGTACAGGTTCAAAAGCAGTGAGGGTCCTATTAAGGCATCAGACCTCTCAGAATTGCACTGTGCCTTGGCGCTGCAGGGAGTTGGTCAATGTTCCAGTGCCTTGGGTGAATTATGTGGACACTTAGCCAAATAAATTGTATATTCTCTAATTGGTGACTCATAGAAGGTTATGTTGAAGTCTTCGATTGTATTTCAGGTAAATCAATTTCTGTGCATCACACCTCCTCAGCCTAAACACCATCCAAAATCCTTAAGATTCATTCAAAACTGCACCCAATTTGAGGAACCCCACCAGTTACAAGGTCTGTAAATGGGGGAGCTTCCCACCAAACAAGGGCAGTGGAGAGGTGTAGCTGAATGGATTGCAGCTTACGCTTCCCCAAAGCCTTTTACCCCTTGCAGCCTAGATAGTTCCGTAATTGGTTTTACTGTATTGACATCTCTGAGCATTTAAAACAGCTGTTCATTATTAGTGATGTGTAAAATCCACTTCCCATGCATGTTTTTTTTATTTATTTTACTGTCATTCACAGCATTTACTTTCAGCTGTTTTTGACAAAAAAAACTTTATCTAATAATTTGCAATAATTGCTTATTTATATGCCACCATGCACTCTTTGACAGGCTTTATAGCAAATGTGACAAACCAGTTTTAACATTCTGTTCATACGTCAGACGTTAAGTATACTTAATAGCTGTCCATTTTCGAGCTACAAAGAATTCTTAAAAAGGACCTGTCACAAAATGATACAATGACGTTCAGCAAATCTAGAAGGTCAACCAGTTGACTGCATCATTCAGCCTGACATCTATTGTCAGTGTTTATCGCTTACGTTTTTAGCAATTCTGCATATGGGAACATCCCAGTTTTATGCTAGAAATAGTGGAGATTGTTCTCTGTGCAGTGTCATAGTGAGGATGAAGAGATGTGATGTGGTGGAAAACCTGGTTGACATCTTTGAACAGTGCCAAAATTATAACACTGCAAAATTAAAGCAACATTAATCTGCTTTTATTTTGCTTTTCCTGGTACCTCCCTCGTCCCTCCATCAACATTCTTATAACATTTTAAAATAATACGTTTTCATTTTCATTATTGGGACGCTGTGCTTCTTGATGCGATGCAGGCAGATCATAGCTGTGAAGAATATTGAAGATATCTAATATAATAGTATCCTCGGGTTTACTCAGCATAATATTATCGTTCACAATATAAAAAAAATTGGCCTAACTTTACTGTTGTCTTATTTTTTAATTCAAAACAAGTGTATTTTTTTTCAAAAGAAAAGTGCGCTTGTAAGACCGCTGCGCAAATACGGCGTGACAGAAAGTATTGCAACGGCCGCCATTTTATTCTCTAGGGTGTTAGAAAAATAAAATACAATGTTTGTGGTTTCTAAGTAATTTTCTAGCAAAAAATCTGTTTTTAAATCTCAGAAAGAGGCTCGGTCCTTAAGTGGTTAAGTAAATACATTCAAACATTAATGATTATAACTGAGATTACACTAATCCCAACAGCATTTAAACAAATATATGTATTATTCCTTTAATTTTATCGATCCTTTCTTTTCTTGACTTCCCATGACATTCTATACCAGATGACTTATATGTCATTCACAAACTAGCTACATACACCAGAAATATCTGGCATATTACTGACTCAGCTTCAGCTGAAGGTCTATTTGACCAAACATCAGATCAAGGTCATTCACGCATACTGTATTAAAATAATGATTAATCATAAAACCAAATATATTTTGCAAGCCTGCCATGAATACAATATAACTTTGAAATTATGAATTTGGAATAATATTCTAACAAGCTGGTAGGAGGGTGCTGAAAGCATCACAGTAGTCTACCTCAGTACTTTACTCAACAGTTCTCAGCCATGATGCAAGCAGTGGGTTGGCACTTGGGAGGAGTTATGCATTCTCAGATTGTTGAAATGCAGCACAGGGGTGTGGCCAAGGGCAGGCACTTTGTAGAAGCCTGTGAATTCAGAATAAATGACATGGTTGACGTCATCAGAGTGTGGCATTGGTCTCTTTAAATTGGCATTTGTGTGGAGTGGCACATGCTCCTTTCTAGGACTTTCACCTTACAAGGATGTTGAGCCAAGCGGTTGTGCACAATAGGCTTGGTGCAGTGGTGTCTGGCTTTTTCTTGTAACACTACCATACTTGTGTTTCTAATTAAAGGAATGAATTTGTCTACTGGCCTTCAGCCTAAAGGACTTCTACACTGGCCACCATTAAAGTAGGTTCTTATCCTTTGACACCAAATGCAAGGGGTCCTTTCTCCACTGAACACCAATGAAAAGAGTCACTACAATTTTCACTGTGCTTTTTTCTGACCTTTATCATAATTTCTTTCATTTTGTAATTATTACTGAAAATAATTCAAAACTTACTGATCAAGCTAATCTATCAGTAGTTGTAGATGTAGTAATTTAGCAGGGATTGCCCAAGATGTAAAACATTTTTTAAGAGATCTTCTGTGTTAAAAAGGTTCTAGGAAATTACCCAAAATCTATTATGCGGAGAACTGAATGCAAGATATGTATTAGATGAAAAGGTGAGACTAAAATAACAGAATTGAATTACCTTATCATCATACAAGTTTGAGTGATAAAATGTCTTTTCAATTGTACAACCCTGCAATTTTCTGTACTAACATTTTCTTTAAATAAAAAAAATAAAAAATGCCTTGGAAGGTTGCTAAAGAGTGCAGTTCAGCTAATAGTTAGTAAGTAAGACAGGAAGGTGTGGCTCACAGGGATACGAGCAACAGACCTGGTCCCATTTTAAGAATATAGAATCAGATTTTTAAGGTAAGCCAGGTTCTTTGCAAAAAAAGTAACACTGCATGCAGATGTCAGGAGCCGCTTGCACTATCGCACACCAAGCATTGCCTGGTAGCTTTAAAGTAGACATACAGTCAAAAGATAAAGATTAAACCTACTCACACCACCATTCTAAACCCTATGCTAACTACTGTGTACAGGAAAGATGTGTATACTTACCTAATCTAGGGGCACTCTGGTCTGGTCACATGATCTTACCAGCAGCCAGCTTGAGGGGAGAGGAGAGAGCAGCAACTGTTGTTGGCTGCCCCTCTTCTACACTGAAGCCCGGGGGAGTGACCCAATCAGTTACCGGACTGGAGCGCCCTTAGGTTAGGTAAGTATACACATCTTTCTTTAGGGTAGTTAGCATAGAGCTTAGAATGGGGGTGGAAGTAGGTCTAATCTTAGTTAGCCCTTGACCGGACTTCTACTTTAACATCCACCTTTTAAAGCTTTTATATATCTGAAGATTAGCATGTAAACAAGATCTTACCAGCTGACCGTCTTATTTTTTTCTTACATTATAGATTTTTATATTCGAAAACAACATCTTCTATAAAATGAACGCAGACAGCCGACCCATCCGCCTGGTCTCTACTGGGAAAGAAGGAGTCATTTTTAATGGGCTGAGCGACTGGCTTTATGAAGGTAGGACAAATTGCTTTGAAAAAAAAAATGAAATACTATGAATGATAGCTGACATTTTACTGTAATAAAACCATACATTAGACTTCCGTACAACAACATTAAAGTCGTTCAGTCCTTCAGATGCCAATATCGTTCCCATATGAAATGTGGCAAAGGGCATTGATAGCATTTTTGTGACAGATCATTGTGTCTTGTTCTTAAAATTGCATCTGCACTCGGTTCTTGAAAAAGGTATGCATCACTTTGTGCGCCTGGAACATAAAAAGCCTGTGTGTTTGTGATATATAGAGTGATGGATCAGGCCTTGCAAATGGCCATTTTGCTGTGAAATTGACAAGAGGTACACTTTGTCTTCCAGCACTCCCACAGGCTACAATTTGCAAGCTTGTAGCTTTATTTTGTAAATTAGGATTTAAAGAAAAAAAAAAGAAGAAAAGAACGCCTAGCAACTGTATATACGTATTTCAACTAGGAATACGTTTAAAAAAAATCTACTTGAATTCATATGTTTATACATATCTATAAAACTTTATAAATACTATAACAAGGTTACTTAACAGTAAGATCTCATTGGATGTGGGTATATAGGCTGTTGTGTTCTTACTGACCCTTCAATGATCTTCCATAACTCCTGTCCTCTAAGCATAGCCCTAGGCCAATGAAATGGTTTATTTATAAAGCACAACACATGATAGGCTCAATTCACAAAGTGTTAGCTTTAGATAAGGTTCTTTATCAGCTATGTAACTGCTGTTTTCAAACCATATTGGACACAGCTGAAGATAACTATTTTTTGAAAATAGGGATCCTTATGTGGATGTTAAAGTGGTATTAAACCCCCAAATTATCGCAGCTTACTAACTCTAAAGCCCCATACACACGGTCGGATTTTCTGATGGATTCTGTCCTATCGGACAATGTTGTCGGAAATTCCCACCGTGTGTAGGCACCATCGGACAGTTTCCATCGGATTGTCCGACGGACAAAGTTCTATCTCCTGCTCTATAAATATTCCGACAACAAAGTCCGATCACACCAATTCTGATCGTGTGTAGCGAATTCCGACGGACAAAGTGCCACGCATGCTCAGATCACATTACAAGACCAAAGCTATTGGCTACTAGCCTCTACGTAGTCCCGTCGTAGGCAACAAACGTCACTACGTTCAGAATGATCGGATTTTCCGACAACTTTGTTCGACCGTGTGTATGCAACACCAGTGTCGGACTAAATCCGTCAGACCAAATCCAATGGATTTGGTGGTCGGATTTTCCGACCGTGTGTATGGGGCTTTAGATGTGGTGGCCACATTTGTTTTTTTAGGCTTTTACCTTTATTTTCATCTGGTGATCTGACCAGTAATGCCGCGTACACACAGTCGGAATTCTCGTCGGAAAAAGCTCTGATGGTTTTCCCGCCGGAATTCCGCCGGAAGTTCGCTCAAACTGTCTTGCCTACACACGGTCACACCAAATTCCGACGGTCTGTAACACAGCGGCATAAAACACGTTTGACAGCACTATAGAAGGGAAGTTTAATGCTTCCGAGCATGCGTCGAATTGTTTCCGAGCATGCGTCGGAATTTTACGTGTCGGAATTGCATACACACGATCGGAAAATCTGATAGAAAGGTTCTCAATCCAAAGTCCGTTGGAAATTCCGACAGAAAAAGACAGATGGGCAAACACACGGTCGGAAAATCCGTTGAAAAGCTCCCATCGGACTGTTTCCATCGGAAATTCCGACCGTGTGTACGCCGCATTAGTCTGCTAATTTTCAACTTCCTGAAGGAGCCCAGGGGCACACTTGTACAGCAGCATTATTTTAGGAGGACAGTGGGCACTAGGAGGAGACCCCTAGCTCTATACTAAATGATGGTAGTACCCACAATGAGAGCTGAACTTAATGCTGAGATTCTATGCAATCTTGTGGAATTTTGCAGCTCTCTGTGTGGTGAAATACATACTATAATAGATCTTCATTATATGTGAGTAGATAAGTGCTTATTCATACTTTAGAGTTTAAAAACAATGTACCGTATATACTCGAGTATAGGCCGTCCCGAGTATAAGCCGAGGCCCCTAATTCACCACAAAAAAATGGGAAAAATGCATTGACCCGTGTATAAGCCGAGGGTAAAAAATGCAGCAGCTACTGTAAGTGGAAAAGAGGGTCAGCAATGCCCATCTGCAGCTGCCTGTCCCCTGTACAGACCCCCCCCCCCCCTGTGTCCCCATTGCAGCCTACCTGTGCCGATCTGCGGGTCCTCTGTCATCCGTCGTGTGCCATCCGTCCTGTGCCATCCGTCCTGTGCCATCTGTCCTGTGCCATCTGTCCTGTGCCATCCGTCCTGTGCCATCTGTCATCGGTCTTCCGCCGATGCAGTCTCGCTCTGTCCCCCCACAGCGCGTACGGCGCCATTCTAAAATTACAAAAACCGCGCCTCCTCCTCCTCCTCGTCCGTGATAGGAGGAACGCTGTTTTCGCAGCAGTCAGTGTGCAGTGTTCCGCCTATCACAGACATTCTCTCATCCTCGTCCATGAGATGAGAATGACAGGACATCCGTGATAGGCGGAACACTGTACTGCTGGGAAAATTAGTGTCCGCCTATCACGGACGGGCGGGAGGAGACGGCGCGGCTTTTGAAAACTGCCGTCTGTCTGCATGACACGCTGTTCATGTAGGCAGACAGCGGTGACTCGAATATAAGCCGAGGGGGGGACTTTCAGCCCTAAAAAATGGGCTGAAAATCTCGGCTTATATTTGAGTATATACGGTAATTTTATTAATTGTTTATGTGTTAGATTTATACCTTGTTAATAAATTGAACTCCCATCACATGACATTCGAGTTGCCATCATCCCCAAGAATAGTGAAATTCAAAAACCTCTCAGAGTAGGATTTTAAAGGCAACAAAAAATAAATTTGTATAAAAAATAAAGATTTATTATATGACAAAAGCAATATTCTTTTGTCATATAATAAATCTTTATATTTTATACAAATTTATTTTTTGTTGCCTTTAAAATTCCAAGATTTATACCTTGTTGTGGACTATGTTTGATGCATTTTGATCCTGTTTGAATGAACATTTTCTGTAAGAATTTATTTAGTAAGGAATGTAATTCCTACAGTAAGTATATGTATGCATAAAAACAGATGTCCAGTGCATTCTACATGTGGCATTGTTCATTGCTATAGTTATGTTTTTGGAAAATGCTTTATAAACCAATGTCTTTGTATAAATAGTTCCACTGAGCTCCACTTCACTCCTGTCTCCCTCCAAAAAAAATTAAATTCAGCAGCTACAAATACTGTAACTGCTGACTTTTAATATAAGGGCACTTACCTGTCCAGGGAGCCCACAATGTCATCGCCTGAGCTGATTCTTCAATCAGTTTCGAGTCCAGGCACTCCCATCATAACTAAGGTAAACCGTCAGTGAAGCCTTGCACCTTCACTGCTGGCTTCCCACTGCACATGCGTGAGCCGCGCTGTGCTTCATCAATGGTCCTGCAGTCTACTTGGCCCTGTAATCTATCTCAGAAGGCTGTGGGGAAGGAGAGGGGGGCAGAACTTCTGCCTGGAAGTGGGAGCTGGTACCTATCAAAACCAGGTACCCGCTCCCCCCTTACCAAAAGTTCCAATTGTCAAAGAGGAGAGGGGGAGGATGGAAACAAGTGGAGCTTCCCCTTATGGGTGAAGTTCCACTTTAAAGTATAACTTGTTTTAGTTTTGGATAGAGTGGAGAGGGATTAGAACACCTTTCAGTTTTTATTGCTGCCTGTTCCCCAGTTAGGGAAGTTCACACTCTCTATGTTTCCTGTTTAACATTATCATCAAAAGCGAAAGAAAATACAAAATTTTGGGTTGTCACCAGAACAGAAATAGAGGGGACACTACTTCTGGTGACCCTGGTGACAACCAGGGATTTCCTCCCTTTGGGAGGATTTCCTTTCTCTTCCTGTTTTGGCTATTATGGCAAAAAAAGGGGGATCCCTTCACTATTTGTCCTGGTAAGCAGGAAAATCCAACATTTTGAGTTGTCATCAGAATAGGAATAGAGGGGAAATTCTTCACATGGAGGCATTTGTTCTGGTGACACCTGTCTAAGTTGGGATTTCACCTCACTTTGGAAAGATTTCCTCTCACTTTATGTTGTGTCTACTGGGCAGAAAGTGAAGACAAATCGCTCCATTGGCACACAGCCAAAAACCTGACAGGGGTTTAAAACATTTCCTACCAAATTGCAGCCCTCTACCCCATCATTGATCCTAATGTAACTTACTAATTTTTATGTATCTATAAATGGTGATAGTGGGGTTTAAAATGTATTTCCACATTTGAAGCCAAATTTGAAAAACACCTATTTGCCTTTATATCCCGATTCACATAGCATAACTTAAAAAATGTAAACTTACCATATTTTTTACAAGTATAGTGTTTAAAAGGTGCAAGTACAAGTGGATTAAAAATTGTATCCAGTGTGAACAGAGACTAATCTGCATAAACATAAAAAAAAAAAAGCCGAAACCGCGGGTAAATATAGCGCTGCTTTAGCGTCGCCGCCCCGCACCGCCCCAGTGTGAAGCCAGCCTAAGGAAAGGATATTTGGTAAAGGGAGGGCTACTAAAAAGAGGGGGGAGGGCAAGGAGGGGAGTGGGGGGAAAGAGGGGGGGGGCAAGCCAACTAACGGAGGGAGAGGAGAGGGGGAGGGAGGAGGAGGAGGAAGGAAGAAGAGAAACACCAGAAGCGGGGCAGATAGGGGAGGGGGGAGAAACTCCAGAAAGGAAGAAAGATCCCAACTGTAGAATGGGATGTTTGAATTGGAACACATATGAAACATATAATGGGGCTTTGTCAAATTTGACTGCCAAAGTGGAACACACTTTAAGAATTAATAATCTTTTACTTGATGATTTCCTTTGAAACTGTAATAGTCCAGTCTGCGATTTAACTTTTTATGGAGTCTTGTGTTTTTAACTAGTTGCCGCCCGCCCAACGTCAAATGACGGCGGAGAGGTGCAGCTCTCGTTCTGGGACAACATCATATGACGGCATCCTAGAATGGCCTCTCTCGTGCGCCGGCGACACCCAAGGCCAATTATTTTGTTATAAACTCCCTACAAAATAAATTTTGGGAATATTCTTGAAAATAATGACTGCAGAAAAGAAAGACAGTAAAAATTGTGGTGATCTCTAACATTAGGGGTTAGCATTAGTGGTTAGTAGAAAATTGCCCCCTTGCACTGGTGGTCAGTGTAGGTAAAGAATCAATCCACTATTGACCAGCAACTGCAGGAGGAACCCCATGGATCCACAGAACCATGGTTGAGAAACATATAAGAGATATAATATAGAGGGAATTTCAGGTGTCTGTAATGTAGTTATAATGTAACCAAGATTAAAGGGAACATACACTATATTTTAGGTTTAGGAGTGTGTCTATAGGAATGTTTGCCCATTCTTCCAGGAGCACATTTGTGAGGTCAGGCACTGATGTGGATGAAAAGGCCTGGCTCGCAGTCTCCCCTCTAATTCATCCCAAAGGTGTTTTATCAGGTTTAGGTCAGGACTCCGTGCAAGTCAATTTCCTCCACCCTGAACTCATCCATGTCTATATGGACCTTGTTTGTGCACTGGTCCAAATCATTTTGTGGAGGGGGGATTATGGTGTGGGGTTGTTTTTCAGGGGCTGGGCTTGGCTCCTTAGTTCCAGTGAAGGGAACTCTTAAGGCGTTAGCACCAAGACATTTTGGACAATTTCATGCTCCCAACTTTGTGGGAACATTTTGGGGTTGGCCCCTTCCTGTTCCAACATGACTGCGCACCAGTGCACAAAGCAAGGTCTGTAAAGACATGGATGAGCGAGTCCTTACCTCAACCCGATAGAACACCTTTGGGATGAATTAGAGCGGAGACTGCGAGCAAAGTCCTTTGCGCCTGACCTTACAAATGCATTTCTGGAAGAATGGTCAAACATTCCCATTGAAACACTCCTAAACCTTGTGGACAGCTTTCCCAGAAGAGTGGAAGCTGTTATAGTTGCAAAGGGTGAGCCAACTCAATACTGAACCCTACCAACTAAGACTGGGATGCGAATAAAGTTCTGTGCGTGTAAAGGAGAGTGTCCCAATACTTTTGACAATATAGGGCATTTTACCTTAAAATTTCTTTTCTACAACAATCTGGTTTTAGAGATTAGCAAGAGCTCTGATGATTGATGACAAATTGAGTATTTCTGAGGGTGAAAAGGCATGGCCGCTGCACAGTTTTGTGAGTGTGATCGGTGTGCTCTGTGTATTCACACAACGTTTCATAGGAATGGCCTTATAATTGTACACAATGATATTGGTTCTTCTCCAGTGAAAGATAGCTAATGTCACAGTGTGACGTTAGGAGATGAGCCAGATGCTGCTGGGTCCCTGGGGTTTAGCTTTACTGATTGTCATTTCCATCCTGTTTTCTTCTTCATAAAACAGCATGACAGGATATTAAACACAACAGCAATGTCACTGCTGAAAATGCTTCGAGGTTACTTCACCTTTGTGGACTGTTATCAGAACTAAAATCATGCAGGCTTTAAGCACTAGGAATCTTTTTTTATTTGTGTGACAAAATAAATTACTAGTCCATATGCATCTTATCATAAACGAGACTGGTGGTGGCGCTTTTACTATTGCTATCTTTAATGTTCACGGGTGTTTGACATTTGTAGAACTGTTTTATTCCTTCATAGGCCTATGGTGTGTTTTGAATAGCATATTCATAGATTAGTTTATGTCACTTTTAATGGAATATGTACACAGATTAATAATGGAGGAAAACTATTTAGAATCCACAAGTCAAAGTTATCCCTCAAACTGAGTAGATCCCCACTTCTTCCACTCCCCCTTAGTACAATTATACATCAAAATGCATACTAGATCAACACGCTTTAAAGAAAACCTTCACCCAACTTATTCCAACCTCTATCTAAATTGCAGCTTTATTTTACTCCTGTACTTGTTCCCACTTCCTCAGTCCTCGTCTAGACGAGGATGATGTCATCTTGACCCTTCATCCCCAAGACCACAGCATTCTGGGCTACAAAACCTATCTCCTCGATCTTGTGTATTTGCCATGGGGAGCCAGCTATGGGTCATAAGGAACTCACAGCTGGCTCATAAAATTCAAGATGGCGGTGCCGAAGATCCACAGTTTTGAGACAAATCAGCTGTGGGATACACAGCACTGGACTCTATGAGCTGGTAAATATCTCTTTTTAAAGTCAGCAGCTACACTTTTGATTCCACATGCCATGGTGCCAGGTGAAGTTCCTCTTTAATGCCTTGTTCATCCAGACTTACAGTGTTCTCAGGATGAACCTTTAACTTGCATAAACATGGGGCAGGAGTTCCATCCCATACAAAGTTCCATGTTTTCTATAATAACTGTGATTCATACCCACTACCCAGTATACCCTACTGGGTATAAGGGTGTAAGGGTCCATTCGCACTTGAAAATGTTTTAGTAACACATGCTTAGCAATGCATGATTATGTTATCCATTAATATTATTTTGAAAGACCCTTATCCTCCCCCAATCCTACTTTATTTTATTAGAGTAAGCATAGAATTATACTTGCTAATCTTTTTTTTAGACAAAAAGTATCTTCTGTGCACCCCACTGATATTGGTTTTAGTTGTTAAGGGCTCGGCTTTTCTGACTTTGGAATAAAGCTCCGACCTGGATCTAAGTCCCACCTACAAACCCAGTCAGAATGTCCCATTGGCCAATAATTTAATCCACAATGAGTTCCCATTGACTTCAATACAGTAAAGTGAAAAATATGGTAAAACCCATGGAAATGTTTGACTTTTTTAACATATTTGAACACGCAAATATTAGATCTTTATTCAAATAATGTCTATAGCTAAACATGATGTGCTTAAATAAGTACACCACAAGAAAAAAGAAGCTTTTTAATAATTTATTTAGAAAAAATTATAATGGATATGTAATATGGAATAAGTAAGTACACCCTTGGCATGAAAAAGCTAGTATTGATCCTTTACTACAAATTACTTCTTGTAGGCATTTTGTATAAATACTCACTAGTCTCTGACGTTTACATTTTTGACCACTTCTCCGTGCAAGATTTTTTCAGTTGCAAGATATTTGTGGGTTTACTATATGAACTGCCCGTTTCAAAATCCCCCAACAAAAATTTAATGCAATTGAACGCAGGGCTTCAACTTTTGAACTCCACACTCCACTCTATTCTCAAAAGGCTGTGAGCTGCCTTTACCAATCCAAACCACATCCTTTTTCAGAGCATACAACAGGGCCAGCTAGGAAAGTGGTGAGAAGAGCGATCGCCCAACCCCCTTCTGAACCATGCAAGGCCACATGCACTCAACATAGCTGGCTGCCTTTGGGGCATGTTGGGCTCAGCCCAATACCAACCACAAAGCACCTTGTACCCACTAGTTTAAAGGGGCTTTTCACAATCTGTAAAGCCCCCCCACCCCCACGTGGAAGAAAAATATATTAAAAAAAAAACATTCTTATTATATTTTTCCCAAATATATTGACATATATTTGAAATACTACAATTTTGGCAATATTCAATATATTTCAGAGATATATTTCAATATATTTGTGAATATAATATTGAATATATTTTCTGAATACATGTTTAACCGCTTCCCGACCGCCCATATATACGTCAGCAGAATGGCACGGGCAGGCAAAATCACGTACCTGTACGTGACCCTTTAAATGCCTGCCCGGTCGGGAGCTCCGTGACCATGGCAGTGGGACCAGCGGCCGCGATCGGGTCACAGAGCTGAAAAACAGGGAGAGGTATGTGTAAACAAACCTCTCCCCGCGCTTCCTACTCTGCCTGTCATTGATTGGCTGTTGCATCGGGAAAGCCGATCAATGACATCAGACGTCAGCCCCGCCCCCTAATGTAAAACACACACACACGTCACAGCCCATAATCCCTCCCCTCCCCCTAGTGGTTAACTCTTTCACTACAACTGTTATTTATACAGGAATCAATGCATTTAAATAGCATTGATTGCTGTATAAATGACAATGGTCCCAAAAATGTGTCAAAAATGTCCGATGTCCGCCATAATGTCGCAGTCACAATAAAAATCGCTGATCGCCGCCATTACTAGTAAAAAAAAAATATTAATAAAAATGCTATAAAACTATCCCCTATTTTGTAAACGCTAAAATTTTGCGCAAACCAATCAATAATCGCTAATTGCGATTTTTTTTACCAAAAATATGTAGAAGAATACGTATAAACTGAGGAAAAAACATGTTTTTTTATACATTTTTTGGGGATATTTATTATAGCAAAAAGCAAAAAATATTGCATTGTTTTCAAAATTGTCGCTCTATTTTTGTTTATAGCGCAAAAAATAAAAACCGCAGGGGCGATCAAATACCACCAAAAGAAAGCTCTATTTGTGGGAAAAAAAGCCAATTTTGTTTGGGAGCCACGTCGCACGACCGCGCAATTGTAAGTTAAAGCGACGCGGTGCCGAATCGCAAAAAGGGGCCTGGTCCTTTGGCTGCCAATTGGTCCGGGGCTGAAGTGGTTAAATATATAATATTTATATATTTTGGAATACATTGCGAAATATGCTGCAAATATATTCAGAAATATACCGTATGCTAAATGTACTTCTGAATGCATTTAGCAATATATTTCTGCATCCATAAATATATTGAAAAGTGCATTTTGGGATGCATTGTGAAATATGCTGTGAATATATTCTGGAATGTATGTTAAGTGCCAGTTCACCCTGCCGTGACTTGTAATGTGACTTGAGAGTTCAAAAACACACAAGTCACGCCCCATTAACATCAATGGAACCGTTCTAATCGGTGCAACTCAGAAAAAGGTTCCTACACTACTTTAGACCGACTTCATCATGACTTGATTTTTGTTAATGAAGTCGCAAGCACGCTGCAATGAAGTTGCGCAGGCTGTCGGCTGTCAAAGTCATGCGACTTTAAAGCAGCGTAGATGTGAACCGCAGTAAATTAAAAAAATAAAAAAAATACATTCCTATTACATTCTGAAATGCATTTATATATTGTAGGCCTATACATCCAGCAAACATTTCTGATAGTTTTCAAAATAAATTTCCAATGCATTTCAAATATAATCCAAATGTATTCCTATTGAATTCCAAAATATTTTCTAGATGTGGAAAAAACAATAACACAGTACAATACACACAAAACTTTATTATCATGTAAATATACAAAAAAAAAACTACAACACACAGAATAGAAAGTGGTGTTAACTGTAGTAAATGACATTAATGACATAAAAGTTTATTTGTGGTACTCTGCTGAGGTTCCTGATGTTTCCTTCAGGCGATATTTCAACTCCGCAATTTTTCTCTTACTAATCACACCTTTTGAAGTTCCTGGAAAGTAGCTTTAAAATGGAAAATATTATGCCCCGTACACACGATCGGATATTCCCATGGAAAAAGTCAGATCGGATTATGTTGTTCGGAAAATCCGATGTGTGGGCTCTAGCGGATTATTTCCGTCGCAATTTCGAACAGAAAAAATTTGAGAGCAGGATCTAAAATTTTCCGACAACAAAATCCGATCGGACTTTTTCCGAACGTGTGTAGAGAATTCAGACGCACAAAGTGCCACGCATGCTCAGAAGAAATTTGGAGACGAAAGCTATTGGCTACTGCCCTGTACGTAGTCCCGTCGTACGTTTTGTACGTCACCTCGTTCAAAATGATCGGATTTTCTGACAACTTTGTCCGACCGTGTGTGGGCAACACCAGTTTCGGACAAAATCCGTCGGAAATTATCCAACAGATTTGGGGATCGGAATGTCCGACCATGTGTAAGGGGGTTTAGACTTATTCGATTTTCCTTGTGAACCAAAAGCCATGTAAGACCCTTTCACACTACAGCGCTGCTAAAGCACCGTCCGTTTTTACAGTGCTTTTGCAGCATTTCCCAGGCGCTAGCGAGGTGGGGTTATTTTCTTTTAAAAAAGGAAAAAAGTCCAGTTTTGCAGCGCTTTTAAGGCACTTTGGAAGCGCTGCCCAATAATTTCAATAGGCAGGGGCGTTTTAGGAGCGCTATAGATCCCAAGCCGCCCCAAAGATGCTGCTTGCAGGACTTTTTCCAATGTCCCGCAAGTGCACTGCCCGAGGGTGAAAGTACTCATTGCACTGATTGGGAAGCAGTTTTTAGGCGCTTTTTAGAGGCTATTTCTAGTGCAAAAATGGCTGAAAACTGCCTCAGTGTGAAAGGTATCTAACATATGCAACTGAGTAAATACAACTAAAAAAAATTAAGCATGTATAAAAACATCAAAATATTGTAGACTTTTCAAAAATCTGTATAAAAATCAACATCTTGCCTACAACTTACCCTATTAATTCAGACTACTACCAGACTGAACAAGATATCTCAATTTGACACAACAGTCACATTGGCTTACAGTCTACATGCCAAAGCTGATGTTTTCACAGGGTTTAACTGCACCCGCTTCTCTCCAGCTGTCAGCCGCTTGGAGGCGCCGCCTTGAAAGTTACTTTTTTATTAAAGTTTTTGTAAAGACACAAGGTTTTACCTTCATGTATTCTATACACACACCCCCGCAGACACCGCTAAACTCCTTCTGCAAAATTTATTTGATGGCAGCTGAATATAAACAGCATGTAGTGGGAAAGCCATAGCCAAACTGCCATTGGCTGTTTCAAATTGTAATAGCCAAAAGCAGGCTGGCTATTGCTCCCCCTTCCCCCTGCCTGCTGTCAATCAGCAGAGGAAGACCTGAAGAAGAATG
Source organism: Lithobates sylvaticus (assembly GCA_028564925.1). Taxonomy (NCBI): domain Eukaryota; kingdom Metazoa; phylum Chordata; class Amphibia; order Anura; family Ranidae; genus Lithobates; species Lithobates sylvaticus. The sequence goes on from CM053030.1 coordinate 446,475,882, forward strand.
TTCTCCTTCAAATCCTCTCCTTTGCTGATTGACAGCAGGCAGTGGGCGGGTGCAATAGCCCACTAGCTATTGGCTACTGCAATTTCAAATAGTCAATAGCAACCTGGCTATTGATTTCCATGCTATCTGCTCTTTTTTCCTGTATTCTGACAAAATACAAAAAACATAATTGGTATCTGTACAGAAAAATCTATATCTGTTGACACCTAGTAGCAGGACAGATAATAATATGCACAAGGAGAGGGAGACATACAATATTGGTAGCACTGAGATTATGCTGCATGGTGACTGTGACTGGGTGTAGAATGAAAGCCATACAATATTATAAGCCGGAATTTGCACTGAGATTATGCAAAAGGGTTAATTAACAGAACACCTACTAATTGCCTAACAAGACACATCCAATGAGATGAAATTACTCAATTGTATTGGGCGTGCACTATTATCAGATTATGAGAAAACCGCAGTTACCCTAGCGACAGTTGCAGTTTACATATGCGGGTATTCGCTATTTGCGCTTCAATGTGCGCTGGTTCGCACGTTCAATTAATGAATTTTCCGGCGCACCAATTAACCACTTCCCGACCGGCGCACGACGATGTACGTCGACAGAATGGCACGGACAGGCAAAAGGGCGTACAGGTACGTCCCTTTAAGAATACCGCCGTGCCATCGGGACCCCCTTGAGTCCGGTCGCGGGTCCCGCTGACTCGATCGCCGCAGGGATACCAGCGATCGTCTCACAGGAAGGCTGAACAGGGAGATGCCGAAGTAAACAGCATCTCCCCGTTCTGCGTAGCAACTAGTGACACCGATCTCTGCTCCCTGTGATTGGAACAGAGATCAGTGTTCACTAAATCACAGCCACGCCCCCCCCCACAGTTAGTAACACGCCCCTAGGAACACTTCACCCCTACACTGCCACCTAGTGGTTAACTAGTCACTGCCAGTGTCATTTACACAGGAATCAGTTCATTTAAATAGCACTGATTGCTGTATATATTTCAATGGTCCCAAAAATGTGTCAAAAATGTCCGATGTGTCTGCCATAATGTCATAGTCACAATAAAAATCGCTGATCGCTGCCATTACTAGTAAAAAAAAAAAATATTAATAAAAATGCTATAAAACTATCCCCTATTTTGTAAACGCTATAACTTCTGCGCAAACCAATCAATAATCGCTTATTGCAATTTTTTTTACCAAAAATATGTAAAAGAATACGTATCGGCCTAAACTGAGGAAAAAAAACGTTTTTTTTTATATATTTTTGGGGGATATTTAATATATCAAAAAGTAAAAAAGAATGTGTTTTTTTTCAAAATAGACGCGCTTTTTTTGTTTATAGCGCAAAAAATAAAACCGCAGGGGTGATCAAATACCACCAAAAGAAAGCTCTATTTGTGGGAAAAAAAGGATGTCAATTTTGTTTGGAAGCCACGTTGCACGACCGCGCGAATTGTCAGTTAAAGTGACGCAGTGCCGAATCACAAAAAGTGGTCTGGTCTTAAGCCAGCAAAATGGTCCGGTCAGAAAGTAGTTAATGTATGAACTGGTACAGTGCCTTCTTCTTAGTAAATCACCCCTATAGTGTCCAAATGAGGGTCAAACAGCTGCTGAAGAGCAAAAGCAAATTCACAAAAGAACCCCCAAAGCACATAAATGACAGATTTCAAGAGTTGTCTGAAGCTTATTTACTATATCTTTGATTGGTTTTCAGATGTTCAGCTGTTGGGTTCAAATTGCTGAGCTGGCCAGTCCTGGACAAATTAGCAGTTGTTTGCAATCCATGCCACTTGTGGATTGTTTTTCTTACAGCGCAATGATTGATTACACATCATTTTTATCAATCTTTTTAAATCACTCGCCAGACCCATAAGCATCCACATCTTTCTTCCTAAGGGCCACAGAGCTCTCTTGATCTTGATATGATGACACCGCACATGTCAATAATAAAGAAAATTCCAGACCCTGAGGTTTAAAAAATACAGGTTCCACCTGCATACTCCCTTAGGAGGTTCTAATCATTGGCATGTAATCAGGAACACCAAATTCTAATTTCATTGATTTTAAGCAGTCGTACACATAGGAGTGTAATTACTTTTTCCAGAAGACAAATCTGTATTTGTGTTAGTTTGGATCATGAAAATGAATACATCATGGGGTTGATTTACTAAAGGCAAATCCACTTTGCACTACAAGTGCACATGGAAGTGCAGTCGCTTTAGGCCCCTTTCACACTTGTGCGACTTCAAAGTCACGCGATTTTTGCCGCGATTTTTGCTGCGATTTTTGCCACAATTTTTGCCGCAATTTCAAGGAATGCCTGTGTAAGTGGCATCAAAATCAGACCAAAGTAGTGCAGGGACTACTTTGAAGTCGGAACAACTTGAAGTCGTACTAATATGAATGGCTGTCATTGGAAATCATGGGGAACGATTTGTCATGCTACTTTGCAGTCCCAAATCGTGGGACAAGTCGTATAAGTGTGAAATAGGCCTTAGATCTGAGGGAAAGATCTGAAATGAGGGGAAGCTCTGTTGATTTTATCATCCATACCTGCTCTATAGCTCCCTTGTCTCCTCCTCCCATGCTCATCTCCAGGACTTCTGCAGAGCCTCACCCATCCTCTGGAATGCACTTCCCCAATCTGCCCGGCTATCTCCTACTCTGTCCACTTTTAGGCAAACCCAGAAAACTCATCTCTTCAGGGTGGCCTATCTTGCCTCCAGCTAACAACCGAATCTTCTACTCCCCTCATCAGTTCATCCCTCACAGTCCCTATCTTTTGTTTCGCTAGCCCCTCCCTCTTAAGCCCCATACACACGATTGGATTTTCCGATGGATTCTGTCCTATCAGACAATGTTGTCGGAAATTCCGACCGTGTGTAGGCACCATCGGACATTTTCCATCGGATTGTCCGACCGACAAAGTTCTATCTCCTGCTCTATAAATTTTCCGACAACAAAGTCCGATCACACCAATTCCGATCGTGTGTAGCGTAGTCCGACGGACAAAGTGCTACTCATGCTCAGAAGAAATTCTGCGACGGAAGCGCTCGGTCAGGTAAAACTACCGTTCCTAATCGACACAGCACATTCGTCACGCTGCAATGTTAAAATGTCTTTAATGCAGCGCATTCTCTTTTTCTTTACAATGCAAGAAGAATGACGTGTTTTAGCTGCTCCTATTCACCCGCACTTCTCCCAAACTTATTTATTTATTCTTTTTCAGGATTTCTTGGCTAGATGTTTATTTTTCGTCAGATCGTAAAAGAATGTTTGTTAGTTTTTTGGCTGATTTGTTATTTTTTTTTTTGTTTGGAATACATATTTTCTGGATAATTTATTTAGATTTTTGAGTGGGGTTGTGTGTCTCAACTTAGCAAAATAACATTCTTATTATTTGTATTTGTTGCTTAAATTCACTAGGAGGTTGTTTGTTGTTGGTGCCCCTTGTTAATTGGACTTTATGATTTGTGAAATGTACCTGCCTACTCACAAAAAAACTGTCATTGTAGAAAAGTAAAACACATAGGCAATGATTTTTTGAACTCATCAGGATTATTCTCCTGGATCTCACGAAGCAAAGGCATGTGCGAGAACTGATCACGCTGAAGCAACCAATTCTTGGTCCACATACTCCTCCTCGTCACTCTGTTCATGGATGGGTCTTGGCTCAAAGCTAAAAGCCCGACACCAATTCCGCATACAGCACGAACTCGGCGACGAGTACGTACGGGAAACATCGCTCACAAACGGTCGGCTGGTCAGAACGGACAAACAGAAAGCACCGATAAACAGCAAGGCCTGAAAGAACGAAATGAATACCAGAAACGAGCAGACAATAAGCAGTGAAAATCAAGGCGTCCTATATCAAGATATAGGCCGCAATGACCAACAAATGCGAACTGACTACACGCACTAATAAACAGATATGCACGACAAGCACAAACTGAAGAGCAGTAACGATCTGAGTCACAAAACTGAGAAGCACGAATCGTAAGTCCCCAAACTTCAACTAACTTGCGATAAACACGGGATCAGCAGAAGGAGCCCAACGGGTGCAGGACGTGGTGCTGAACTTCCCTTTTCTAGTCTCGTGGAAGACGGCTTACGTCACGAAGTTCTTGAAGACCGGAAATTCCGACAACGTTGTCCGACCGTATGTACGCAACACCAGCATCGGACAAATTCCGACGGAACTGGTCATCGGAAATTCCGAGCGTGTGTACGGGCCATTAGATTGTAAGCTCGCAGGAGCAGGGCTTCTCTAACCCTCTTGTTTTGAATTGTACTGTTGGTGTAGTGTCTCCCTACATTGTAAAGTGCTGTGCAAACTGTTGGCGTTCTATAAATCCTGTATAATAATAATAATAATATCTCTGTGTTCTATCCAAAACAAACAAAAAAAAGTTTTGCCTTTAGTTATACTTTAAATCAAGATCGAATATTTGCATGTTTTACAAAGTCAATGATTTCTGTGGTGGTGTACTTACTTTTTACATGACTGCATATGCAGTACCTTTTTTAATATACTGTATTTCAGGATTGGAGATCATACAACTCAATTTAAGTCAACTGGTTCAGCATTAGAAGGGTTCATTTTTAACCACTTAAGGACTGCCTCACATACATTTACTGTGGCAGGGCAGACCTATCTGTACGTGATTCCTGTTATCGGCCCTGTGATTGGACAGCGGGAGCCAATCAGGGGTCTCGCCAAGGCCAATCAGCGATGGCTGCTGGGACCCGCTAATCGTTTGTAGGAGAGGCAGAGTGGCGGTCTGCCTATGTAAACAAGGCAGACCGCTGTTCTGTCACAGAGGGAGTGAGAGATCTTGTGTTCCTGCTAATCAGGAACACAGATCTCTTTCTCCCTCCAGTCAGTCCATCCCCCACACAGTTGGAATACATTCCCTAGGAGCACACTTAACCCTTTGATCGCCCCTGATGTTAACCCCTTCCCTTCCAGTGTTCATTTTTACAGTGGCAGTGCATTTCTTTTTAGCACTGATCACTGCATTGGTGTCACTGGTCTCCAAAAAGTGTTACTTATTAACAGATTTGTCCGCCTCAATGTCGTAGTCCCGGACTACCCATTACTAGTAAAAACAATAAAAAAAGAAATAAAAAGTTCATAAATCTATCCCATAGTTTGTAGACGCTATAACCTTTGCGCAAACCAATCAATATACGCTTTTTGGGATTTTTTTTTACCAAAAATATGTAGCTGAATACAAATTGGCCTAAATTGATCAAGAAATTCGATTTTTAATTTTTTTTTTATTGGATATGTTTTATAGCAGAAAATAAAAAATAGAGGTTTTTTTCAAAATTTTCAGTCTTTTTTTGTTTATAGCGCAAAAAATAAAAACCGCAGAGATACCACCAAAAGAAATCTCTATTTATGGGAAAAAAAGGACATCGATTTTATCTGGGCACAGTGTCGCACAACCACGCAATTCTCAGTTAAAGCGACGCAGTGCCATATCGCAAAAAATGGCCTGGTCAGGAAGGGGGTAAAACCTATCGGAGCTGAAGTGGTTAATTATTTGTTAAAAATAAAAACTTTTGACATAAAAATAAATCCTCAACGTATTAGAAGTACATTTCTGTATGACAGCCGATGATGGATGTCCTCAGGCCAGAAGCTCCTTTTTTTCCCAGTCTTCCAAATGGGGAATTCGAATCAGGATCTATGCTGCCTTTAATAACCCAGCTATGATCAGAGCCCTGTCCTGTAATGAATAGGTCCCTTATGATCATTGTTCATCCAGAGCTTCAAACATGAGCCGTCTGATAAGCCAAATTTAGAAACACTGTTTTGCTGCTGCCACCTTGTGGATATATTTACTTATTGCCTAATTTATTTAATTTTAACAAAACAAAATAGGTGTTTGTGTTGTGTCCTTGCTTGCTTCTGAAGTGATTGCAGAATTATTTTATTATTAAATTTTTTGGTATTATAACATGGGAAAGAAACACTTAAAACAGATAAATACTAGCATAAAAAATATAAGCCATATCTATGCATAAACCATAGCTCCCAACTTTCCCTGATTTCGAGGGACTGTCCCTGATTTGGAACAAAGCAGTTGATTTACTAAAGGCAAATGAACTGTGCAGTTGCTCCAGAGCTTAGTAAATAAGCAGAAGCTCTGCTGACTTCCATCATCCAATCATGTGAAAGCAAAAAAGCAGTTTTTTTGTTTTATTTTCCTTGCACTTGGTTGAGTATTCTTTGCAAACTGCACTTTGCAGAGTGTATTTGCCTTTAGTAAATCAACCCCATAGTCCCTCTGTCCCCATTTCCTCCTCATTTGTCCCTCATTTTGGACTGATCTATATAGTTATATATAAAATGCACTTTTTATCCTTCAAAAAGTGTTTCCCAATGCTAAACCTTTCATCCAATTTCTAAAATTGCTGCATTTGTACATTTCAAAAGCCAATATAAAAGAATAGTAGAGAAAGGGAACCACCGCTCCAGGATAGCCCTTCAGGGTGAATGCTCTTTCTCCTATTCAGGAGCCCCAGGTGCTGGCTAATAACACAATAGGCAGGAAGTAGCAGAAAAACTCTGGACAGCCGCACACCGGAAAAAGATAAAATCCTGTGCTGTTTATTGAAAATCAAGGATCACATCTAATGGTCCACAGCAAAGAAAAAAAGGGGGTACATCAGACGCGTTTCGCACTGGAATCAGTGCTTACTCATAGCTGATATGAGTAAGCACCGATTCCAGTGCGAAATGCGTCAGTTTTGTACCCCATTTTTTTTCTTTTCTGTGGACCATTAGATGTGATTTGATCCTTGATTTTCAATAAACAACACAGGATTTTATCTTTTTCCGGTGTGCAGCTGTCCAGAGTTTTCCTGCTACTTCCTGCATAAAGGAATAGTAAAGGTAAAAAAGTACTTTTGGTTCAACGAATATTTTTTTATTTTTTTTGCTACATCATTTTGCTAATAAGTGCCCCACATTCCCATTTCAAATCGTTGGGAGGTATGCATAATCTGAACTAACAAAAGCTTTAGAAATACTGTTATGCAAAGTACAGTCAAGTGGAGTCAAGTGTGCTTACCACAGTACCTGCTCATTATCAGAATGTTGTGGGTGACAGCGTGTCTTCCTGAAGCTTTCCAGCTCCCATGCATGCGCACTCAAGCTTCTTCAAGGCCAGTTAATGCTGAGGAAACTTCGTCATACATGCTATTTAGTTTATCTTTGGAGCTGAGTATCATTAAAAGTATTATGCTGTGACTGTAACTTGTGTGTGTAGGAATGTAGAAGGACACGTAGTGGGAAAACAACAGGCTGTCAGATTTTCCTTTCCAAAGTTTAGTAGATTTTGGGACCATACTAGCAAGACTGAAATTCACAGTAAAATTCTTTGGCTTCAGATCTGGTTCTATAACATAGGGTTAGCTATTGAGACCTGCCAAAAACTGATTTATGAAATTGTGCTTCATGAATTCGTTGCTGGAATTAAATGGTAATGTGAGCAGATTGGAATTGTTCATTATTCAATTTTTATGCCCCGTTTTGGAGGCTTTGGGGGCCAGATCCCCTGCTGTTTGTTGCAATACAAAGTGTTTGTATACTAGCAGCTCATTAACCAGCTGTGCACACCTTGGGCATTCCAGTGTTTTGTACTGCATGTGGTCCCTGTATGCCAAGTGCTTTCATTTTTGTGCCAGTTAAGGGCACATCTAAGATGCTACTGAAACTAAAGCTGAGACTAGTATTCAAAGCTTGCAGTGCTTCTGAACAGAGGTAAACACCAGCTCCTCATAGTTTGTAGGGAGCACTTAAGGAATGGCCTTGCAGAGGATAAAACCTCATGTGCCATGACACAGGAGAAATTCCTATTGAGAGCCAGGGGTGAAGTTAGAAGAAAAGTGGAGTAAACACATAAAAAGTGGAAAAAGAAGAGGGTGGAAGAGAAGATAGAATAGTGGCAAACACAAAGATCCTGAATATTAAGGTAGTAGATTGGGTACATAAAAAAAGTACCTCAAAAGTTGGCCAATTTCTTATTATTATTTAAGGTACTTATATAGCGCCGTCAATTTACACAGTGTTTTACCTATACGTTGTACATTCAGATTGGTCCCTACCCTCAAGGATCTTACAATCTAAGGTCCCTAACTCACATTCATATACTAGGGCCAATTTAGACAGAAGCCAGTTAACCTACTAGCATGTCTTTGGAGCGTGGGAGGAAACCGGAGTACCCAGAGGAAACCCACGCAGGCACAGGCAGAACATGCAAACTCCCAGCAGGTAGTGTTGTGGTTGGTATTTGAACCAGTGACCCTTTTTACTGCTAGACAAGAGTGCTACCCACTACACCACTGTGCCGCCCTTATTGGTTTCTTATTCACTGCATTGTGAAATAAAAGTTACAGATATCCAGTAATTCATTCTCAAAAGCCTTATTTATCTTAGATATGTTACTTTTCAGAAATGGCATCACTGCAAACTTGTATATACATACATATATATATATATATATATATATATATATATATATATATATATATATATACACACTGTATTTATTGGCGTATAACACTCACTTTTTCACCATGAAAATCGGGTGCAAATAACGTGTGCGTGTTATACGCCAATACTTCAATTTTAGCTGCTTCGGAGAGGACAGGGAGGGGGCGGGACGAGTGCCCTCAGATTACATACAGTGAGAATCTCCTGTTTACTTGGTGGCCTCTGCAATAGGCTGCACTGATGGCAATGGTGAGGCTGCTGCATTGATGGCACTTATGAGGCTCCAGATGGGCATTGATGGCAATGGTGAGGCTGCAGATGGGCACTGACCCTTATTTTTCTTCAAAGTTCCTTATTTAAAATGTAAGTTTTTTTCCTGAAACTTCCCTCTTAAAATTAATGTGCGTGTTATACACCTGTGCGTGTTATACACCGATAAATACGGTATATATAGTATCTCACAAAAGTGAGTACACCCCTCACAATTTTGTAAATATTTTATTATATCTTTTCATGTGACAACACTGAAGAAATAACACTTTGCTACAATATAAAGTAGTGAGTGCACAGCTTGTATAACTGTGTAAATTTACTGTCCCCTAAAAATAACTCAACACACAGCTATTAATGTCTAAACCGCTGGCAACAAAAGTGAGTACACCCCTAAGTGAAAATTTCAAATTGGGCCCAATTAGCCATTTTCCCTCCCTGGTGTCATGTGACTCATTAATGTTACAAAGTCTCAGGTGTGAATGGGGAGCATGTGTGTTAAATTTGGTGTTATCGCTCTCACTATCTCATACTGGTCACTGGAAGTTCAACATGGCACCTCATGGCAAATAACTCTCTGAGATTCTGAAAAAAAAAAAGAATTGTTGCTCTACATAAAGATGGCCTAGGCCAGTGATGGTGAACCTTGGAACTCCAGATGTTTTGAAACTACATTTCCCATTATGCTCATGCACTCTGCAGTGTAGTTGAGCATCATGGGAAATGCAGTTCCAAAACATCTGGGGTGCCAAGGTTCGCCATCTATGGCCTAGGCTATAAGAAGATTGCAAAGACCCTGAAACTGAGCTGCAGCACGTTGGCCAAGACCATACAGCAGTTTAACAGGACATGTTCCACTCAGAACAGGCCTCGCCATGGTCGACCAAAGAAGTTGAGTGCACATGCTCAGCATCATATCCGGAAGTTGTCTTTAGGAAATAGACATATGAGTGCTGCCATCATTGTACATACTGTATATATATATTATTTTTTGCTCTCCTAAATTGTGTACTCCCAGATAGCAAGGATAACTTGCCACAAATTTGTTGCAGTATTGAATTGTAAGTTTGTTAACTTGCTGCATATTTTCACTGCGAATGTGTACACTTGCAGAGCACTTGAAGCACAATTTCTAATTAACGCTTTTTCAGTTTGCAGCAAATTTGCATGGCAAGTCTCTAGCAAAAGCAAAGATGTAGTTCTGAGTCTACAGCAAGATCTCTGCAAGTCTACAGCATGAAAATTCAGCCACAGTGCCCCCTGGGGGGAGATGAATATTGTACAACATAACTGAACCAGAACTTGCAGCAGACTTGCATAATGTTTGCAAATAAAGTTGATATGGAATCATGCAATGAGGACTTGCTGCAATTGTGCAACAAACTTGTGAAGCCTGACGAGTCCAGCAATAGCTTAGCAAGTCATTTTCAAACTTACAGCATAATTGCTTTCTATCTGGGCTATTGTTGCTTGCTGAATCTGACTTTACATAAACCCATTTGCAGAGTGGGACTCTTGCTCTCTTTGTGTGGAGGCAGTGGTCTCTCTGCAGAAGTCAGACATACCCCTTTCTGAGAACTCTGTGCTAAATCATGAATGCCACTCAAGCTGGGGAAACCAAACTCCCAGAGTCACCAGGGAAAAAGGTGCAGACTTTCAAAAGTGCTCATCCGAAGTGATGCATGTATAAAATCAAAGAAGCCCCGCACTTCCGTCCAGCCAACCTAGTGTACACTTGAACATGGCCTCAGCCCATAAGTCTCCACCAAAGCCATGCCTCCTGACATGTTTCGTTCGACTCACCAGAGCTTAATCATAAGTGGGCAGAGTAAAACATGCCAGGGGTGTGGCTTTGGTGGAGACCCATGAGCTGAGGTTATTTTCAAGTCTACAGTAGGTTGGCTGAATGGGAGTATAGTGCTTCTTTGATTTTACACCCCTTTCTGCGTCAGGCCTATTGCTCTGCAGTGTTTTGATGCAGCTGCAATGTATTTAGCTGATTTAAAGTAACATTTTAATTGGTCTTTAATACTGGAATAGTATGTATGAATGCAGTAATTTAAGTTGTTGAATGTTGATTCTCAGTTTTTAAGCTATACAGTTTTCATAGTAGAGACAGAGAAATTGATTTACTAAAAGCAATTAGGCTGTTCACTTGGCAAGGGAAGTTGCACTTTGCATGTTAATTTTCCCCTGAGCGTAGCAAATGTGGTAACATTTCACTTTGCAAAGAATACCCAATCACGCGTAAGGAAAACAGTAAAAAAAAAAACACAAAAAGGCATTTTTGCTTGCACATGATTGGATAAAGCCAGTTATCTGAGCTTCACCACATTCACTAAGTTCTGGAGAAAATTCACATGGAAGAGACAGAAAGTACAAAAGACTCTTATTACAGCTTCCAAACTAAAAAACTGCTTCCCAGGTTCCCGAGTCTAATGCCGCATACACACGATCAGTAATTCGGCCAAAAAAAGACCGATGAGAGCTTTTCATTGGAAAATGCGGCTGTGTGTAGGCTCCATCTGACTTTTTCTGGTGGAATTTCGGCCAGCAAAATATTGAGAGCATGTTCTCAATTTTTCCGACGGAAATTCCGATCGTCTGTGGCAATTCCGACGTGCAAAATTCTGACGCATGCTCGGAAACAATTTTTTGTTGTACGTCACCGCGTTCTTGACGGTCGGAATTTGGTGTGACCGTGTGTAGGTAACACAAGCTTGAGCGGAATTCCGTCGGAATTCTGTCGGAAAAACCATCCAAGGCTTTTCCGATGAGAATTCCGATAGTGTGTACGCGGCATTAGAAAAAGCCTGACAGCCTTCAGAGAAGATGGTTCTGAAAGTGACATCAATAAATGTCTTCAGAAGCGCACGGCACGGTAAGGAATCACTCAAGGACTCTAAGCACAACTGTGAGATTTCCAGGACAGGGTAAAGTGATTCCAAAGTATGTTGTTAGTTGGATAAGTCATTCATGGGCTGCAGATCTATTTGAGAGTAATTGTCAATTCAAAGATTTTTTTTTTATTTTGTGGTGATGCAAAAAAACAAAAACCAGTAAGTGAACAACACATTCCTGTGTTCAGTACACAAAATATTTTATAGGGTGTTGTCCTTTTTCTGATTAAAGGTAAAACCTGAAACATACAAAACCCTACTTTTAAGGCACATATGACAATCATGAGCATTTCAATAAAAGGCTAGAGTGCCAAACGTGCCAAAAGTTCCACAGAGTATACAAATACATACACAAAACACTATATGAATGTCATTACATAAACAGGGCTAAAAGTCTTAAAACCCCAATATGTCCATAATATATAAAACATTTATGTAGAATGCCTGTCATGGCTTGACTATTTATAGAGATATTAGGACAAAACTCAACGCGTTTTGGAAAAAAATCCTTCTTCAGGGTTTAAAGCAGGGGTATGCCATGTCTAGGAAGCAATCAAATTATTAAGTATATCAATCACATTACCACACAGTACCAATATAGTATCAACACACTCTCATATTACATAGTCCATGCTATACTTACATAATAGATCAACAATAACAAAAAATGATTGAATATAGATGGTTACAAGAATAGGGCTGTCAACAAACTGCTCATACACCACGGACCCAGATGAGAATAAATACCAGGGGCAATGCACATCCACTGGGGCTGCCTGGTGTGGGACAGAGAGGGTGAGCTAGCAGGGATCCACATCAATCACATGTATGAAACATGTACTATAGGTGAGAAAGGGAGAAAGGAAAAAGAAGGATCGATTTACCCATAGAAGAAAAAAGAAAAAGGGATAGGTGAAAAGAACTGAAGTAAAATCCCCTTCAGGGATATATTGCATAAAAACAACTTGGATAGGAAAAAAGAAAAAGTACTATAGATATGAAACCAAAACTAAACTTACATACCATGTGTGAGACAGAGAAAACACCCAATCCCATCTAGATGTCAGCCATGAATGAACCTAACCTTACCTAGCATATATATAAGTGTGCTCATTAGTTATCAGTGAGGGGCACCTGCTCAATGAGACAAGTGATTACCAGTGGTGGTGCGTTGCATTGCATGAATCTATCTATGGCCGCCACTGCCACCCCCTATTCAGGCGCTGGGGCACCTGAATTACAGTGACGGGGGGTGTTTTTGAAGCACCTGATTAGAGCCATAGGCTCTAATAGGCATCAAAAAAGGTAAACAGCGAGCACCATGCTTGGTGCTTGCAGTTCACCCAGCTGTGTTAGAAAAGGAAATTAATATTCGCTTTCCTAACACTAAACCGCCTCTCTGACAATCAGGTGCTCAAGTCTGCTACCCGTCACCTGATTGGCTGAAACGACAGGCACTGTGATTGAACACCTATCAGGCATCCAATCATAGGAGAGGACGGGAAAAGACATGGAGGAGAAATGGAGGAGCATGGAAGACACCAACCGCAGTCACCCGCTACCCCACGAGACAGGGTAAATGCCGGGCAGATGGCAGCCAGGGGGCACAGTGGCAACATTCGATGGGCACAGTGGGAGCATTTGATGGGCACATTGGCAGCGTTTGATGGGCACAGTGGCAGCATTTGATGGTACAGTGGCAGCGTTTGATGGGCACAGTGGCAGTGTTTGATGGGCACAGTGGCTGTGTTTGATGGGCACAGTGGCGGCGTTTGATGGCACAGTGGCTGCATTTGATGGCGCTGGTCCTGGCTGGAGAATCAGAAAAACTTGCCTACGCGTTCCGTGGGGAGTTCTGCTTCATCAGGGCCTTAGATTGGAGCACACATTTGTATATATACTGCAAAGATATACAAGCATATTATTAACAAATGATGTATATAAACATTAACAAATAATTATAATACCAAGAAATATTAAGCATTAAAAACAATATACTGTTATGATGCTTTACATTTTTGTAATGGTATCCTAATATAGCTAGTTACATACACTACAGCATGTCATGGGCAAAGAGTGATCAGTGATAATACTGTACACTGTACTAATGACATTGGCTGGGAAGGGGTTAACATCTAGGGGCAATCAAGAGGTTCACTGTGTGGCTAATAATGTGTAATGTGTGCTTCTTTAAGGCCCCTTTCACACTGGGGCGGGGAGCTGCGGTGACGGTAAAGCAGCGCTATATTTAGCGCTGCTTTACCGTCGTTTTGCCCGCGGTATTCGAAAAAGGGTTAAAGACCCCCGCAGAGCGCCGCCGTAGCGGCGCTTTGCGACAGTATTGCCGCGGTTCTACCGCGGTTTCCCATTCAAATCAATGGGAAGGAGCGGTATAGGAGCGGTGAATACACGGCTCCTATACCGTTCCAAAGATGCTGCTAGCAGGACTTTTTTGTCGTCCTGCTAGCGCACCGCTCCAGTGTGAAAGCCCGCCGGCTTTCACACTGGAGTGAATGGGGCCGGATTTTTTCAGGCGGTATACAGGCGCTATTTATAGCACTGTACCGCCTGAAAAACGCCCCAGTGTGAAAGGGGCCTTACTTTGCTAGCTGGTTGTTTTGTCTCCCTGCTTTTCAGGGAGAAGAAAGAGCCAGATTGCTGTTCATAGTACACAGAGTTCTGTGTTTTTGGCCACAGCTGACAAAATTATTGGCTAAAATCAACTGCTGAACTCATGCTACGTCCAATCACAGCGTGAGTCTGGTGGGGAGCACACGCATGCACACCCTGAACCCAGAGGAATGCCGAAACGTACAGGTACTTCACCTGGCTTGGAGCTGCCGTTCGCAGCTGTGGGCGGGCAGCAAATGGTTATAAACAAAAATAAACATACAAAAAGAAAAAAAGGAAAGAGGTATTTGTGTTGTGGAAGGAAGGAAGGTTGGAGAGGAGGATTTTTTTTGCAGGGTCAAGTTCTGCTTTAACTGTGGGGTTGATTTACTAAAACTGGAGTGCAAAATCTAGTGCAGCTCTGAATAGAAACAGCTTTCAGATTCTTTTTTTTTTGACAAAGCTTAATTGAACAAGCT
>CM053030.1:446491152-446506547 GCA_028564925.1 Lithobates sylvaticus
GGAGGAGGTGGCTGGCGATCATGTCATCCTCAGTGACCCAGAAGACTCCGGACCGAATGCCTCAGCTAACCTACGCTGCATGGCCTCCCTGATCCTGCAAAGCCTGCGGAAGGATCCTCGTGTTCTTCGGATCAAGGAGAGGGACCATTACTGGCTGGCCACTCTCCTTGATCCGCGGTACAAGGGTAAGGTTGCGGACCTTATCTTGCCGTCGCAGAGGGAGCAGAGGATGAGACATCTCAGGGAGGCCTTGCAGAAAGGTCTGTGCAACGCGTTCCCAGAAACTGGGAGGCTACAAACTCCTGGTCCTGGGCGACGAGTTGCTGAGGCTTCGGTCAGTGGCAGAAGGAGCGGTGGGGAAGGTGGACGTCTGACCGATGCGTTCAGACAATTTTTTAGTCCGCAGCCCCAAGGTATGATCGGTTCCAGCAACCATCGCCAGCGTCTGATATACATGGTGCAGGAATACCTTGGGGCAAGGTCAGACTTGGACACCTTTCCCACCGAAAATCCTCTGGCTTACTGGGTCCTGAGGATGGATCACTGGCCAGAGCTTGCACAGTATGCAATTGAGCTACTGGCCTGTCCTGCCTCCAGCGTTCTTTCCGAACGCACATTCAGTGCTGCTGGAGGATTTGTGACTGATCATAGGGTGCGCCTGTCCACCGCCTCGGTTGATCGACTGACATTCATCAAAATGAATCAGTCTTGGATCACCACCAGCTACCAGGCACCTGAGGCGGATATAACCGAATAATTTTTAATGTCACATCCCTTCAAGACTGCCTATGCTGATGCTGAGTGACTGTCCTCTTATGTTCACTGACTATCCTCTTCCTCCTCCTCAATGATCCATGCCACAGCACCAGTGCCTAAGGCACAATTTTTCAGCCCCTGTTTAACAGGGGCGTGTACTTACAATTTTTTAAAAAAATGCTTCGCAACACGTGTGACTGCTGTGCTCCAAGTACAGTCTCTGTGAGGGCCGTGTTGCAGTGTTGTGGCACCAGCACCAGTGCCTAAGGCACAATTTTTCAGCCCCTGTTTAACAGGGGCGTGTACTTACAATTTTTTAAAAAAATGCTTCGCAACACGTGTGACTGCTGTGCTCCAAGTACAGTCTCTGTGAGGGCCGTGTTGCAGTGTTGTGGCACCAGCACCAGTGCCTAAGGCACAATTTTTCAGCCCCTGTTTAACAGGGGCGTGTACTTACAATTTTTTAAAAAAATGCTTCGCAACACGTGTGACTGCTGTGCTCCAAGTACAGTCTCTGTGAGGGCCGTGTTGCAGTGTTGTGGCACCAGCACCAGTGCCTAAGGCACAATTTTTCAGCCCCTGTTTAACAGGGGCGTGTACTTACAATTTTTTAAAAAAATGCTTCGCAACACGTGTGACTGCTGTGCTCCAAGTACAGTCTCTGTGAGGGCCGTGTTGCAGTGTTGTGGCACCAGCACCAGTGCCTAAGGCACAATTTTTCAGCCCCTGTTTAACAGGGGCGTGTACTTACAATTTTTTAAAAAAATGCTTCGCAACACGTGTGACTGCTGTGCTCCAAGTACAGTCTCTGTGAGGGCCGTGTTGCAGTGTTGTGGCACCAGCACCAGTGCCTAAGGCACAATTTTTCAGCCCCTGTTTAACAGGGGCGTGTACTTACAATTTTTTAAAAAAATGCTTCGCAACACGTGTGACTGCTGTGCTCCAAGTACAGTCTCTGTGAGGGGTTGCAGTGTTGTGGCACCAGCACCAGTGCCTAAGGCACAATTTTTCAGCCCCTGTTTAACAGGGGCGGGTAATTACAAATCTTGATCTAATAGTTCACAGCAGGGCCCATTCCTGCGCCCACCAAGAGTAACTATGAGGGCCTACAGTCTTGTGGCAACACCGTCCACCACCACCGCCAAAGGCCCAATTTTTCTGCCCTGTTCATCAGGTGCTTGCAATTACAAATCTTGATCTAATAACTCACAGCAGGGCCCATTCCTGCGCCCACCAAGAGTAACTGTGAGAGCTTACAGTCTTGTGGCAAAACCGTCCACCACCACCACCACCACCACCACCCCCAATTTTTCTGCCCTGTTCAACAGGTGCATGCAATTACAAATCTTGATCTATTAACTCACAGCAGGGCCCATTCCTGTGCCCACCAGTCTTGTGGCTACACCAACATCTAATAGGGCAAATTTCTGCAGAGTATATACGCCAGGCCCCTACTTTCAAACATCCAACTTACAAACGACTCCTACTTGCAAATGGAAAGAGAAAACAGGAAGTGAGAGGAAATCTACCCCTAGGAAGGGAAATTCTATCCTGTTAGATTTAATTTGGGAAAAAGGTATCTCCTCTCTACTGATACTTTATCACCAATCCTTGTTTCAATTAAAACCCCACTTTTCCAAAAACATTTATCATTGGGACGGAAAGTGAGGTGACATGTTCTGAACAGATGTGCAAAGACAGCAAATGTTACAGGGGTGATAACCCCTCCCTATGTTCTCCAAAAAGCTTAAAAATAGATTTTTTTGGGATGGAGCTACACTTCATAATGTACCTGTTCAGATTCTACTTAAGATCAAACCTAAAGCCGCAAGTGGTTTTAAATGGCTTCTTTTTTTCCTTTACAAATGTCATTTTGTGCAAGGACAGTTCTAAACACGGGAAACACATGCCACTTCACAGGCATACTTTGGACACCCCCCAGGTACCATATTTAAAGGAAAATGTCACTTTTTTTTTTTCACTTTATGCATCATTAAAATGACTGCTCCCGAAAAAACGTTAGTTTTTAAAAGTTCTTTTTGCATTGATATATGTCCCCTGGGGCAGGACCCGGGTCCCCAAACCTGTTTTATGACATTAACATGCATATTGGCCGTTGTAATTAGCACTTTTGATTTCGAACGTTCGCGTCCATTATAACGTATAGGGTTCGAAAATTCGCGCGAACTTTCGGTCCGTTCGAAGGTTCTGGTTCGAACCGAACCCGGGGGTGTTCGGCTCATCCCTACCCAGTAAACTATTTGTTAAAATTCTTCACTCAGCACCTGCAGTTTACAATTTTCAATGAACGTTTGAACTTAGCGGGAAAGATTTAACAGTGGATAGTGCAGTCTTCAGTCAGTTACATAGTTACATAGTTAGGTTGAAAAAAGTCCATTCAGTTCAACCATAAAAAAAATAAAAAAATATATTGTACAATCAAATATACCCAATTCTATACCCACAGTTGATCCAGGGGAAGGCAAAAAAACCCAGCAGAGCATGCTCCAATTTGCTCCAGCAGGGGAAAAAATTCCTTCCTGATCCCCCAAAAGGCAATCAGATTTTCCCTGGATCAACTTTACCTATAAATGTTAGTCCCCGTTATATTATGTACATTTAGGAAAGTATCCAGGCCTTTCTTAAAGCAATCTACTGAGCTGGCCAGAACCACCTCTGGAGGGAGTCTATTCCACAATTTCACAGCTCTTACTATGAAGAAACCTTTCCATATTTGGAGAAGAAATCTCTTTTCCTCTAGACGTAAAGTGTGCCCCCTTGTCCTCTGTGTTGACCGTAAAGTGAATAACTCAACACCAAGTTCACTATATGAAGTCAGTCTGCTTGAAGCAGTGAGGGGGAGCAGCAGAGGAGTACCATGCCATTGTAGACTATGGAGCTGTGTGTCTATTGATGCACACAGTGTAGAGAGACACAACTATAATTCATGCATGCAAGGGTAGCCCAATAGGGTGTTGCAAGAGAAAGGAGCCACCCTGTAACATGAAACTTGGAGCAGCAATAGTGGCAGCAGCTAAAACAGAAACATATGCAAGGATTAAAAGATAAATAAGCTGAATGTTCAGTAAGTAATTATCAGCTGCTGAAAGTGTTTACAAAATTAGGGGTTTAATATCACTTTAACTAAATCACTTTGAAAAACATCCTCCTAGCATTTCTAGCTGTTGCTATCTTGAGTTGCTATCTTGGAATTCATCTGCCCTTAGCTCAGGCACGCAGGAAGCAGGGTGTGCTGAGAAAGCCCCTCCTCCAGATGAAAGAAAACAAAATGCCCATGAAGTCTCCTGTTGTGAATGACATCATTTTGCACCATCTCACCAATCCTCTGTGCGTAATCCCAGGTGCTGGTTCAAGCTCCTGATGCTGCTAGCGATGTAGTAAGGCATTGGATCCCCATCTGAGGGCTGATTCGAAATGACTGGTAGCAAAACTCGCAAGTTGAAGAGGCAGTGGCTGACCTGATACCTGGATGGATATCGCGATTCCTGAAAGGGAGTGGGTCATCTCTGCTGAGCTGGGTGATGCTTGGGTCACCGATCAGCGTTCCTGAGCTTAACAGTGGTGGAACGCGTGGGTGACACCAATCTTGAATTCCCTCTATCTTATTGCAGCGTTCTCCTGGTCATCTCAGGAAAAATGTGTCTCTCTCTCTCTCTGGTGGAGTTCCACCACACAGTCTGGTCACCTCACCACACTCTCTCTCTCTCTTGGCAGTCTCTGGAAAGGCTTGGTTTTCTCTCTCTATAATAGGTCACACACTCTCTGGTGTCAGTGTGTGTCTCTCTCTCCTTTAGCCGGATGCTGGTACCTCAGCCCGCTCTCCTCAAACAGCTCTCCCTCCTTTAGAGCACTCTCTATCCTTAATAATAGGTCACACACTCTCTGGTGTCAGTGTGTGTCTCTCTCTCCCCTCAGCTCCAAAAATCCTTCTCACAATGTTTTTCTCTCACTCTCCTTACATCTCACCTTTTCCCAGGCTTCAGGATATCCCTTCTCCTCTGTTGGGGCACACAGTCCCTGGTGTCAGCGTGTGTCTCTCTCTTCACTCTGGCACCTCAGTTCCTTCCCCTCACACACTCCTCCTCTCCTCACTGTTAAGTGTCACTGTGTCCCAGCAAAGGACTATTTGAGCCTTGCTATCTCCCTCTCTTTTAAGCAATCTCATCTCCTCTGTCTCCTGTCAGCACTCTCTCTTTCTTTTACCTCAGTACTTCCCTCCCCTCAGCACTTCCTGAAACTCCCCTTATTCCCATTATGCTCTGTGTCTCTGAGTTTTTCTGGAAGGACCAGTCAGCATCTCTATGTCTCCATCTTGTGGCCAAAAGGAGAAATTGCATTACAACATGCCTGCTACATAAACAAGGCACATTGTCCTTCTGGGGAAAGCATTGATCCTGTGTTTCTGAAAAGCAGGGAAACGGATCTTTGCCTTCCCCTAGCAGGATGGCACTGCGGGTGTACAAAAATAAATAAGTGCTACATCCTAACATATTGAGAAATTGAGGAAATATATAACTGGAAAAATTTACTTTATAGGCACCACTGATAAAAAGCAATACATTTTATTAAACACACCACATAAATATAGAAACAGAATTTAAAAGACAATAATTGAAAGAACACACAGTAGTCAAATATATGTCTCCCAGACAGCCGTCTGTGTAAGGGGCGTACTGGTGACAACCCCAACTATTATCATGACGACTAGTACAAAATATGAATCATAGGGAGCTCGACATGTTTCCCGGGGACACAGTTAACCCTTTGATCGCCTCTATGTTAACCCATTCCCAGCCAGTGTCATTAGTACAGTGACAGGCCATATTTTTAGCACCGATCACTGTATTAGTGTCACTGGTCCCCTAAATGTGTCAGTTGGGTGTCCGATTTGTCCACCGCAATATCGCAGTCCCACTATAAGTTGTTAATTGCTGCCATTACTAGTAAAAAAAAAAAATAGAAAAAACTACAACTATAATTCCTGCATGCAAGTGTAGCCCAATAGGATGTTGCAAGAGAAAGGAGCCACCCTGTAACAGGAAACTTGGAGCAGCAATCGTGGCAGCAGCTAAAATAGGAACATATGCAAGGATTAAAAGATAAATAAGTGGATAAATAACCAGTCTTTGATAAGACCTGGGAACCATGGTTGAAATATCTGTCTGATGGTTTATGAGCTGTTAGTATAGCTAAGTAGGGAACAACAGGGGTGCACCCCCCCTTCTTCTTATTTTTTTTTTTTTCTTTTCTCTCTCCCTCTTTCTTTTCCTATGTAAGTTTTTTCCCCTAGAATCTCGTACGAAAGATCAGTAAGGGGTAGGAGGCCTCTTGGTCACATGACACAGTGCGGAGTGGGGTGGCCGGGATCCCCCCACCCAAAGCATGATCCCATAGAGGGTGGCTGGTGGGATTCTCGCCTATCCTCTTCTCTCTTACACGCTAATAAGTACTGTTGTGACAATCCTAGGGGCAATATATGCCTAAACAGTTATAATTTCAAGTTACGATGTTCTTAATAATGCCTAATCATATATGGGTTTTGTTCAGTCAAATTTGGACGTAGTTACCTAATCACCCATGGTACATTAACCAATGTGATACTGATGTTGGCATAATATTCTCTTAATGCCTTGTAGGCCATGTTGGCCAAAATATGTTTCTATTTTCAGTGTTTTAAAAATGTATCTTTTATTTTCTACCTGTTAAAACCAATAAATACTATTGAAAGATAAAAGATAAATAAGCTGAATGTTCAGTAAGTGATTATCAGCTGCTGAAAGTGTTTACAAAATTAGGGGTTTAATATCACTTTAACTAAATTTCCTCCTAGAATTTCTAGCTGTTGCTATCTTGAGTAAAGGCAGATGATTAATGCAGCATTTACTTTCTGGAATTTATATGCCCTTAGCTCAGGCACACAGGCAGCAGGGTGTGCTGAGAAAGCCCCTCCTCCAGATGAAAGAAAACAAAATGGCCAAGTCTCCTGTTGTGAATGACATAATTTTGGCCTAGGCCAGAAACCAGAAAGCAACTAAAGAAATGTAAAAAAAAAAAGTTTAAAACAAGTAAATATACTCCCAGATAGCAAGGATAACCTGGCACAGATTTGTGGCAGTGTTGAATTGTAAGTCTTTTAATTTGCTTTTATTTTCACTGGAAAGTTGTACACTTGCAAAATGGTCGGCCCTCATGCATGTTCACTTCATGAAATCTGTCCCTCTTTGAAAAAAGTTTGGACACCCCTGATATAGGCCAACTTCATTCATCCAATATATAATGCATGGCCGCTATTTGCATACTGACCCATGATCACATTATTCCCCTACTTAGTTTACACTCAGTTCTGATTAGGCATGTCATAGCTCATATAATTTACATCACTTATCAGGATTGATCATTTTTTTTTTATCAGTAAAAAAAAAAAAGTAGTCTTTTTGGACTTACTCCTCCCTACACCCTACATACTCACCCAGTACAAACATTTGCTTGACTTTTTTCTCAGACAAAAGAGAAAAAAGTGAGAATACTGTTTTCAGCAGACTGCTGGGTCATAGTAAAAATGACTCATTTTATAAAGCACCACTTTACATTCTAATCTCACACTTATATTATCCCCAAGGTGGCCACTGACATTTAAGTCACCAGACATCATGAGTGAACTGGATTGCTCTTACAATTGATGTTTTACGGCACCAGACACAGACAAATAAGTGTGACACATTTTGTTCTACCTCGTTTACTGTGTATATGTACATACCCCCTCCTGTCCCTTCTGTATTGAACTGTACTGTAATTGTTCTGTCCTCCCTCTACATTGTACAGCGCTGCGAAAGCCGTTGGCGCTATATAAATTGTGTATAATAATAATATGTAGTATGCTATTAAGGAGATTATTATAAGTCTTGCTACTAATAAAGTACTTTAACACTGCCATGTTGCAAGGAACTCTGTTTCCCGAGCTACAGTCTGGATACTGGGCAATTACTATAGAGTTAAGTCAGGGCACCGATCTCTTTTTGGTGTATAATTTTCACACTATAATGAAAACCAAGTTATATAATATGCAGTGGTTATTGAAAAGAATCACCCCCTTTAAAATAATCATCTTTTTGTTGTATTGCATTGAAATGAAGACAGGCACAGTTTTTGTTTTATCAAGCTGTATTCACTCAGTACAACTTAACATCTAAGTGAAAGCTATAACACCAACACACCGCATATAAAAAAAAATCAAAAACAGAATCACTGAGTTGGAAAAAGAATCACTCTCTTGTGTTAGTATTTTGCTGAGCCACCTTCTGCTTTAATCACAGCCTTAGTCTGTTGGGATAGGTCTCTACTAACTTTGTACATATAGACTTTGCAATATTTGCCCACTCTTCTTTGCAGAACTGCTCAAGTTCAATTCAATTTGATGGTGGACTGCAGTCTTCAAGTCATTCCACCAATGGCAGCCCGTAATGCAGGGCGCAGGAGCGCCACCCCCTGTCCGTGCATCTGGCCACCTAATCTACATGCAGAACGCCGGACACGTGGATTCCATTGTTTTTTTTTTTTTTGAGAAGCATGTGATTAGAGCCAGAGGCTCTAATAATCTTAAAAAAAGGGTGGGCTTTGGTGCACAGTGCCCTGCGCCCCGAGCACACTCATTTGTGCGACAATAGCGAAAGAATATTCGCTATTGTCTTCCTGATTCTCCTCCTGGCCAATCAGGAAGCAGCTCCTGAGACCCGATTGGCCAGGGAGTCTTAAGACTCCCAATCGTGTCTCGGGACACACTGGCCAATCGTTTCTCAGGACACTTCCTGTTTAGCCCGGAGGAGAATGGAGAGAAGAATGGGTTGGCTCTTCATTCCCCCTGCCTCCTTAGGTTAGTCTCTGGTGCCGCCCGGAGGGGCCAGAGGGGGGGGATGTTTGCGGCAATCAGGGGGGTTGCTTGTGGCGATTGTCTGTCCGGGGGAGCTGGCGTTAGTTGGCCGCCCCCGAAATATTAAGCACCAGCCACCACACATTTTCAATGGAGTTTAAGTCTGGGTTCTGACTAGGCCATGCAAGGACATTCACCTTTTTCTACTTCAATCACTGTGTGATCATTTTTGCTGTGTGCTTTGGGTCATTGTCATGTTGGAAGGTAAACCTTCTTCCCATTGACTTCTTTCTGGCAGAGGGCAGCAGATTTTCCTCAAGACAGTATTTTGCCCCATCCATTTATTCTTCTATTCTGAGTGTTCCACTCCCTGCTGTAGAGAAACACCCCATAACAGGATATTACCACCTCCATGCTTTACTGTAGGAATGGTGTTATTTGGACGGTGAGCTGGATTTCCGCCAGACATATCATTTGGCGTTGAGGCTAAATCATTCAATTTTAGTGTCATGTGAACATAACACCTTTTTCTATGTGGCCTCAGAATCTTTAAGGTGCTTTTTGGAAAAGCTCAGTCATGACTGCATGTGGCCTTTCTTGAGGAGTGGCTTTTTTCTTGCAACCCTCTTATACTAGCCACATTTGTGGAAAATGTGTGTTATTGTTGTCACATGCACACAATGACCACTCTTTGTCAAAAATTCCTGCAACTACTTCAGAGTTGCTGTAGGCCTCTTGGTAGCCTCTCTGACTATTTTCCTCCTGGCTCTTTAATCCAGTTCGGAGCAATGTCCTCATCCAGGGAGGGTCTGTGTTCTACCAAGTACCTTCCACTTCTTAATAATAGACTTCACTGTGCTTCTAGACATTGATAAAGCCTTTGAAATTCTTTAGTATCCATCTCCTGATTTCTGCCTGTCCACAACTTTACCCCGGAGATCTTTTGGCAGTGCCTTGCCACCCATAGTTGCTTCAGTTGCACTATTAAGGGCTAAAATGCTCCAGGAAACACTTTTCATGCTGAGCCATTCAAAATTACCACAGCTGATCACAGTTAAAAGCCAAATGGAGTGTGCCATTGAGAAGGTGATTAGCTACACCTGATTATGTTTACAAGTCATTTTTAGGAAGGGGGTGATCCCTTTTCCAACTCAGTGATTCTGTTTTTTAATTTGTTTTATTTTTTTCTGACATGTTGATGTTATATCTTTCACTTGGATGTTATAAGTTGCAGTAAATACAGCTGGATAAAACAAAAACTGTGTCCGTCTTCATTTAAGGCAGCAAAGCAACAAAATGTGTTTATTTTAAAGGTGGGTGATTCTTTTCTATACCCACTGTTTATATAAAGGAAGAGGAGTAGATGAGGATAGAGTATAGAAGAGGAGACAGCAGAGTGACAGAGAGATGAGCTATAAGTCTTCTGCTCCTCCTTTCACTGTCCTGCCACAACAGTGGGGGGCGCTGGAGCTGAGGTAAGTATTGTGGACTTTGATTCTGTTGTAGGATAGGGCGCTTGTAATAAAATATTATATTTAAGATATACGTATATACGTTTTCCTAATGTATATTTATCATTTATTTTAGCTGAGATCTAGAATTGGAATTTAAGTGATGCCTTTAACAAGCATTTACCATATATTTATGTATGCCCTAGTGGTCCCATTGTACTTATTTTCCTTTCAACACTTCCAGCAGGGCAATGCACTTATTCTCAAAGCACACATTTTCCCTAGTTGGTTCCATATATGTACATGACAGTAACTGGAACAAGCATAGGGGTCTGGTAGTCAGAATTTTTTCAGAACACCAAATCAGCATTTTTTTCCAAACCATTAATTCATAAAATAAAAAAAACAAAAAAACTTTAGAACATCATCATGAAAGCGAGACAACTACATACAGGTGCATCTCAAAAATTAGAATATCATCAAAAAGTAAATTTATTTCAGTAAATAATAAAACAAATTTAACTCATATATCATATAGATTCATTACACACAGTGATATATTTCAAGCATTTCTTTCTTTTAATTTTGATGATTATGGTTTACAGCAAGTGAAACCCCAAAATTCAGTATCTCAGAAAATTTGAATATTGTAAAAAACTTCAATATTGTAGACTCATGGTGTCTCGCTCTAATCAGCTAATAAACTCAAAACCTGTAAAGATTTCCTGAGCCTTTAAATGATCTCTCAGTCTGGTTCAGTAGGTTACACAAGCATGGGGAAGAATTCTGACTTGACAGTTATCCAGAAGACAGTCATTGACACCCTCCACAAGGAGGGTATGTCACAAAAGGCCATTGCTAAAGAAGCTGGCTGTTCACAGAGTACTGTATCCAAGCACCAAGCATAATTATGTACGGTTGAGTAGAAGGAAAAAGTGTAGTAGAAAAAAAGTGCACAAGGATAACTGCAGCCTTGAGAGGATTGTGAAGCAAAGGCCATTTAAGAATTTGTGGGAGATTCACAAGGAGCGGACTATGGCTGGTGTCAGTGCTTCAAGAGACACCACACACAGACGTATCCAGAACATGGGCTACAACTGTCGCATTCCTTGTGTCAAGCTACTCCTGAACGAAAGTCCTCTTTTCAGATGAAAATAAATTTTGCATTTCATTTGCAAAACAAAGTCCAAAAGTCTCGAGGAAGAGTGAAGAGGCACAGAATCAAAGTTGCATGAGGTCCAGTGGGAAGTTTCCGCAGTCAGTGATGATTTGGGGAGCCATGTTATATGCTGGTGTTGGTCCACTTATGAAGTCCAAAGTCAGTGCAGCCATTCTACTGGGATATTTTAGAGCACTTTACGCTTCCCTCTGCTGACCAGCTTTATGAAGATACTGATTTCATTTTCCAGCAGGACTTGGCACCTGCCCACACTGCCAAAAGTACCAATACCTGGTTTAATGATCATGATATCACTGTGCTTGATTGGCCAGCAAAGTCGCCTGACCTAAACCCCATAGAGAATCTGTGGGGTATTGTCAAGAAGAATATGAGAGACACCAGACCCAAAAATGCAAACGAGCTGAAGGCCACTATCAACACAACCTGGGCTTCCATACCACCTCAGCAGTGCCACAGGCAGATTGCCTCCATGCCAGGCTGCATTGATGCAGTAAGTCATGCAAAAGGAGCCCCAACCAAGTATTGAGTGCATACTATAGTGGACATACTTTTCAGTAAGCCAACATTTCTGTATTAAAAATGCTAATGTAATATTCTAATTTTCTGAGCTACTGAATTTTTGGTTTTCACTTGCTTGAAAAACTCTGTGTGTAATGAATCTATATAAAATATATGAGTTTCACTTTTTGAATTGAATAACTGAAATAAATCAACTTTTTAATGACGTACATTTTTTTGAGATGCACCTGTATTTATATGGAGATGTACACTAAGCAAAGGATGCCTCCACATTCTGTTACTACAGGTTTCCTTTAAAGTGGGTCTCTAATATGTCCTAAATACAAGCTATGATTGATTTTGATAACTTGCTAGAAGATCTCTGTGTGTATTTGACCAGCGCTTCCCACTAATCATTGAGAGTAGGAAAGGCGTAATTCAGTCTGGCGTAATGGTTGGGCCAGTTGAGCAACACATTCTAAATCTTCAGAAAAACCTGTCTTTGCAAATAAATTCTAAATTAAAAATGTCAGTCACTCAATTTGTTTATAAATAACTTGGGAGATGTGCAATGGGTGGTTATTATGTTTACAATTGAAGTGAACAGTGCATAACACAAAATAGTGAATGCAGTCATTGAAGATCTATTATTATGTTACACATGCATTGTTGTTTGCTTGCCTTTAACCACTTTACCCTCCTTTAGGACCTGGCCATTTTATATAGCACTGTATTATTTTAACTGACAATTGCGCAGACATGCAAAGATGTACACAAATACACAAATAAAAATTTGTAATTTTTTCCCACAAATATAGCTTTTTTTTTGGTGGTATCTGATCACCTCTGCGTTTATTTTTTGCGCTATAACCAAAAAAAGACAGACTATTAAAAAAAAAAGAAAACAATATTTTTTACTTTCTGCTATAAAACATATCCAATAAAAAGATTTTAAAAATCATAAATTGTGGCCCATAAGTATTCTGATAATGTTTTTTGTAAAAAAAAAAAAAAATCCTAATAAGTGTATATTGATGGTTTACGCAAACATTATAACATGTATAAATTATGGTATAAATAAATGGATTTTTTTTTTATACTAGTAATAGCGGCGATCAGCGACTTATAGCGGGACTGTGATATTGCAGTGGACAATCGGACACTAACTGACACTGTTGACACTTTGCGGGAACCAATGACACTAATACAGTGAGCAGCGCTAAAAATATGTACTATCACTGTACTAATTACACTGGCTGGGAATGGGTTAAACATCTAGGGCGATCAATGGGTTAACCGTGTGCCTAGACAATTGGCGAGTGCTTGAGGACATTGAGTGCCCGGCACCCACAGATCTGCTTTGAATTATCACAGCAGAAGCAGCCCATCTGCCGCACGCATGTGTCGTCTGCAGGCAAAAGTGCAGGATTACATTAATATATATGTAAACCTGCGCAGAGCTGCCACCCTGTTTCAGTAAAACTGCTATAGGGCGGTCAGCAAGTGGTTAAATAATGTTGTCCCTTCTTCACTCTGTAGCTAGGAGTTGCTTTGTATAGCTAGCCCCACCCTCTTTTCAGTGTATGTTTAGTTTCTGTTCTAAGCACATGTAATTGCTGAAACTACACATACTATGATTTTTTTACTTATCTGATAATCATCTGTAAAGATCTACACAAATTTTCAATGAAAGCTTTCCACATTCTGCAAAATGTCATTTGGATTGAGTCACTGTCTGCTAATTCTACTGAGAATGTAAGTTACAGCTATCTTGTCACAACTGGATAAGATTGGAGAGGCAGAACATCTATACCGATATGCTCAAGAATCAGAAATAATAATTATTACTTCCGAACCCATCGCTTACGGGAAAAGGAAATAACAGAAAAATAATAAAGTAATACTAATACTAAAAAAGAAAAAAGGGAAATGGGGAAGGCTGCTATTATACACCTAAAAGGTAACGGTCAATGGAGATACACAGAATTCGGTTTAAAATAAACTGAATATAAACAGCGCCCAGACTAGAGGGATAAAAACAAAAATAAATAAATAAAAATAAATATAAATATAAATACTTAGGCAAAAAGAAAAAACAAGGGGGGATAAAGAACAATAAATATAAATATAGTCAACATCAATCATGAAGAGAATATAAATATAAAAGGTGTCAGAGGAATGCTGCTAATGTTCATTAACACTCATCTGACACATTATGAGGAGGAAATTGCAAGTCACAGGATGGTGGACTAATAAATAGCCCTATGGATCAATCAAATTTATCTTTCTTTAAAAAACGTGACAGTCCATCTTTATCCATACAGTTGCAGCAGCAAACAGCAGAGGAGTGTGAGAGGGATGTGAGAGGGAATCCACCACAGGGACGGAGACAATCACAGCTGGTCAAGTCCTAATACCAACACCGATGGCACCCTGTGCTCACCCCAAGGAATGGATGCTTACCAGAGCTCAAATAAAAGATTGCCTTTTAGATTAGATGTCACTGCATGCATCAATGTCGTATTATCAATCCTCCGGTCTCAACAGCAGGGGGTGTCACCATAAAGGAAATTATAAAACAACCGACATAGTGTAAAACCCTTTATTAAATAAAGTCACCAGCCCCCCTACAGATTGCACTTACAAAAACAAAGAGTAAAACAAGCATGTCAAAATAAATCCGCTTCAGGAACCGAGCTGCTAGGGCTCTACCTCACCAGCGTCCGACGCCGCTACGGTGCAGACAGGAAGGTGATACCCGGGATGAAACAGCTGGTCTGTTGAAGACAGTAATAGCGTAATAGCTTGTGTTAAATAAACTGGGCGTACGAACCCGACTGGCCGTTTGATTGGTCGGGTTCGTTCGCCCAGTTTATTTAACACAAGCTCTCATCTAGTGTGGCTACGCCCTCTGAAGACGTATCCACGAAACGCGTCAGGGCGTAGCCACGCTATTACTGTCTTCAACAGACCAGCTGTTTCATCCCGGGTATCACCTTCCTGTCTGCACCCTAGCGGCGTCAAACGCTGGTGAGGTAGAGCCCTAGCAGCTCTGTTCCTGAAGCGGAGTTATATTGACATGCTTGTTTTACTCTTTGTTTTTGTAAGTGCAATCTGTAGGGGGGCTGGTGACTTTATTTAATAAAGGGTTTTACACTATGTTGGTTGTTTTATAATTTCCTTTATGGTGACGCCCCCCTGCGGTTGAGACCGGAGGATTGATAATACGACATTGATGCATGCAGTGACATCTAATCTAAAACGCAATCTTTTATTTGAGCTCTGGTAAGCATCCATTCCTTGGGGTGAGCACAGGGTGCCATTGGTGTTGGCATTAGGACTTGACCGGCTGTGATTGTCTTGTCCCTGTGGTGGATTCCCTCTCACATCCCTCTCACACTCCTCTGCTGTTTGCTGCTGCAACTGTATGGATAAAGATGGACTGTCACGTTTTTTAAAGAAAGATAAATTTGATTGATCCATAGGGCTATTTATTAGTCCACCATCCTGTGACTTTTGCAAGAACATCTATACCCTTGACATTAAAGGGCAAGAAAGTTATTTGCCAACTAATTGGAAAAGAGCTAGTTCAGCTCCACATCCCTAGTACAGCATGTAAAAA